>JANAVB010033219.1:3428324-3598324 GCA_029216955.1 Iris pallida
TATGACTATTAACGATTGGCTGATCCCGAATATTGACATACAGGCACACATGTAGGCTTCAATTTATTTATTAATTTCTACAAAAGCAGCATAAGTACTTGATGGTCAAGGCATGATTATTCAGTGGTTAGTTTTGATTGTTGTATTACGCTATGTAAGACCTACAACCTAATCGCACGGGTATCATTGTAGAGCTGGGCATATCGTACTTGTACGGAAGTACTCATTTGAATGACCATGACCCACGGCATGGGATTTCGCTTAACATAGAGGCTATTAAGATAAATAAAATAATAATCGCATGGAGACAATGGATTCCCGAGTTCTTACATGGCAGTCCTTTGGGACTATTAAGTGCCCGACAGGCCGACTGGTTCCCACATGTACTGCAAATCTGCCACACGGGCAGGGAGCGGTATCTGCTTATATTATTTAATTGTACATGGAATACTAAACGACGAGCATCCTGCTGGGACTCGTCTAAATATATGATTGGCGCAATTGATTGATTGGATAGACTAGCCTTGCTTGCACATAGTAAGAACTGAGGAATCCTTTATTGCATAATTCCAGGATAACTTGGAACTCACAGTAGCAAGCCGTAGTAGTTGCATAGCCATTTAAATTAATTTGTTTGTATGCTGTACCTACTCTGTTACCTAACTGAGATGATCAGAATGTCAGGACATGACGGGCCAACTTTTGTCCTTGTTTGGTTGGGAGGTTGGTTCGAAGTGTCGTAATGTTATGTGAATCCCAGTGGCAAGTAGAGATCTACTTATCATATTCTCTTATTACTAGTTTTAATTCCTATATCGTGCTTCCTTGCGGTACTTGCTATTAGAGGTCTAACCTCTCTGGTTTTGCATGGCCAGATTTAGAGCCGGTTCCCGAGGACTCAGCTTACTTCCACCTCCCAGATGGTCAATACTAGAGGGATGATCGCAGGAGGACTCGAGTGGGTTCCTTACTTCCCCACTCGTTTTGTTATTTACTTAATACCTTGCCGTTTGGTACCGACATGTTAGTCGGATTGTCTTGTAACTTACTTTACATAATTGTAATTAAGTCAGACTGCAGCTGATAACAATTGTGTACACTTTGCTACATCATCTGGCTATGTTTTGTAAAGCCAGATATCAAGAACATTTTGACTGAGCGTTTGGGACCTTACTGTTTATCTTACATGTTCTCTATTTCTGTTTCTTATTTGAATGATTGAGACAATAGATGTGAAATGACCATAGTAAGACTTTCATATAGTATACACCCCTCGTCTTTTAGACATCATTGATCGTATTATACGGTATTCATCTACCCGTAATACGTAGCTGGCTGAGTCATTCCCCCGCTTTTCAGTATTCTGGTTCTGGGACGTGACAAGGTTTTAGTGGTGGCCCATGCAGGTCTGATTTCAGACTTGTGGGGTATTTTAATAGGATGTCTCAATCACACATGTTCTCCCTTGATCTCATGATTCGTTACCCTCGACTCTAGCTTAACATTCCGATATCCTTTGACTTCATTGATCTTTCATGTCCGGTCGTTTGATTGTTTCTTGTCCCTTTTCTTAGGGGCACTTCGTCCGTATCTGCCAGGACTGGACAACAACAACAAGGGCAAACGGACAACCTGACCATGTTGATCAGCAACAAGGGCTGGTACTAACTCAAAAGACTATCCAAGAAGAAGTAATAGTGGAAGCAGCAGCTGGATCGCAGTATCCGGAGGTTCCACCACCACCAACAGTTCCATCTACCCCCATGGAAGTGGACACACCGGCCCTTCTGGAGATCATGAGAGGGATGATGGCTACTCAGCAACATCAGATGTTAGCCCAGCAGCACATGTACGCTCAGTTACAAGAGCAGAATGTATTACTCAATCAAGGATTGCAGACGGCTTTGGAAAGAGGGACGAGGACAGATTCAGGAGCATCAGCCAGGTTTTACAAGTTCAACCCCCGACGTTTCGAAGGAACGGAGGATGCCATCTCAGCAGATGCATGGCTTAAGGATATTGAGGCTATTCTGACAGCAGCTAAGGTGCCGACAGAAGAACGTGTGGATCAAGTGAAGTTGTTACTTCAGGATCTCGTACGTGATTGGTGGGAATCAGAGGAAGTGGGCATCAGACGTCCTGTTGCTTAGGACGATTTCATAGCGAGGTTCAAGACCAAGTACTATGGAGTTGTGGCACAGTTTGAGCTACAACAGAAATTTATCAACCTCAAGCAGGCCGGTAAAACGGTAGATGCTTATGCAGCGGAGTTCTGCAGATTGAGTAGGTTCGCCCCAGAGATGGTAGCGACAGAGAGCTAGAGGGCTATAAGATTTCAGCAAGGGTTTCATCTTGAGCTCTTGTAATTGATAGAGGGGCACAATTACCAGACTTTGATGAGGTATTGACGGCAACCTGAAGGCATGAGATCACCATTCAGAGGATCACAGCAAGGACTGGAGGTCAGAAGAGATCCCACAGTCAGATTGAAGGAGAAGGGAGAGCAGCGCCCCGAACAACAGCACCATCCCTTGGCATTCGCATTCACGATGTGGCAATACGAGGGCCAACACCACCATCCAGGCAGCAGCAGCAGCAACAGAGAAAGAATCAGCAACCTCCAGCAGGCTGCACTTATTGTGGAAAGATAGGACACACTAGAGATGTGTGTCGGACATTGAACGGGCAATGTTTGATATGTGGAAATCTAGATCATCGGGTTACCACCTGTCCCATGAATTCGAGGTCAGGAGGACCAGTATAATAGTTTCCTGCTCTGCCAGCACCAGGGGCAGGCCAGTATCGAGGACCAGCAGTGGCAGTGAGACCATTGGCCCAGCGTTCGTTGATGCCACAGGCTCAGATGTTTCGGCAGCAGGGACCGCCGATGTAGTAACACCAGCATAGACCACCCCAGCATCATCAAGGCAGGGGCCAGCAGCAGCACCAGGCTAGGCCGCAACATGGGAACCAATAAGGAGGTCGAGGGCAGGCATTCACTCTGTCCTTGGAGGAGGCATTAGCATCGGGAGATGTTGTGGCAGGTAACATTCTCGTCGCCTCATATCCCGCAGTAGCATTATTTGATTCAGGAGCATCATACTCATTTATATCTGCACAATTTGCGACACGGCTAGGAATGGAGTTCGAGGCATTGCCAGGGAGGTTGAATATACTCACTGGCAATGGGCTCGTAGGAGTTAGTAGAGTTATTCTAGCATGTAGCATTGTAGTTTGCGGGCATTCCTTACCCGCCCGGTTGATAGAATTTTCTGTTGGAAATTTCGACGTTATCTTAGGCATGGACTGGCTGAAAGACAGTCATACGACGATAGATTGTCGTAGAGGGAGTGTATCTTTTGATATTCCAGGCATGAAGAGATTCACCTTCAGGTCAGTGGCAGCTCAACCAGAGCAGGGAGTAGTAACGACAATGGAAGAAGTTCAAGTTCCGAAGGTAGTTGAAGAATTTCTAGACGTATTTCCCGAAGAACTTTCAGGGCTACCGCCAGTAAGAGATATTGAGTTCAGTATAGAATTGGCACCTGGAACTAAAAATATCAGATCGAGTTTACAGAATGGCAGATTCAGAGCAGGCCAAGGTATATCAGCACATAGAGGAACTGAAGAAGAAGAAGTTCATCCAAGCTAGCATATCACCATGGGCAGCACCAGTGGTACTTGTGGGAAAGAAGGATAGGTCATCCAGATTGTGCATTGACTACAGGAAGCTTAACGCGACAACAGTAAAGAACAAGTACCCACTACCCAGAATCGACGACTTGTTTGATCAGTTGAGCAAAGCTAGAGTTTTCTCCAAGATAGATCTTCGTTCAGGGTATCATCAAGTGAGGGTTCGGAAGGAGGATATTCCCAAGACAGCATTCAGGTCGAAGTATGGGTATTATGAATTCTTAGTAATGCCGTTTGGTTTGACCAATGCTCCAGCAATATTTATGGATTTGATGAACCGCATCTTTATGCCATACTTAGATCAGTTTGTCGTTGTGTTTCTTGACGACATTCTCATATATTCTGCCAGTGAAGAGGAGCATGAATACCACCTCAGGAAAGTGTTACATGTTCTGAGAGAGAACCAGTTGTATGCTAAGCTCAGCAAGTATGAGTTTTGGTCGGATCAAATTTCATTTTTGGGTCATATCATATCAGGAGCCGGAGTAGCAGTGGATCCTAAGAAGGTAGTAGAAGCAGTAGAGAGTTGGCCAGTACCCAAGACTGTAGCTGATGTGCGGAGTTTCTTAGGATTGGCAGGATATTACAGAAGGTTTGTATCAGACTTTGTAAGGCTTTCAGCACCCATGACCCGCTTGACACGGAAGGATGTGCCATTCGTTTGGTCGGCAGAATGCCAGGCATTATTTGAAAATCTGAAGTAGAAGTTGATATCAGCGCCTATTCTTACATTGCCAGTTGGACCCAGAGATTTTACAGTATTGTGATGCGTCAGGAAAAGGACTTGGGTGCGTCATAATGCAACATAGGAAGATGATAGCATACGCATCTAGGCAACTTCGAGACCACGAGAAGAATTATCCAACTCATGACTTGAAGTTGGCAGCAGTAGTATTTGCTTTGAAGCTATGGAGGCATTACTTATATGGTGACCGAGTGGACATGTACACAGACCATAAAAGTCTGAAGTACATCTTTATCCAGAAGGAGCTGAACATGAGACAGAGAAGATGGTTGGAGTTGATCAAGGATTACGACGTAGAGCTTCAGTATTATCCAGGCAAGACTAATGTGGTAGCAGACGCTCTTAACAGGAGAGACGGCGCATTTATGTTGACAACCCAGAAGCACATCTTAGAAGACCTTCAGGAGATGGGCATCGAAGTTATACTTCCTAGTGATGTAGGAGTTCTAACAAGTTTACAAGTTCAATCTGACTTGGTAGACAGGATCAAGGCAGCTCAGGCATAGGACCCAAGGATTCAGAAGCTTAGGACAGAATATGAGTCAGGACTCAGGAAGGAGATGCAAATTCATGAAGATGGTACGCTTAGGTTTGGATCACGCCTATGTGTGCCTAGTGGAGATATCAGACAGGAGGTTATGACAGAAGCTCACAATTTTCAATATTCTATACACCTTGGAGGGACCAAGATGTACCAAGATATCAAGCAGCACTTCTGGTGGAACAGGATGAAGAGGGAGATAGCTAGATTTGTTTTCCGTTGCTTGGTATGTCAGCGAGTGAAGGCAGAATAGCAGAGGCCAGCTGGGTTATTGCAACCGCTTTCTATCCCGGAATGGAAGTGGGAACACATCACAATGGACTTTGTGACCGGTTTATCGAGATCACCATGTGGTAAAGATGCTATTTGGGTGATAGTAGATCGGCTTACAAAGGTGGCACACTTTCTTCCTTTCAGAGTGGGGCAATCTACAGAAAAGTTGGCAGAATTATATATGCAACAGATAGTCAGGCAGCATGGAGTCCCTGTCAGTATTGTGTCAGACAGAGATACCCGTTTCATATCACATTTCTGGAAGAGCTTACATCATAGTTTGGGCACCAAGTTAAGATTTAGCACGGCTTACCATCCACAGACGGACGGGCAATCAGAAAGGACAATTCAGACTTTGAAAGATATGTTGCGAGCTTGCACCCTAGATTTTGGAGGATCTTGGGAGAGCCACCTGCACTTAGTTGAGTTTTCTTATAACAACAGTTATCAAGTCAGTATCCAGATGGCGCCATTCGAAGCCCTATATGGTAAGAAGTGTAGGTCGCCACTAGCATGGGATGATATTGGGGAGAGGAAGATGCTAGGCCCAGAAATAATTGTTCAGACAGTTGAAGTGGTTAAGGGAATTAGAGAGCGACTTCGAGTTGCACAGGATCGGCATCGTCATTGGGCAGACCAGCATCGTAGGCCGTTAAAGTTTTCTGTTGGGGACCACGTGTTCTTGCAGATCTCACCTACCCGTGGGGTCATTAGATTTGGCGTTCGCAGGAAGTTGAGTCCGCGATACGTAGGACCATTCGTTATCCTTGATAGGGTAGGCGATGTTGCTTATCGTTTGTCCCTTCCACCTTCGTTACGAGAGGTGCATGACGTATTTCATGTATCTCAGTTGCGTAGGTATGTATCGGACCCAAGCCATATCCTTGATCATTCCGAGCTGGTTGTGTACCAACCTGTCTTACGAGGAACAGCCTGTGTCCATTTTGGACCGAAGAGAGAAGATACTCAAGAACCGAACAATTAGCCTTGTCCGGGTTGCTTGGGGTCATCACTCTTTAGGGGAGTCAACGTGGAAACGTGAGGATGATATCCGATCACGGTATCCGCACCTGTTTGACTCACAAGGTATATCTCTCTCTATATACCTTGATTGTCTTAACTCCTCATGCTTGTCACCTTATGAGTAGAATTGCTTGGTGTCGTCGATAGTTAAACATAGATATATTACTTGCTATTTGACATTGTAGAATAGCTACTTACTCAAATTACTTGTACTTAGATTAGTCTAGCTCTGACATTTTGTCCTGCTTAGATCTGAAATTTCGATGACGGAATTTTTCTAAGGAGGGCAGAGATGTCACTCCCCGTTCCTAGAATAAGTATTTTATACGTGTACTTCTTGAATATATTTATTCAATATTTGTCATGCATTTGTTCTGTATTTAAATTCTTTAATTTTGCGCTTATTAATTTTCCTGTATTTTATTTTCTGCTTTTTCTTGGCTCTTGGTTCATCTCGGTTCATGGTAAACCAACTTGGTGCGGTTTGGTTCAACATGGAAAGGAATGGATGGCTTGGATTTGGTAGAGAGAATGAATGGTGGAGATCTACTTGACCTTGATATAAAACTTCTTCATTCTCTCTCTTCATTCATGCACATTTACTCCTCCACCAAACCCTAACCCATTTGTGAGAGACAAGTATATCTTGCACACCATGAGGGATTTCATGTATCCCCATTTATTTTTAGTCTATGTTGTTCATCTTCTCTTCCTCTACAAGTTTAGGTCTTGAAGTTCTTGATTTCCATGGATGGTTGGGTGTAGATCTAAGTTTTAAGTTTTGGTTTTCATATGAATTTTAGGGTTTTGATCTATCAAACATTGTTGTTTTCGAAAATAAGTGGTTCCCTGTTGTAGAGAATTTAATTCTACTAAAGTTTGGCTTTTGAAAAGTTAAATTTCGATTTATTTTGTGGAAGTTATGGCCAAAAGTATTTTGTTCGTTTCTATATTCATCTGCAGCATGAGGCACATGTCGCAGTTGAGCCGCATATGGTGTCGCGAATGAGCCGCATGAGGCACATGTCGCAGTAGCCGTATATGGTGTCGCGAATGAGCCGTATGAGCTACATGTTGCAGTAGCTGCATATGGTGTCGCGAATGAGCCGTATGAGGCACATGTCGCAGTTGAGCCGCATATGGTGTCGCGAATGAGCCGTATGAGGCACATGTCGCAGTTGAGCCGCATATGGTATCGCGAATGAGCCGTATGAGCTGCATGTCGCAGTAGCCGCATATGGTGTCGCGGTTGGGCCGCATAGGCCGCATGTCGCAGTTGAGCCGCATATGGTGTCGCAGTTGGGCCGTATATGCCGTATGTCGCAGTTGGTCCATATGCATGTCGCAGAATAGGCCTCATATGCCTATTTGGTTGTTTCTGACTGATATATGTCCTATTTTGACTGAATTGTGGCTAGAATTTCTTTCAACTCCCAACACGAAAGTTGTAGATTTTTCTTGGCTTCAAGAATATGTTACCAACTATTTTATACTAGTTATAGACTCGACCATGCTTAATACTAATTTGACTTTCATGCCTTGTCACGAATTGACCCCGACTGTTACTTTGACTAATAATTGATCATGCGTTCCTAGTTGGAACTAAGAGACTGGCTAGTCGTCTTATTAAATTGAATGAATGAGACACGTTCATATTAACTATGAACTATTATAATCGATTGGCCGATTCCGAATATTGACATACAGGCACGCATGCAGGCTTCAATTTATTTATTAATTTTCTACAAAAGTAGTATGTGTACTTGATGGTCAATGATGTTATTCAGTGGTTAGTTTTGATTGTTGCATTACGCTATGTAAGACCTACAACCTAACCGCACGGGTATCGTTGTAGAGTTGGGCATATCGTACTTGTACGAAAGTACTCATTTGAATGACTATGACCCACGGCATGGGATTTCGCTTAACATAGAGGCTATTAAGTAAATAAAATAATGATCGTATGGAGAGAATGGATTTTCGAGTTCTTACATGGCAGCCCTCTTGGGACTATTAAGTGCCCGACAGGCCGGCTGGTTCCTACAGGTACTGCAAATCTGCCACACGGGCAGGAAGCGGTATCTGCTTATATTATTTAATTGTACATGGAATACTAAACGACGAGCGTCCTGCTGGGACTCGTCTAAATACATGATTGGCGCAATTGATTGATTGGATAGACTAGCCTTGCTTGTACATAGTAAGAACTGAGGAATCCTTTATTGCATAATTTCAGGATAACTTGAAACTTACAGTAGCAAGCCGTAGTAGTTGTATGGCCATTTAAATTGATTTGTTTGTATGCTGTACCTACTCTGTTACCTAACTGAGATGATCAGAATGCCAGGGCATGATGGGCCAACTTTTGTCCTTGTTTGGTTGGGAGGTTGGTTCGAAGTGTCGTGATGTTATGTGAATCCCAGTGGCAAGCAGAGATCTACTTATCATATTCTTATTACTAGTTTTAATTTCTCATATCGTGCTTTCTTGCGGTCCTTGCTATTAGAGGTCTAACCTCTCTGGTTTTGCATGGCCAGATTTAGAGCCGGTTCCCAAGGACTCAGCTTACTTCCACCTCCCAGATGGTCAATACTAGAGGGATGATCGCAGGAGGACTCGAGCGGGTTCCTTACTTCCCCACTCATTTTGTTATTTACTTAATACTTTGCCGTTTGGCACCGACATGTTAGTCGGATTGTCTTGTAACTTACTTTTACATAATTATAATTAAGTCAGACTGCAACTGATAACAATTGTGTACACTTTGCTACATCATCTGGCTATGTTTTGTAAAGCCAGATATCAAGAACATTTTGACTGAGCGTTTGGGACGCCTTTCTGCTTTATCTTACATGTTCTCTATTTCTGTTTCTTATTTGAATGATTGAGACAATAGATGTGAAATGACCATAGTAAGACTTTCATGTAGTATGCACCCCCTCGTCTTTTAGACAGCATTGATCGTATTATACGGTATTCATCTACCCGTAATACGTAGCTGGCTGAGTCATTCCCCCGCCCTCCAGTATTCTGGTTCTGGGACGTGACAATGCATCTTTTGAATGACTTGTATTTTTGTTCTAAATACCGCTAGCATATTCAATGTCCCTTGTACGGGACTTCTGTGCGACGACCCATCGCAGCCGCTGAAATCGGCCGTTATGGAATTTGCCTTGCACGAGCGCAATCTAGGCTCGTGCGGCATCACGCCTTAGCGAGGACGATCGCTCCTACGGGAGCGGGGCGTGACATAATGGTATCAGAGCACGGTTTTACGTCCTTGGACTATCGATTGAATTTTTTAACTTCGTTGTTTCCGCAAACTCTGAATTGTGCTTCCGCAAGTTGATATCGTTGGTGCGCTCTCTCTCAAATGTCCCACGGATGTCCATACAATAAGTCTAAATAATTTGCAAAATGTAGGAGAAATAGGTTTTGACAAGAAACAAAAAGTTGTTTGCGTAAGCACGGTTGGCTAAGTCGGACTGGACATATACACCAAAGTTGCGTCGACCTTAGAAAAGTCGAGTACGGGAATTGAATAGTGTCGAGCAAGAATAAGTTGAACTCGATTGAGTAAATTGAGATGACTATCGATAGGGGTGCTATCGAACGACGATGTTATCGTCGGTGCGATATAAATGAGCGTGCTTGAAATTTAAGGAATCGTTCGGACGAAAATTCGAGAAAGTAGATTGTGAATCGAATGATAAGTTGAGGACTTGTTGAATGACTTCATCTCTGAGTGGTGTATGCGATAGCCTCAGGGATGTCGATCGATCGATTGAGGATGCGGGGTGTCGATGAGTCTATCAGCAAGCGTCACGTGTATGCAAAGCCTTAGATTGAATATGATTGAGCAAAATGTAGTCTTGAAGATTTTGACGAGTCGATTCGAACAACCTAGAAAATGACGTGCACGGAACGTGCACAGGATTGAGGATTGTGCGAGTATGAAACGCAAAAATGATTAAGTACATGAAACTGAATCAAAGAAAAGTTAAGGAGTACAAAAGGATGACTTATTCGAGGAAATCGTTGAGAATCGTATACGAAAGTTAGCACGATCGGAAAGATAGCATGCATGAAAAGTTAAATTTTGAAGTTACGTAATGACTCTAAGGATTAGATTAAATGTTGCTCGATGATTTGAGTTAGCAAGGAATGATGCGAATTGAAAAAATACGTTGGTCGATGACTTGAGATAGACGGATGAACAATACGTGAATTTGGGTTTGAGAAAATTGATGTTGTGAATGATTCGAGGGATAATAATCGAACTTGAATTCGAATGTCAAGAAGATTATCCAGTTGGACGATAGCATCATTCGTACGACTCAGAATTCATTGCAAACGAAGATCGTCAGGTTACATATATCGTCGATGGTATTGATGTCATGTCCCGCTCCCGCAGGAGCGATCTTCCTCGCTAAGCATGATGCCGCACGGGCCTAGGTTGCGCCCGTGCAAGGCTAAGTACAAAAACAGCCGATTTGAGCTAGGCCACAGAGTCGCACAGAGTGTCCCCATTTGCAGCAGAAAGTAAATGAACACAAATTGAAGCGAATTCAATCTCTTTATTGACATTCAAGAAGTTTACAAGCGGCGCTAGGCCGAGATTACAAATCGCTCAAGCTCTCTCTCTCTCTGAAACATAAAAGGCGTGCCAAGTGGCTTACAAGATGGAATGATTCATGACGATGTTCCGAGACATTATGTCCTGTATATGGTGCTTCAGCTCCTTGCAACGCTCCAAGGCTCCAGAGTTAGCTCCGCGGCTTAGCACGTTCGAGGGAAGCTCCACAACCGACGACATCTCCTGCGTCCTATAAGCAAACTGTGGGGTTATCAGTACATTGTTATGCACTGGTGGGGAGGCTAACTCGCCCACAATGCTATCATTACCAAACACGTTCTATTTACTTTTGTGCACCGTCTATCATTCATTGTCTTTCTAATCTTGCCTTAGGATCAGTTTTATGGCATATTTCATAACCTATCTCGTGTTGCCGAATTCAAGTGTTTGTATGGAAATACATGCACGACTTACCCATACTTACCGTCCGGCCTTCCCTGTCCAAAGTAAACCAAGTTAGTCAACAATTCATAGAATCTTTCAATGTCAAGTGCGTGTCCCTGCCTTAGGGCCTAACGCGACGTAGGCGTGTTTTCTAACTCAATTTCACGAAGTACTCTCGATCATTTGGTGTGTTATATTCAAGCCTGTTCAGAAGGTGCTACATTTAGTTAACTTAGACTACTTTATTTCAATGCAAGGACTTGCACGTGGATTGCCACCAGCAAAGTCTACTTAATCTATATGCAGGTCGCTGGCATGTCAGCCATCTGGACATTTTCTTTTGGTATTCTCATCTATCAAGCGTGATGGCTGGTACACCTTGATAGACTATTGAAGTACCGGTCCTACGTTTGGTTATGTGCCCAAGCCGGCACACCTGTCCGCCCGTAGGCCATGATTCCGCCTAGGCCGGCCACAAAATCGTCGTTCGTTGCCTTAGAGTCCTTTCACTCATGCACGAGTCCGTCCACGTCCATTTCGTATTTATCTTATTTTTAACTTAACGGTTGTCTCTGAGCCATAGGCCTTAGCCATAATGTGTTATCGACCAGATTGGCGGCAGCGCCCGTGCAGCGCGGGTAGCGAGCCCCGTTGCACGTCCCCGTCATACCTGTCGCTAACCATTCCTTCCTTTCTTTCTTATCATTTATTCATTCTTTCTTTTCTTTCTTTCACTTGTTCGTTCATTCATTGATTCATTCACATATTCATTCATTCATTTGTTGGTTCGTTCATTCACTTATTCGTCCATTTATTCATTATACATTATGCAACTCCCCGTGCGGGAGTCGCCTTGGCGACCCATCGATCCCGAAGTCTTTCAATGTTGCTATACTCTACTCGGAATGACTATATCGATAGTCTTTCATTTCATTATTTTAAACCATTCATTATTTCATTGATGAACGCATAAGGAACGTGAGTGTAAGCTTGTGCCTTAGCACGAGCGTGGAGCGCGGTACGAGAGTTCCTATATTTTCTGAGTTCTTTTTTATGTTCTAAACAAGCATACAAGATGGAATTATTCCCTTAGCTAGGTGTGTTGAGTCATTTATTAGCATGCGCGGTGTTATCACCTAGCGATTCTAGCAATAGTGTCCGTATTGTTATGTGTCTAGGCTAAGCAAAGACGGGTTCATCGGAGCCACCCACCTTAGCGATGTTCACATCGGCCGAGCAATACTCCGAGCACGCCTTTGAAAGTCTAAGTCTGGATTCATCTTTGACGGGCCAATATAAGCCTTGCATCGATTCTTCATCAGGTCGATGCCAACACTTCGGATCGACGGCTCGTTTGAGTCGTTGCACTTGCCGTTTGAATCGGCGTTCCGCTAGGGCGGAGCGGGTCTACATAATACACCACTCAAAATAAGTCGTCCTCGAGACTTTCTGAGTGCAGGTCATCCTACCGTTCCTTAACTCATGTCGTGCACGTATCTTAGATAATTTCTATCGAATGGCTTTATTGTCTAATGGCACCGAACTACACTCTATACCTTTCCATGTTCCGTATCGCATACATTTGGTCGATTTTATTGAATGACTTTTCATTCATTTTAGAGTTGATGGTACTTATTCAATTGTCGTATTTCTTCGACTTGGTTGCTATTCTGACGTGTCATGGAACTGAAATGGTCGCACGAGGTGCGTTGTAACTCATCAAACACGAGAGTCGTAGGCTGAGGCAAACTAACTCATTCGTTCATGCGCATCGCAATACCCATTTGTAGCTGCATTCGAGTTCATAATATCGCTGAGTTTGGATCATGCACATACTCAAGACGTCCTCCGAATACGTACATTTCAACCAAGCTTAGCGATTAGCAAAGTCGGACAAGCTACTCGTGATAGTTTTGATTTGCCGATCGTTTTGCTAACTTCGATTAAAATCGAACTCATGTGCGTCTCGCTATCGTTTATCTCGATCCTCGAGATGATCCGATTCGTTTCTTAAGCGTTCTTTTCATGAAATTAATACGATTTCTTCTTAGCGGAGTCGACCAAGTCTAAGTAATTCTCGTCCGATTCGAGACCAAGTATTGCACTGTCATCGAGTATTTCTTCCTATCAATGATTCAATTCGTTATCCCAACTTTACTTGTGCATCATCCATTCTTATCATTCACTTCATTTGGGGCCAATCTCGTTGTCGTTCACGCACACTCCCAGTTCCACATCCTACTATAAGTGTTGCCCCAAGTTTATCGTCCGTCCAGACGATACCGTAAACCACACAGGTTCAATCACTCGGCATAGGGTCGTTCGCCTATCCGCTAGGTCAGCTCACAAGGTCATAGGTACAAGTCAAGTTCTCGGTTCATCGTGCAAAGTCATTGTATGACGCTCGCCCCAAATCCTATGGTTAAACCATTTGTTCGTTTGTACGGGAGTTTCGACCCAAGTTCGCTTCACTCAAATTTCTAAACATTAAGCAGCGTTCACCCTATTCGCATCAACACATTCTTCGTTCCAAGTCCGAGCTCGTTAGGAATGTCATCCTATGATAGGTTATCCTCAACCAAATCCTTAACATGTTATTATCGTGTGTCCGTACTAGCAATTATCGTAGTCTATCTCTTCAAGTATGTTTGATACAATCCACCTATCCATCATATCCAATTTACGTAGTCGATCACAAGGTCGTCTAGCCTTGCAATATGTCGCACCCCGATCTCATGCAAGTCTGATTATCCACGGCAGACATGAATCACCATATCAACGTTCCCGCGGAATAATCGTCCTCATCGGGACGTAACTCTTGCGTTGAATCTAGACTTACTCATTTTCGATACGCGGATTGGGTCTACTCAATCCTCATGTTTTCTTATTCTTCAATCGCAAGTCCTAACAATCCTCGAATTTACCTTCGCTTCAAACCACAAGTCGAAGCAATCAAAATTGCCATGTCAAGGTATTTTGAGTTCGATCATTCCCGTTGGACATGAATCACCATGCCAACGCTCACGCGGAATGATCGTCCCCAAATTCGATGTGACGCATGTGCGAGGCTAGAGTTGCGCTCGCACAAGACAAGATCGTTGTCGTTGTGGTTATCACCGAACAATCAAGTCGCTTCCCTTCTTCATTCCAAACATTCATTTCTTTCAAAATTCTCCAACATAGTATCCCTCAAAACAATAACTTCTAACACGATCATCATTTATCGAATTAGAGTACTCCCGAGTTATCATACATCGATCTTTGATACGCCTCAATACCATCGATGATGTACATAACCTGACGATCTTCCTTTTGCAACAAATTCTGAGTCATGCAACTTAATTCCTCAATTCGCATTGTCTCATGCTAACTCTTCTTTGAGCAACATCCATTCGAAAATCCTTAGTCATTCTCGTATCTCCAAACCAACGTTTTCTATGCACGCTATCTTCCGATCGTGCTATCTTCGATCTCGTCTATGTGTTCATCTTAACTCAAGTTTCAATCCCTTCGACTAAATTCAAAATCGCATGCACGACCTTCTATGTTTCCTCGACCAAGACCTCAATTCGTTTCATCATTCTGACTCTCTACTCAATTGTTTCTTAATTCGCACTACGCATTCTTAATTCATCCGAACGATATCTCGTTTGAGACTATCGAAGTCAAAACCAACTAAGCGTTACTCGTTCTAAGGCTTTGCGCGATATCATCGCTTGCGGACATACTCATTCTATCCGTAAATCCTTTAGTCTCTCTCGAACAATTTTTATGTCGTCCATACACCACTCAGGGTTCGAGCCACTCGACTAGTCGTCGACACTCACTCTTATTCTTCTTCGAAGCTATCACATACACAACTATGGGTCAAGTCATTCTATAAATCCTCAAAAGATCATTCAATTCCTATTCGATATGTTCAATCGCGCGTTCGCCCGTTCCTCAAAGTCTAAGAACTATTTTTTCTTGTTCACTTTAGCGTTTGGTCAAGTAACGTCTCTATCAACGTACGTTCTAAGTCTCACTTATTCTCGTCCGAGCGATAGTCGGTCTCGCTCGTAAACTCGTTTGCACCAAAAGGTCTAGGTGCACGACACTCGGCACAACTTAGCCAAAAGGCTGCGCACATAATCATCCCGTTCGAACTATACTTCGGTCTCGCGTACTCGTTTGTGATAGTCAGCATAAGGTTAATGAAGCATGCACTGCGTTTGCTAACTTGTAGCACTGGCTCCTTCTAACTCAAGTCCGTCATGGTTTGGTACAAAGGCCTTCGCCCATCGATCTCGTTCAATCGAGTACTTCTACGAGCTTTTGAAATATTAGACTTATTGTATGGAACATCCCAAGGCACAACGAGAGAGAGCGTATACTTCTTTGTTTCCAAGCGAGCTTTCAAAACTGAGAGAATCGAAATGAAGTCCAAGGACGTAAAGCCGTGCTCTGATACCAATCTGTCACGCCCCGCTCCCGCAGGAGCGATCGTTCTCGCTAAGGCGTGATGCCGCACGGGCCTAGGTTGCGTCCGTGCATGGCTATGTCCGAAAACGACCGATTTGAGCTAGGCCACAGAGTCGCACAGAGTGTCTCCATTTGCAGCGGAAAGTAAATGAACACAATTGAAGCGAATTCAATCTCTTTATGACATTCAAAAAGTTTACAAGCGGTACTAGGCCGAGATTACAAATCGCTCAAGCTCTCTCTCTCTCTCTCTCTGAAACATAAAAGGCATGCTAAGTGGCTTACAAGATGGAATGATTCATGACGATGTTCTGATACATTATGTCCTGTATATGGTGCTTCAGCTCCTTGCAACGCTCCAAGGCTCCAGAGTTAGCTCCGCGCCTTAGCACGTTCGAGGGAAGCTCCGCAACCGACGACATCTCCTGCGTCCTATAAGCAAACTGTGGGGTTATCAGTACATTGTTATGCACTGGTGGGGAGGCTAGCTCGCCCATAATGCTATCATTACCAAACACGTTCTATTTACTTTTATGCATCGTCTATCATTCATTGTATTTCTAATCTTGCCTTAGGATCAGTTTCATGCATATTTCATAACCTATCTCGTGTTGTCGAATTCAAGTGTTTGCATGGAAATACATGCACGACTTACCCATACTTACCGTCCGGCCTTCCCTGTCCAAAGTAAACCAAGTTAGTCAATAATTCATATAATCTTTCAATGTCAAGTGCGTGTCCCTGCTTCAGGGCCTAACGCGACGTAGGCGTGTTTTCTAACTCAATTTCACGAAGTACTCTCGATCATTTGGTGTGTTATATTCAAGCCTGTTCAGAAGGTGCTACATTCAGTAAACTTATACTACTTTATTTCAATGCAAGGACTTGCACGTGATTGCCACCAGCAAAGTCCACTTAATCTATATGCACCGGTCGCTGGCATGTCAGCTATCTAAATATTTTCTTTTGGTATTCTCATCTATCAAGCGTGATGGCTGGTACACCCTGATAGACTATTGAAGTACCGGCCCTACGTTTGTTTATGTGCCCAAGCCCGCACACCTGTCCGCCCGTAGGCCATGATTCCGCCTAGGCCGGCCACGAAATCGTTGTTCGTTGTCTTAGAATCCTTTCACTCGTGCACGAGTCTGTCCACGACCATTTCGTATTTATCTTATCTTTTTAACTTAACGGTTGTCTCTGAGCCATAGGCCTTAGCCATAATGCGTTATCGACCAAATTGGCGGCGGTGCCCGTACAGCGCGGGTAGCGAGCCCCATTGCACGTTCCCGTTATACCTGTTGCTAACCATTCCTTCCTTTCTTTCTTATCCTTTATTCATTCTTTTTTTTCTTTCTTTCACTTGTTTGTTCGTTCATTGATTCATTCACATATTCATTCATTCATTCGTTGATTCATTCATTCACTTATTCGTCCATTCATTCATTCATACATTATGCAACTCCCCGTGCGGGAGTCGCCTTGGCGACCCATCGGTCCCGAAGTCTTTCAATGTTGCTATACTCTACTCGGAATAACTATGTCGATAGTCTTCCGTTTCATTGTTGTAAACCATTTATTGTTTTATTGATGAACGCATAAGGAACGTGAGTGTAAGCTTGTGCCTTAGCACGAGCGTGGAGCACGGTGCGAGAGTTCCTATATTTTTTGAGTTCTTTTTTCATGTTCTAAATAAGCAAACAAGATGGGATTATTCCCTTAGCTAGGTGTGTTGAGTCATTTATTAGCATGCGCGGTGTTATTGCCTAGCGATTCTAGCAATAATGTCCATATTGTTATGTGTCTAGGCTAAGCAAAGACGGGTTCATCGGAGCCATCCACCTTAGCGATGTTTGCATCGGCCGAACGATACTCCGAGCACGCCTTTGAAAGTTAAGTCTGGATTCATCTTTGACGGGCCAATATAAGCCTTGCATCGATTCTTCATCATGTCGATGCCAACTCTTCGGGTCGACGGCTCGTTTGAGTCGTTGTACTTGCCGTTTGAATCGGCGTTCCGCTAGGGCGAAGCGGGTCACTACAATTGAGGCGTATCAAAGATGATATATGATAACTCGAGGGTACTCTGACTCGGCGAATGACGATCGTGCAAGTGTTATTGTTCGGTTGGATGCTATACTTAGGATTTTGATTGAGATGAATGTTGGATGAAAATGATTGTGTCTTGAGGGTTATGCGGATAACCACAGCGTCGACATTCTTGTCTTGTGCGAGCGCAACTCTAGTCTCGCACATGCGTCGCATCGAATTTGGAGCGATCGTTCTGCGTGAGCGCTGACATGGTGATTCATGTCGCAGGAATGAGCGAACTCGAAAAATTAGGGCACGACAACTTTGATTGTCTTGACTTGTTGGATTGATGCGAAGGTGAATTTGAAGATTTGTAGGACTTATGATTGACGAATGAATGAAACTGAAGGATTGAGTAGGTCCAATCCGCACATTAAGAATAAATTAGTCTGGACACAAAATAAGAGTTGCGTCCCGATGAGGATGATTAATCCGTGGTCGCTGGTGCTCGGCTTTGACTTGTTGACAGGCCATACACTTTGACACAAAGAGCGCTATGTCCCTCTTCATGCCGTGCCACCAAAAGACAATACGGAGGTCCTTATACATCTTAGTGCTACCAGGATGCAAAGAATATTTTGTATAATGCGCCTCCGATATTATCTCCTTTCTAAGTTCTGCGTCATCCGGAATGCATAGTCGACCCTTCACTCGCAACACTCCCGACTCGTCCTCTGCAAAGTTGGATGCTTTCCCTGTCGATATCAGCTTCTGCGTCTTCTCCAGGTATGGGTCGTCCCTCTGAGCAGACTTGATTCTCTCCAGTAGGCTCGGTTCCAGCCGCATTGTGACAGTTTTACGTCTCTGAAACGAACTCAGAGTTCAATGTCCATTCCTTCCAAGTCATGCAGCAGTCGATCATTGATGCATAACGAAGCTAAGTACTTCTGGCTCAGCGCATCCGCTATAACATTTCCTTTGTCCGACGTGTAGTCGATTGATAAGTCGTAGTCTTTGATCAGTTCGAGCCATCGCCTCTGCCGTAAATTCAGTTCTTTCTGGGTGAAGAGATACTTGAGACTTTTGTGGTCAGTATAAATCCTGTACGCCATGCCATAGAGATAGTGATGCCACAGCTTCAACGCGAACAAAATTGTCGCTAGTACCAGGTCGTACGTGGGGTAGTTCTTCTCGTGCGGCTTCAACTGCCGAGAAGCAAAAGATATCACCTTATCCCGCTGCATGAGCACACACCCCAAGCCCTGGCCAGAAGCATCGTTGAAGAGTTGAAATCCCTCCGTCTCTTCAGGAAGTGCAAGTATCGGGGCCGAAACGAGTCGTTGTTTGAGCTCTTGGAAGGAAGCTTCACAGTCGTCTGACCACTCGAATGTGACTCCTTTCTGGGTGAGACGAGTCAACGGCGATGCAATCTTCGCAAAGTCTTTCACGAAGCGTCGGTAGTATCCCGCCAAGCCTAGAAAGCTTCGAATTTCGCTAACTGATGTGGGCCGTTTCTAATCAGTAACTGCTTCAACTTTCTTTGAATCGACTGCGATGCCCGCGGCGGAGATGATGTGCCCAAAGAATGAGACGATGTTCAGCCAAAATTTGCACTTGCTCATCTTCGCATACAACTGATTCTCTCAAAGGGTTTGGAGTACCATCCGCATGTGCTCTACATGTTGCGCTCGATCCTTCGAGTAGACGAGGATATCGTCGATGAAGACTACTACGAATTTGTCAACGAACGGACGGAACATACGATTCATTAGATCCATGAAGACGGCAGGGGCGTTTGTCAGATCGAACGGCATTACTAAGAACTCGTAGTAGCCGTAACGAGTGCGGAAGGTAGACTTCGACACGTCATCTGGCTTGACTTTGAGTTGGTGATAACCCGATCACAGATCAATCTTCGAAAACACCGTTGCACCTTGGAGCTGGTCTAACAAGGCATCGATGCGGGACATGGGATATTTGTTCTGGACGGTAACCTTATTCAATTCTCGATAGTCGATGCAGAGCCGCATCGATCGATCCTTCTTTTTCACAAATAGCACAAGCGTACCCCACGGCGAGACACTCGGACGGATAAACCCTCTGTCGAGTAATTCCTGTAATTGTGCCTTTAGTTCTTTCAATTCTATAGGGGCCATTCTGTACGGAGCTTTCGAGATTGGCCGGGTGTCAGGAAATGCATCAATGGTGAACACTATTTCTCGATCGGGAGGCATGCCGGGTAGCTCGTCCGGGAACACGTCTGGGAATTCTGCCACAACGTCGGTCTGATCCGCGTTTGCACCATCCTGTCTTATGTCACGAACGGACGCCAAGTAGCCTTCATATCCGGAATGCAGCAGCTTTCGAGCCGAAATTGCCGAGACCACCATACAGGTCGGCGATGCTTCGCCACACGAATAGCAGAATTCGGACACTCCAGGTATGCGGAAGGTGACCTTCTTTCCTGTGCAGTCGATGGTAGCGTTGCAAGAACCGAGCCAATCCATACCTAGTATGATGTCGAAGTCCTTTGTATCTAGAACTATCACATCAATACCGATCTTTTGACCCCCAATACATATGGTTCCTCCCCCGCAGGCTAAATTTTTGAGTAGTGGCACGCCCGAAGGCATACTTACGCTAAGATCAAGGTCTAACAACATTACAGAAAATTTGTGCTCGGATGCGAAGTCCGCCGATATAAAAGTATGTGAAGCGCCTGAATCAAATAACATACGAGCAGGTACATTATTGAAATTCAATATACCTGTCACAACAGTGTCAGAAGGGAACGCCTCGTCTCGAGTCAGGGCGAAGACGTGTCCTTGAGTATTAGGATGTCGGTCTTGATTGTTGGATTGAGTGGGCTGAGGAGGTTGTGTCATGCCCCGCACCCGTAGGAGCGATCGTCATCGCTAAGGCGTAATACCGCACGAGCCTAGATTGCGCTCGTGCAAGGCGGGTTCCATAACGGCCGATTTTAGCGGCTGCGACGGGGTCGTCGCAAAGAAGTCCCAAGCAGAGACATTGAATAATAGCAGCGAAATTTAGAAAGCAAACACAAGTCATTGCAAAATACTCTTTTATTGATATTGAAACAACGGTTACAATGGGCGCAAGGCCAAGATTACAAGTCTCTCAAGCTCACTCAAGCTCACATTACAAGTCACTCTGCTCTCTCTCATCTCTCAATACAACGCTTGAACCAGCGAAAGCTTCGGAAGGCGACATCCATACATTATGTCCCGTATAAGTCTTGATTCCATGCGGCCGTACGCTTCGAATCGCCAAGGAACTCCATGCCTCGACGCATCCAAGCGAGCCCCGTACCACGAGCTTCTACCTGTGCCTACACATGTAAACTATGTGGGTGTCAGTACTCAACTGTACTGGTAGAGTGAGCTCCTCGCCCACCCATACAAAACCAACACGTTTGATTTACTTTGTACAACATAGTCCATTACTTATCAATTGTCTTTCTAGTCTTGTCGTAGGATCAGTTTTATGACAGACGCCTTGGCATACTTATGTCTGGGGACCATCCCATGCTTGCACAATGAGTTAACTCATACTTTGCCTTAGACCCTTCTTGTGCCAATAACGTTAACCTATCAAGTCGTATTTGCCTTACGGCCATAGTTAGAGATGCAACTACTCGGTGAGACTCCATTTCCTTGCCTCTAGACCTTTCTCGTGCTTGCATTGTCAATACACCGACTCATACTTGTCTTTCGTGCCATACTCTGTGACGTAACGACTTGGTCCTGCCATGAACTCGATTCGTGCTTTAATATCTCTGAGGCAGTGCCTTCTCGCTTAGTCTTGCCTATACTTGTGTTGTAACAACACGGCCGTGCCTCACATTTCGAGGTCGTGCCCAGTAACTCAACGTAACTTCACCCAACTTGCCCTACGGTCCTTCTCGACTTAACTCGCATCAGCTCAAGCCTAACTCATGCAACTCTATGCCAACGACTTAACACTCGACGCCATACTTCGTGCCGAAGCATGCCGCCTTCGTTGTAGCCAAATCTTAGGCCCAAACATTGTGTCTTCTTACTGCATACACATTCAACTCAACTCAGTCCAAAGGCACACATGCGGATTGCCGCCCGTGCCGACACATCTATATAAATAGTCACTGGCATTGACTAGCCATCCTGGACATAGCCTGGCATTCGGGACCCTTGCACCGCAGGTAGCGATCCCCGATGTAAGTCTCCGACCTACCGGTTGCTTCATACCCAGCTCGGCTGTAACCTGTTTCTTCCTAGGCCGAGTCGGTCCCGTGGCCCAGGGTTGCCGCTCGAAGAAACCATCGCCCTTGTCGACAAGTTGTCCATGACCACGCGCCTACGCTAACTTCTAGACTTAACGTAATGCATGGTCTCATCATCAACACTTAGTTCCTTTGCTTTACTTTTTCTACTTTTCACACTTCCTTCGCAGAGCCCAAACCAGGGTTGCCTCGGCGACTGAACCACAGTCCCGACATATTTCCTCTCGGTGACTAACCATCGCTTAGACTTAACATTCTTTGAACTCAGGGAACGGCTACTGCATAGCCTTCCAACTTAACTAGAACATAATGTGTTTCCTTAAGTATCGACAGACCGTGGCTAACTTTTCACTGAACCAATCGTGGCTCGTGCCTTAAACCGACTCGTGTTCTACGCAACGCTATCGCCCAAGTCATACCTCATAAGACGGGCCTTGGGATCGTGGGACTATTTAACTTGACAACCGCAGAATGAGCGGGACAGCACTTGGAATGACTTAGGTCGACCGGCATAACTTTGCCTAACTTACTCAAGCCTACAACTTAACCCGAGGGACGTGCAAAGACTATGCCAAGCCTTGCACAGTGGAAGCGTGCATGCTTTATCAAGCGTTTATGCGGACGACGCCTATGACTTAGGCAAGTTTATAGTTTTATGTCGAAGACCAACTTTCCTTCTCCCAAGCTACGGGACGAAGGACCGAGTGTCATTTTTAAAGCACGCCGTGTACCAACTCTAAGCCGACCGGTGGACCTTTCCATATTCTATCTCAATCTGACCCGTCGGGATTATTTCCTTTAGCTATGTGGATTCATCTCTTTTATTATTAAGCCTACTTGTGCAAGTTGAAAACACACGATTTATTATGTGAAGGCAAAGATGAGACAAGTTCACCGAAACTATCCCACCTTAGCGAGCGGTCGCCTTGATCGAGCGAGACTTCGAGCAACCGTTGCAAGGCTAAGGCCGAACACCATCGACGTTTTGATTTCTCCGATTGACTGAGCGGGATGGGGCACTACATCATACACCAATCAGAAAAAGTTTCGTCCTCGAAACTTACTGAATACACTTATCAGCTTATAACTTTGTACTATATTCAATAACTCTCGCACACACTACTCTTATGCATTTTCTCAAATCCGAGCCACGATCGTGCTACCTATAATCTTTTCTTCAAAACTTATGATCTCAAAATCCTCGATACTTTCCCGTTCCTCAAGTTTCACTTGATTCAACGTATCACTTAGTTGGATCGTGCACATATTCTAGGCGTCCCCAAAATATATACATTTCAGCCAAGCCTTATGATAGAGAATTCGCCATCACCCCTCGAGTCGGATCGTGCACATATTCAAGCATCCTTGATATATATACATGTCAACCGAACCTCGTGAGTGGTGCCTCCACAATTGCCTATCGCTTCGCACTCGGATGTCTGCCTAACCGCTAGGCTATGTCTTTCCGTCAGTACTGGAATTATAGTTCCCAAACAACGATATCAACACTGACCCCATCCTAAGGTCAAACCAAATCGATGGTACGGTATTTTCTACCCAAGCTCGCATCACTCCAATTTCTAAACATCGAGGATCGATTCCCTACACACATCCCAACGTTCGTCGTACGGGGTCCGAGTCATTCAGCAAAGCCATCCTATGACAACTTACGTTCAACCAATTCCACGACATCTCAATATCGTTCGTTCAATGAACCATCTTCGCATAGTCTATCTTTTCGAACACGTTCGATATAATTTGCCTATCAATCCTTCCAAGTCAAACACGCTACGATATAATTCATCGCTAAGCCATAATTTATATTTCATACTCCCTAAGTTATTTATCCCAATTTACGTAATCGATCACAAGGTCATCTGACTTAACAATATGTTGCACCCCGATCTCACGCGAGTCTGATCATCCACGGTGGTTCATGAATCACCATACAACGCTCCCGCAGGATAATTATCCTCATCGGGACGTAACTCTTATTTTGTGTCTAGACTAGTTCATTCTCGATGCGCGGATTAGACCTACTCAATCCTCAAGTTTTATTCCTTCATCACTCATAAGTCCTACAAATCCCCGAATTCACCTTCGCATCAAGCCAACCAGTTGAAACAATCGAAGTTGTTGTACCATAATTTTTTTAAGTTCGATCATCCCTGCGACATGAATCACCATGTTAGCGCTCACGCAAAATAATTGTCCCAAATCCGAAGTTGCACTCGTGCAAGACAAGAATGTCGACGCTATGGTTATCCGCGTAACCATCAAGACACGATCACTTTCACCCAACATTTATCTCAATCAAAATCCTAAGTATAGCATCCAACCGAATAATAGCACTTGCACGATCGTCATTCACCGAGTCAGAGTACCCCCGAGTTATCGCATATCATCTTTGATACGCCTCAATACCATCGACGATATACGTAATCTGACGATCTTCGTTTACAACGAATTCTGAGTCGTGCGAATGATGCTATCGTCCGACTGGATAATCTCTTCGATATTCAAATTCAAGTTCGATCATTATCCATCGAATCATTCACAACATTAATTTCCTCAAACCCAAATTCACGCATCGTTCATCTGCCCAGCTTAAGTCATCGACCAACGTATTTCCTCAATTCGCATCATTCCTTTGCTAACTCAGATCATCGAGCAACATTCAATCCAATCCTTAGAGTCATTCGCGTAACTTTAAAATCGAACATTTCATGCACGCTATCTACCCGTCGTGCTAACTTTTCGTATACGATCCGTATTAATTTCTTCAATCAAGTCATCCATTTATACACCCTATCTTTTCTTCGATTCGATTTCACCTACTCAATCATTTTGTATTTCATACTCGCGCAATCCTCGATCCCGTGCACTTTCTGTACGCGTCATTTCTACTTTTGTTCGAATCCACTTATCAAACTTCAAGACAATGACTCACTCAATCGCACTCGATCTAAGGCCTTACATATGTGCGACGCTTGCTGATAGACTCACCGACACCCCGTATCCTCAATCGATCGATCGACATTCCTGAGGCTATCGCATACACCACTCAGGGATGAAGTCATTTGACAAATCCTCAACTTATCATTCGAATCAAAATCGACTTTTCGAATCTCGTTCGAATCATTCCTCGAATTCCAAGCACGCTCAACTATATCGTACCGACGTTATCGTCGCTCGATAGCACCCATGTCGATAGTTATCCCACTTTACCCAGTCGAGTCTAACTCGTTCTCGTCCGACACAATTTGAATCCTGCACTCGACTTTTCTAAGGTCGATGCAACTTTAGTGTATATGCCCAGCCCGACTTAGCCAACCGTGCTTACGCGAACCATCTTTTTGTTTTATCAAAAAATGTTCTCCTACATTTTACAAAATAGATAGAATTATTGTATGGACATCCCGTGGGACATTTGAGAGAGAGTGCACCAACGATATCAACTTTGCGGAAGTAATAATTCAGAGTTTGCGGAAACAACGGAGTTAAAGAATTCAATCGGTAGTCCAAGGACGTAAAGCCGTGCTCTGATACCATTATGTCACATCCCGCTCCCATAGGAGCGATCGTCCTCGCTAAGGCGTGATGCCGCACGAGCCTAGATTGCGCTCGTGCAAGGCGGGTTCCATAACGGCCGATTTCAGCGGCTGTGACGGGGTCGTCGCACAGAAGTCCCAAGCAGAGACATTAAATAATAGCAGCAAAATTTAGAAAGCAAACACAAGTCATTGCAAAACACTCTTTTATTGATATTACAACAACGGTTACAATGGACGCAAGGCCAAGATTACAAGTCTCTCAAGCTCACATTATAAGTCACTCTGCTCTCTCTTATCTCTCAATACAACGCTTGAACCAGCGGAAGCTTCGGAAGGCGACGTCCATACATTATGTCCCGTATAAGTCTTGATTCCAAGCGGCCGCACGCTTCGAATTGCCAAGGAACTCCATGCCTCGACGCATCCAAGCGAGCCCCGCACTACGAGCTTCTACCTGTGCCTGCACATGTAAACTATGTGAGTGTCAGTACTCAACTGTACTGGTAGAGTGAGCTCCTCGTCCACCCATACAAAACTAACACGTTTGATTTACTTTGTACAACATAGTCCATTACTTATCAATTGTCTTTCTAGTCTTGTCTTAGGATCAGTTTTATGACAGACGCCTTGGCATACTTGTGTCTGGGGACCATCCCGTGCTTGCACAATGACGTTAACTCATACTTTGCCTTAGACCCTTCTTGTGCCAATAACGTTAATCTATCAAGTCATGTTTGCCTTACGGCCATAATCAGAGACGCAACTACTCGGTGAGACTCCATTTTCTTGCCTCTAGACCTTTTTTGTGCTTGCATTGTCAATGTACCGACTCATACTTACCTTTCGTGTCATACTCTGTGACGTAACGACTCGGTCGTGCCATAAACTCGATTCGTGCTTCAATATCTCTGAGGCAGTGCCTTCTCGCTTAGTCTTGCCTATACTTGTGTTGTAACAACGCGGCCGTGCCTCACATTTCGAGGTCGTGTCCAGCAACTCAACGTAACTTCACCCAACTTGCCCTACGGCCCTTCTCGACTTAACTCGCATCAGCTCAAGCCTAACTCATGCAACTCTATGCCAACGACTTAACACTCGATGCCATACTTCGTGTCGAAGCACGCCATCTTCGTCGTAGCCAAATCTTAGGCCCAGACATTGTGTCTTTTTACTGCATACACATTCAACTCAACTCAGTCCAAAGGCACACACGCGAATTGTCGCTCGTGCCGACACATCTATATGAATGGTCACTGGCATTGACTTGCCATCCTGGACATAGCCTGGCATTCGGGACCCTTGTACCGCAGATAACGATCCCCGATGCAAGTTCCCGACCTACCGGTTGCTTCATACCCAGCTCGGCTATAACCTGTTTCTTCCTAGGCCGAGTCGGTCCCGTGGCCCAGGATTGCCGCTCGAAGAAACCATCACCCTTGTCGACAAGTTGTCCATGACCACGCGCCTATGCTAACTTCTAGACTTAACGTAATGCATGGTCTCATCATCATTACTTAGTTCCTTTGCTTTACTTCTTCCACTTTTTACACTTCCTTCACAGAGCCCAAACCAGGTTTGCCTCGACGACTGAACCACAGTCCCGACATATTTTCTCTCGGTGACTAACCATCGCTTAGATTTAACATTCTTTAAACTCAGGGAACGGCTACTGCATAGCCTTCCAACTTAACTAGAACATAACGTATTTCCTTAAGTATCGACAGACCGTGGCTAACTTTCCACTGAACCAACCGTGGCTCGTGCCTTAAACCGACTCATGTTCTACGCAACGCTATCGTCCAAGTCATACCTCATAAGATGGGCCTTAGGATCGTAGGACTATTTAACTAGACAACCGCAGAATGAGCGGGACAGCACTTATAATGACTTAGGTCGATCGGCATAACTTTGCCTAACTTACTCATGCCTACAACTTAACCCGAGGGACGAGCAAAGGCTATACCAAGCCTTGCGCAGTGGAAGCGTACATGCTTTATCAAGCATTTATACGGACGACGCCTATGACTTAGGCAAGTTCATAGTTTTGTGTCGAAGACCAACTTTCCTTCGCCCAAGCCACGGGACGAAGGACCGAGTGTCATTTTCAAAGCACGCCGTGTACCAACTCTAAGCCGACCATTGGACCTTTCCATATTCTATCTCAATCCGACCCGTCGGGATTACTTCCTTTAGCTATGTGGATTCATCTCTTTTATTATTAATCCTACTTGTGCAAGTTGAAAACACACGATTTATTATGTGAAGGCAAAGATGAGGCAAGTTCATCGAAACTACCCTACCTGAGCCAGCGGTCGCCTTGACTGAGCGAGCCTTCAAGCAGCCGTTGTAAGGCTAAGGCCGAACGTCGTCGGTGTTTCGATTCCTCCGATTGACTGAGCGGGATGGGGCACTACAGGTTGGGGCGCCTGTCCTCGATTCTCTTGACGGTTTTGTTGTGGTGGAGCATTTCGAGTCGGTCGAAAACTTGGGCAGTTTTGAGCCCTATGACCCTTCTGTCCGCAAGCGAAACATTCTATATTGTGGAAAAAACAGCGGCTGGCATGGTGTCCAACTCGCCCGCAGTTTGTGCACTGAGGTATCATTTTCTGACCCTTGTAGCCGCCATTATTTGGACGCTTTGACGCGTAGTTGTTGCCTTCCGTATGGCTAGGACGTTTGTGATTGGAATTGTGCACAAAGTCTGCAGCAACGGGAGGGTATTGGCTCTCAAGGCGGAGAGCATGATTCAGAGCATCGCCCGTGGTCTTGTATTCCGGAACACCTACATGCGCACCGATAGAGCGTCGCAGACCCACTTCGAACCGTTGCACACGACACTCTTCTGTAGGCAGAAACGCACCAGCAAATTTGGACAACTTGTTGAATTCTGTGGCATACTGTTCTACTGTCCAGTTCCTTTGCCCCAACTACATAAATTCATTCTCCTTCTCTTGACGAACGGCGGAGGGAAGGTACTCGACTTCAAAGGCTTTACGGAATGTGGCCCAAGAGATCGGCACTGAGTTGTTGTCGCGTCGGATCGCTCGCTTGTGCACGGCCCACCAGTCGTGCGCGTTCAATCGTGGTTGAAGTTGTGCGCAGGCGACTTGCTTTGATTCTTCAATGCCGAGGAGCTCGAAGTGATCTTCCAGCTCTTCCAACCAATCGATTGCCATTGAAGGGCCTTCGGTGCCGCTGAAGGAAGTGCGACACGCTTTCTTGAATTCTAACACTTCAAAGTTGTACTTTTTCGGTGCTGTCGGTTGACGCTCGGACTCCTCCGTGTCGACTTCAATGGACTGGACCGTCGACATAGTGATAGTAGGCACAATCATAGAATTTTCGTTGGCTACAATCGTCTGTATGATCTGCTGCAGAGTATCTAGTTGCTTTTGTTGCAGCTTAGCTTGTGCGTCGAAGCGAGCTTCGCACTACTAGAATTAGTCATATTAGCGACCTCCAAAAACGTCGCTAATAAGTAAAAATATGTCGCTAAATCAATTTAGCGACATAATTAGCGATGGAATAAGCAGGTCGCCAAAAAGCTAGTCGCAGATCAAGAGTTCGTCGCCAATCGTCGTTGTTGCGACGAATAGTCTATGACGCTAAAACGTCGCAAACTTAGCGACATTCGGTGACATTTATAGTACGTCGCCAATTTAGCGACGTATATAGCGACGTCTATTCGTCGCATGTGGTGACATGGCAAGGTTTGCCATGTCAGCATGCTGGGCGACGTTTAGCGACGGCCCGTCGCAGTTAGCGACGTCCAGATACATATTTACGACATACTTCCGCATCGTAAATCTTTCGCCAAACGTCGCAATCCGTCGCTAACATGCTGAAAAATTAAAATTAAAATAAAATACTGTTTTCAAATCCTGCACACTGTACTTTATATACAGTTTAATCAAAAATACTGCACTTTATATACAGTTTAAACACTAGTCCTGCACACTGCACTTTATATTCAAATCCTGCACACTGCACACTACACTTTATATTCAAATCCTGCACACTGTACTTTATACTTTATACTGCACTTTATATCATCACAAACATCATCACAGACACATCATAGGGCCAATACATACAACTCATAACAAACATCATCACAGACACACATCCCGCGTCACAAACATAAATATTCAAATCTTGCATACTACACTTCACAGACACACATCATCACAAACATCCAATAGAGTCAAATAAAAATGGGAGATGATAAAAAGTCTCCCACCAAGTGTATAAACAAAAGTATACCAATAAATAATTTGCCCATAGGGCCAATACATACAACTCATAAAAAAATTAATAAAATTATTGAGGACCCCTGCTGCGCATCTGAGATAGCATGTACTCATACTGCTCCTGTGTGAGCTGCACCGTAGGGGCAGTATGAGGCAGTGTAATGTCTAGAGTCGGTGCCGTCGATGGACCGGGAGGACGTATCTGCTCCAGCTCTCGCAGTCGCTCAGCATACGCAGCAAGGGTACTCACCATCCTCTGAGTACTCTCCTCAATCGAAGTATGTACCTGAGTGAGTGAGGCAGACATGGTCCTCTGTGATCCCTCCAGCTCGACATGTCTACGCTTTGTGCGCTGCGTAGACTCGGTGAGCATATGCAAGCTGGCAGCTGTAGCCTGCTGTAGACTCATCAGCTCCTGTATACTGCGCTCGACCGTATCAAATCGTCCGGTGATCATCAGATCGTCGGATCTTCGCTCTGCGGTATGGTGATCAAAAATCTGCTGCTGCAACTCGCGACGCAGCTTGTCGATCTGACGACCAATATCCTGAGCTCATGATGACGCCTGCGAAGCTTGAGACTGCGCACTGACAGAGGGGGCCTGGGATGACTCTGAAGCCAAATAGGCATCGTAGGATCCCGTACCGTAGTACGTACCCTTCTGAAGACCACCAACAGCGGTCATCCAGAGGTCGTCCGACGATGGAGCTGTAGGCGGCTGGAAGGAAGTACCAGCCCCTCCTTCTGCTGGCGCACTAGCAGCAGCAGCCGCCTCCTCTTGTAGCCGAAGAAACTCGGCCTAGAATAATGTTTGCTAACGTCTAAGTATTTGCCAAAGTCTATATTGATATCTATTTTCCTGTTTTCTAAATTATAGTAAATTAATATAAAGAATAGAACGTACATATGCATGCGTCGCCCTCTCATCAATGAACTCTCCAACCCTCCGATGGGTGACCAGGAAGACGGTCACCATGTTGGGGTCCTCGCCCTTTTTTACCTGTTAAAATATATTATCTATTATTAGTATTAAATATTCTATCCAACTATATATAAAATGATGTCCTTCATAGGAAACGTACCAGACGACGAAAATGCTCCGTCATCGGAATGGAGCCACAACACCACTTACTAGCGCTCGACCGTACCATATTGGCCTTGTCAGACCGCTCCTGGTACCTGGCCTCGCCGAATCTAGCCTTTATCGTAGTCCACTGCTCTGGCGTGATCCAACCATGGATCGGCTTTCCGGAGCGATTACGAGACTTCTGGTCGTGGATCGCATCACGGATGAGCTTGCCTGCGACGGCAGAAAATTGGGCCTCGATCTTCGCCCGCCTGGTGTGGTGGATAGAAATAGGTCCTCTACAAGAAGTAAAATAGAAAAGTTGTATAATATACACAAATAATTATTAAAATTTAAAATTAAACAAATTTTTTACCTTAAAGTGGGCCAACCAAAAGGCCTTCCTATCTGCGGGAGCATCTTAGTAGTTAATCCAAGGCCCACCATAGTTCTGCCTCAGAAATAACCCCAGCTGTCTCTGTACTGTAGGAGGCTGATATCTATACAATAATAAATTTTATGAATATATATGTACATATAATCATTTGAGAAATATATATTAACTAATTAACTTACTTCGTAGGCCCGTCCGTCCAAATCTTCATACGTGTCTCGTCCGGGGGAGCACATGGAGGGTCACTCTCACCTCCTGCCTGGGCATGATCAGTCTGATCGCCGTCCTCCATATGCTCGGTGTCGGCTCTCCCCATGGAGCAGTCGACAGAAGGAATGCTGGACGCGGGATCAGGAATGCTGGACGACGAGGGAGGAGTCGCCAACCTGCTGGAACTGCCCTGTTCCGATAATGGACCGGGAACAGAACGGTACACTGGCGTACTCGAAGATGAGGATGAGGGTACGGAATCTGTATCCCTAGCCCGAGGCAGACGGGACTGCCTAATATAATATCCTCCACGTCGTCCTCCTGGTCTAGTCATACCTGATAATAACATATGACAATAAAACAAATATACATATTTATATGATAGACATCATAGATTTTTGAAAAATATCATAGTCACTGATAAAAGTGTCACTAAAGTGTCACTGATTTATATGATAAAAGTGTCACTAAAGTGTCAAATATGATGATAAAACAAACGTACAGATTTAATTCTCTTCTGAAAATTCATCTAGTTCGTTTAGCTCTTCTTCTTCTTCTTCTTCTTCCTCCTCTACATCTTCACTTTCATCTGCATCTTCCTCTTCAGATAATTTTACTTCTTCTACATAATTAGATGTGTAATGAAGAACTTCTGTCGTGTCCACTTCTATAATATTTGTTACAAGAGGTAGTTCATCCTCTTGATAAGCTATATCGTCAACCTCAATGGTATTTCTAGCTTTGGTCTTGTATACTGCCCACCAGTCCGACCTTGTTGTTCCCCGTTTAGGTTAACTTGTGAAGTACACGAGCTGAGCCTGACTTGATAGGAGAAATGGTTCATAGGCTTGATATCGACGCCGATAGTTTATATCCACAAGACCATGCTTGTCTACTTTCCAACCTTGACCTTCAATCGGATCGAACCAATCACATCTGAATAACACAATCTTAGCAGGCTCTATTCTATAACTATATGTCAGCACCACAATCTCCCGTAGGATGCCATAGAAATCGTTGCCCGTATCAACATCTTTGTAGTTCGAAGATCTGATACACAAACAGCTGTTTTTGGTGGATTCGAGATCCACAAAGTTGTCTCTGATCGGACAAGTTGTTGACTTGAAACTAAACCCATTAACACAGTAGCTTGGCCATATTTTTGTAGCATAAATTGGTCCATTGGCTATGTCACGACCCGCACCCTGATTAGGGGCACGAGAAGCGGTTACGTCCAGCCTACGCCGCAGAATCGGCGGTAGAACGCTGTATATAAGGTCTGTAAATGCTACGTCTAAACAGATAAATGTACCTGTGCAGTATATACACTCCGAACGGAGGAATAGGGCAATACTGCCTCAATCACATAAGCAAAACTAAGGTAGAAAGCATGGAAAAAGATATGATATAAATAAACAGGAAACGAGTCCAGAAAGTAATCACAAGACACAGCTAACACAAGTCCAAGTCTCAGAATATAATATAAGTACTACAACTGAAATGTAAACAGCTGGCTCGCAGGCCAGGCAAACCTACTAGCTAAGCTACTCAGGATGGGCAAAGTCAAGAGGCTCTACTACTAAGACCCTGTCTAGGTCAAGTCCGTCCGACCGTATCCCGTGGTAAGTCGGGCAATCACCCTCTAAATCATCTGTAAAATTTGTCAACGGTATCCTGTCAGGAAAATGAGCAAGTACAAACACCAACAACAGTTCCATGTGAATTGACAAAAGCTATAAGAGACAGTATAATGAAATACAAGACAAAGAGTAAAGGCAACTTGGGAACCATTCGAAAGCCGAGTTACAACCCTTAAACCAAACAAGGACCGGGGTTGTAACCCTTCTTACGAATAGAACCTAGTCCCATAACCAAGGTACAGTATAAGAGACAGGTAGAGCATATGAGAAATGAATCATAGCAGGGTGAAAGTACAGTAAGTAAAGCTGAAACTAGAAATATATATATATCATGATGTGAGTACTGTAAAGGACGATAATGTATATATATAGGATGACTTGGGAACTATTCGGAAGCCGAGTTACAACCCTTAAACCAAACAAGGACCGGGGTTGTAACCCTTCTCCCGAACAGAACTTAGTCACCCTAAGATAATAAATATAAAAGGTGTCTTGAATTATTAGTGCGTCATGTGATCGGCTTGGGAAACAAGTTCAAGCTTTCCATCTGACCGCCTACAACCATATAACCAGTATGAAACAGCAAGTGTGAGACAAGGCCGGTCACCATGGCAAGTGTGAACAAGTAGCTATGGACAAGTGTGGAATGCAAGTATGAAGCAACAAGTGGGGATTTGATCATACAACCACTAATAACTCCCCATCCCCCGACTAGTATAAAGGATCCGGACATAACACGTCATGACACGAGATTTAAGAGCAGGTGATCAGCCCACTCCCAAGTCCATGTCTATACAAGTACAAGTAACAAGTCAAGTCTTATACCAGTATACCAAGTAATCCGGGAACAACATCTCATGACAGGATCCGACATATACTAGTCCGTGAACCATCGTGTCTGGAAATCAAGTAAGTCACTACAACTGAATCGGATATAACAGATATCAAGACAATGAAAACTATCAGTGAATGTACTCGCCTGTGGTCCTGAGCTGATAGGGTGAACAGATGCTCAGAGCGATCACAGACCTAAGATAAGATACTATAAGTCAAACAGAACTAAATGCTGAAAAAGGAAACTAATACAAGCCATGAATGCAAGTCTAAGTCAAACTAGGTCAATCTAGGTCTAACTGAGTCATACTAGGTCTTACTGGTTCATACTAGGTCATACTAGGTCACTGGAAGTCATTCCAAGTCAAACTAGGTCAATCGGGATCAACGGTTGACTTACAGTTGACTTCGGTCAAAAGTCAACTCTGGTCAACTATGGTCAACTATGGTCAACTCTAGGTCAAACCTAGGTCAAACAAGTCTAATGTTGACCAACTGTTGACTTTCAGTCAACTGGTCAACTCTGGGTTGGTTTCGGTCAAATCGGGTCGCTTAAAGGCTAAGTTTGACCTTCGGTTGACTTTTGTTGACTTTTGGTCAAAACGGTCAACCGACGTCAAAACTAGTCTTAGAGTACCATATTTGATCATTACCAACCACGAGGATCAAGTTCTAACACTATCTTAGGTTTCTAACACAAAATCCCACTTCTAGGCAAAAACTAGCATTTACCCCTTCTTCCTATTTCTACTCCATGAATTTACCCTTCTATCTACCACACTCACCCACACTCATACACAACACTCACACACAACATCTCACCCTCACATAGACCTCTCTACAAGTCTCCTAATAGGTTTCCTATTAGTTTGCACATAGGCTAACTATAGACACTCACTAGTAGGTTCTCACACACACACAACTCACAATTACTCCTCACAACTACACACACACACAACTAACTAATATGGACTGTTATTGGACAGCCCCTAGCCCTCTCTCAACATCACACAACACCCACCATAATCTATATATATTCTCACACAATTAAACCACATATATATACCAATATATATATAACAACATATATATATCAACATATATAATACTAGTTGTATACTTAAATGGAATTGAACTCCCAACCAACTCCCAATCAAAACTCCCACTACAAATCTGAACCAAAAATCTGGGAGCATCTCTCCCCCTCTAAAACACCACACAATCACTATATAACCATATAAATATACCCCTTATATAACCATATATATATATATATCAATATATATATATATAGATGCATAAAACTAATTGTACATCACCATTAGCTTCCAAAACTCAACCCAAACATCCCCCAACACATTCAGCCCAAATCTGGACAGCCCCTTATATGTCCCACAACCATCACAACATCACACAAATTAATCACCATTTATATATACATATATATATATCTATATATATATAGAATGATATATATATAACTATATATATACCAAAACACATAGAAATAATATGATACATTAAGATACTCTCATGGATCATCTCTACAACATTAAAAATCTGAGACTAAAAGAAAAACCACACAAAACCAATATTTAAACATCATTCATGGATCAAAAAGGGGGTTTTTCCTAATAGGACACAAGCCTACAAGTGGACACTCCTAAAAATGTCTAAAGGACACAAAAATGGTTTCTAATGATGGTACCACCATGAGAATCATCATGGAGGGTTCCTACATGATCTACATGAGAAAAGAATAAGTTTTGGGGAAGAAATCACCTTGGTTTGAGAGCAAAAATCAATGGAGCTTTCAAAAGCAAATGGAGCCTTTGGAGAAGAAGAAGAAATGGATTGGAATGAAATGAAAAAGTGTTTTTCTCTCTCCACCCTATCTACATGATATGGCCAGCCACCCCTATGGTTTTGTCCCATTTGATTAATTACAAGTTTGCCCTCCAATCAATTAAATGGTCCAAAAATGGGAAATGGTTAATCCGGGGGTAGTTTAGTCAAACCGAAACCACTAATCTCTAACTAATAATTAACTAAAATAATGGTCTAGTCTCTAACCAAAATTTCTAACATGTGGGCCATGGTTAGCTAGTGTGTGGGCCCGCTAAGGTCAAAATACCCCGGGTCCCCGAAACAAGTCAAAACAAGTCGAAATGAATTGAAATTCGAACCCGATTCAAATAACCCCAAAATAATACAAATAATAAATAAAAAATTTCAAAATAATTTTTAGAAGTGGAAAATTACCAAAATACCCCTGTTTGTGAAAACTGGGGGTGACAAATCTATCCACCTTAAAAAAAAATTTCGTCCTCGAAATTAAAACAAGCAATCACAGAAAAACACATGCAGAAAACAATCCCTCTCGAACACCTCCAAAAACAAAAACAAAATTTTTTTTTTTGCAAAAATAAAAATCTCTTAAGACACAACAACACTTGCAAATAAAAACTGTTACGTGTCCGACACGGACACGAAACCATCACAAAATCTCACTTATCAAAAGCCAAATCAACAATCACCAATGCAAAATAAATCAAAGAGATCCAATGACCAAAATACCCCTGGGCCAGAAATGGTACTGAAAATATCCTAATCACATGGTTAGGCTCTAGGTCAAACAGTCTCTAAGGTTTCACTAGTAAAACATCAAATCACAAATCATGGCTTAAAAATTTAAAATGATTAAAATCTCCGAAATCAAAGCATGAATTAAATCACAATAATTAAATGACTAAAATTATAGCATTTTAAAATTATACTCAAATAGAACTAGGTGCTACAAGCCTATCCACCTTAAAATTTTCATCCTCAAAAATTTAAAACAAGTAACCACAGAAAATTTTATGCAATTCGATAATCATATGCGTCTGTCCAAAATCATGATACTCAGAATCTCTGTCATGCCAGTGAGCAAGGCTACGATAATCACAGAGTCCTCAACTATGGTACATACCTCTAGAATCATGGTATTTAAAATTTTCGCATTGCCGCATGCTTGGCAGCGAAAACCTTAAATTTCCACACCCGAGAAATATGACCATAATCCGACTATATGTCCTCACTATGCCTGCTAGCATGACCCTAGAGGATTCTAAAATCTCATAATCGAGGCGACCTAGCCCATACGACTTATCTCAGAAAATCACACCACAAGAACAACTTTCATCAAACAGACAAGGAATAGATGGAATCGGAATTCAAACAGTAATAAGGAAGCAAATGCGGAAAGAAGATCGAAAGATCGGAACCTGCACTCTGCTCTGCTACTGCCTGAGTGGGCTCAAATGCCATGGCGAACACACGCCCCTGCTGGCCTCCTCTAGCCTGCCGCACTCTATCCTGGCCCGCCTGTCTGGCTGCACGGGCAGCACAGTCCTTCATCTGATGACCTGGAGCTCCACAGAACAGACAAACTCCCAGCCTCAATCTACAGACCTCCCCAGTGTGCCCTATCTTCCCGCAATAGTTGTACTGTGCCGCTGGCCTCTGTCTCTGACCCTGATGCTGCTGGGCACGCCCCGGTGCCTGCTGGAACTGCAACTGAGGCTGCTGCTGCTGGAACTGCCTCTGCTGGAAATATGGGCGCTTCGTTGGCCCCGTACTCGAACTGGCTCCCAAGACATCACTGCCCCTCTTCGGCTTGAGGCCGAAGTCCTCCTCAGCAATCTGAGCCTCCATCAGGATCTGCTCAAATGTCGCGTCTCGTCGTCCAGATGTGCGAGTGCGCACTGCATGGATGAGACCCCTCCTGAACTTCCGGGCCTTGCACCCCTCATCCTGAATCAGACCGGGTGCAAACCTACTCAGGCGGAAGAACTCCGCTGCATACTCGTCCACTGACGAGCTCCCCTGCACCAAGCTGACAAACTGTCCCTCCAGAGCCGTCAAGGCTACATCCGGGTAGAACTTCTCCTTAAAGAGTTTCCTGAAGTCCTCCCAGGATATACCTCGAACCGACGCACGCGGATCCGTGCGGTACCATGTCAATGCAATATCGAAAAACTGGCTCGCTGCAGAAGCCACCCATAGAGCTCTCGGAACCTCAGCCAACTCCAGACACCGCTGGACGTCCTCTAGCCAGTCATCCGCATATAGGATACCCTCGGTACCCCTGAAATCTCGTGGGCCCATCTTCTGGAAGTCGAGATGTGTACCGGGCCTCCTCTGGCCCTGCTGCTGTGCTGGTGCTCCCTCAACTGTAGTCGGTGCACCCCTCTCCACTGCTGCCATGGCTAGCTGGTGTGAGTTCTCCACTGTCTGTCTCAGCACCTCTGTCTGGCGCTGTTGCGCCTCTGCCTGAACTCTCTGCGTCTGCAACATCTGCTGCAGAAGGGCCATCATACCCTGAGTGTCTGCCGGTAGCTGAGGCGGCGGTGGAAGAATGTCCGGGATGACCATAGACGGTCCCGCTGCTGAAGGTGGAAGACCTCCAGGGATCGTCGCTGCTGGTACTGCTGCTGCTGCTCCCGCCGGAAGGGCAGGAACTGATGGGGCTGCTCCCCCAGCTGGAGGTGGAAGACCTCTGGGAACTGCCACCTCTGCTCCTGCCTGAAGGGCAGGAACCGATGCTGCGGTACTCTCTACTGCCGGTCCCGTAGCCGGAGGTGGAGGACCTCCCTGATCTGGCCTCCCCGGAACTGAGCTCGGGCCTGCTGCCTGAGATCGTGTAACTGTCATCCTGAAGATGAATGGAACCCAAGAGATCAATATGGCACATGATAGGAATATCAAGGACGGACAATTAAATTCAATGCAAGGAATTTGTCATGGTAATCAAAAGATCAGAATCTCCTAACATGTGATTGAGTAACTCCTATCATACCCTAATCCTATATCCTAATCGCAGGCTCATAATTAGCACTCTAAGTCGAGCACCATTACGAGTTCGCACTAGTTGCGACACTGACCTGCATGGGCCACCACAAAAACGTGTCACGACCCGCACCCTGATTAGGGGCACGAGAAGCGGTTACGTCCAGCCTACGCCGCAGAATCGGCGGTAGAACGCTGTATATAAGGTCTGTAAATGCTACGTCTAAACAGATAAATGTACCTGTGCAGTATATACACTCCGAACGGAGGAATAGGGCAATACTGCCTCAATCACATAAGCAAAACTAAGGTAGAAAGCATGGAAAAAGATATGATATAAATAAACAGGAAACGAGTCCAGAAAGTAATCACAAGACACAGCTAACACAAGTCCAAGTCTCAGAATATAATATAAGTACTACAACTGAAATGTAAACAGCTGGCTCGCAGGCCAGGCAAACCTACTAGCTAAGCTACTCAGGATGGGCAAAGTCAAGAGGCTCTACTACTAAGACCCTGTCTAGGTCAAGTCCGTCCGACCGTATCCCGTGGTAAGTCGGGCAATCACCCTCTAAATCATCTGTAAAATTTGTCAACGGTATCCTGTCAGGAAAATGAGCAAGTACAAACACCAACAGCAGTTCCATGTGAATTGACAAAAGCTATAAGAGACAGTATAATGAAATACAAGACAAAGAGTAAAGGCAACTTGGGAACCATTCGAAAGCCGAGTTACAACCCTTAAACCAAACAAGGACCGGGGTTGTAACCCTTCTTACGAATAGAACCTAGTCCCATAACCAAGGTACAGTATAAGAGACAGGTAGAGCATATGAGAAATGAATCATAGCAGGGTGAAAGTACAGTAAGTAAAGCTGAAACTAGAAATATATATATATCATGATGTGAGTACTGTAAAGGACGATAATGTATATATATAGGATGACTTGGGAACTATTCGGAAGCCGAGTTACAACCATTAAACCAAACAAGGACCGGGGTTGTAACCCTTCTCCCGAACAGAACTTAGTCACCCTAAGATAATAAATATAAAAGGTGTCTTGAATTATTAGTGCGTCATGTGATCGGCTTGGGAAACAAGTTCAAGCTTTCCATCTGACCGCCTACAACCATATAACCAGTATGAAACAGCAAGTGTGAGACAAGGCCGGTCACCATGGCAAGTGTGAACAAGTAGCTATGGACAAGTGTGGAATGCAAGTATGAAGCAACAAGTGGGGATTTGATCATACAACCACTAATAACTCCCCATCCCCCGACTAGTATAAAGGATCCGGACATAACACGTCATGACACGAGATTTAAGAGCAGGTGATCAGCCCACTCCCAAGTCCATGTCTATACAAGTACAAGTAACAAGTCAAGTCTTATACCAGTATACCAAGTAATCCGGGAACAACATCTCATGACAGGATCCGACATATACTAGTCCGTGAACCATCGTGTCTGGAAATCAAGTAAGTCACTACAACTGAATCGGATATAACAGATATCAAGACAATGAAAACTATCAGTGAATGTACTCGCCTGTGGTCCTGAGCTGATAGGGTGAACAGATGCTCAGAGCGATCACAGACCTAAGATAAGATACTATAAGTCAAACAGAACTAAATGCTGAAAAAGGAAACTAATACAAGCCATGAATGCAAGTCTAAGTCAAACTAGGTCAATCTAGGTCTAACTGAGTCATACTAGGTCTTACTGGTTCATACTAGGTCATACTAGGTCACTGGAAGTCATTCCAAGTCAAACTAGGTCAATCGGGATCAACGGTTGACTTACAGTTGACTTCGGTCAAAAGTCAACTCTGGTCAACTATGGTCAACTATGGTCAACTCTAGGTCAAACCTAGGTCAAACAAGTCTAATGTTGACCAACTGTTGACTTTCAGTCAACTGGTCAACTCTGGGTTGGTTTCGGTCAAATCGGGTCGCTTAAAGGCTAAGTTTGACCTTCGGTTGACTTTTGTTGACTTTTGGTCAAAACGGTCAACCGACGTCAAAACTAGTCTTAGAGTACCATATTTGATCATTACCAACCACGAGGATCAAGTTCTAACACTATCTTAGGTTTCTAACACAAAATCCCACTTCTAGGCAAAAACTAGCATTTACCCCTTCTTCCTATTTCTACTCCATGAATTTACCCTTCTATCTACCACACTCACCCACACTCATACACAACACTCACACACAACATCTCACCCTCACATAGACCTCTCTACAAGTCTCCTAATAGGTTTCCTATTAGTTTGCACATAGGCTAACTATAGACACTCACTAGTAGGTTCTCACACACACACACAACTCACAATTACTCCTCACAACTACACACACACACAACTAACTAATATGGACTGTTATTGGACAGCCCCTAGCCCTCTCTCAACATCACACAACACCCACCATAATCTATATATATTCTCACACAATTAAACCACATATATATACCAATATATATATAACAACATATATATATCAACATATATAATACTAGTTGTATACTTAAATGGAATTGAACTCCCAACCAACTCCCAATCAAAACTCCCACTACAAATCTGAACCAAAAATCTGGGAGCATCTCTCCCCCTCTAAAACACCACACAATCACTATATAACCATATAAATATACCCCTTATATAACCATATATATATATATATATCAATATATATATATATAGATGCATAAAACTAATTGTACATCACCATTAGCTTCCAAAACTCAACCCAAACATCCCCCAACACATTCAGCCCAAATCTGGACAGCCCCTTATATGTCCCACAACCATCACAACATCACACAAATTAATCACCATTTATATATACATATATATATATATCTATATATATATAGAATGATATATATATAACTATATATATACCAAAACACATAGAAATAATATGATACATTAAGATACTCTCATGGATCATCTCTACAACATTAAAAATCTGAGACTAAAAGAAAAACCACACAAAACCAATATTTAAACATCATTCATGGATCAAAAAGGGGGTTTTTCCTAATAGGACACAAGCCTACAAGTGGACACTCCTAAAAATGTCTAAAGGACACAAAAATGGTTTCTAATGATGGTACCACCATGAGAATCATCATGGAGGGTTCCTACATGATCTACATGAGAAAAGAATAAGTTTTGGGGAAGAAATCACCTTGGTTTGAGAGCAAAAATCAATGGAGCTTTCAAAAGCAAATGGAGCCTTTGGAGAAGAAGAAGAAATGGATTGGAATGAAATGAAAAAGTGTTTTTCTCTCTCCACCCTATCTACATGATATGGCCAGCCACCCCTATGGTTTTGTCCCATTTGATTAATTACAAGTTTGCCCTCCAATCAATTAAATGGTCCAAAAATGGGAAATGGTTAATCCGGGGGTAGTTTAGTCAAACCGAAACCACTAATCTCTAACTAATAATTAACTAAAATAATGGTCTAGTCTCTAACCAAAATTTCTAACATGTGGGCCATGGTTAGCTAGTGTGTGGGCCCGCTAAGGTCAAAATACCCCGGGTCCCCGAAACAAGTCAAAACAAGTCGAAATGAATTGAAATTCGAACCCGATTCAAATAACCCCAAAATAATACAAATAATAAATAAAAAATTTCAAAATAATTTTTAGAAGTGGAAAATTACCAAAATACCCCTGTTTGTGAAAACTGGGGGTGACAGGCTAGCATTCTAATAGACTCATTCTCAAGTCTTGCGTATGGACGATCGACCTAAATACCACAAAAAAATAAATTAAGCTCATTCTCAAGTGCATATACAGAAAGGTAATTACAGAGTTCTCAAGTCTTACATATGCACTCAACCATGATAGAAAATAACGCCTTATTTCTTGTTATAGTTCTTCTTCTGTTATGTGTGGCCTACCTGACCTCACATCATTAAATATGTTGAAAATAACATCGTTCAATTAATGTAATAGTATAATAATCAACACTATTAATATAGACGTATTAATTACTTACCCCTCTAGCTTCTCTACTTCATCATCGTCGCAGTTGAGTAATACATATACCTGAGCAGCCCTTAGCTTATCATCGTTCAGATATCTCTTCTTCATTTTACCCGATGGCTTTCCTGGAGCATTGAATACCTTCAGTATTATATCATTACATTCATGATCTCTATCGTCGTTTCTGGAAGCTCTCGTTCTATTAGTTGCAACATGAGGCTTGAAATACATCGAACAAAAGTTTGTAATCTCCTCGAGAACATAGGCTTCATAAATAAAACCCTCGACCCGTGCCTTATTTTTCACCTTTCTTTTTAGGTGATTCAAATATCGCTCGAACGGGTACATCCATCGATATTCGACGGGTCAACCAACACATGCCTTATAGGATAGATGAAATGGCAAATGCTCCATAGAGACAAAGAATCCAGGAGAAAACACCCTCTCTAGCTTGCACAGTATTACCGCAATGTCCTTCTCTTGCTTTTCTAGACGATCAACGAGCAATTTCTTAGAACAAAGATCCCTGAAGAATATGCTAAGCTTCGTCAATAGATCCCAAACTGCCTGCGGTAAGAATTTTTGAAATACAATCGGAATTAACCTCTCCATGAATACGTGACAATCGTGGCTCTTCATACCCGTCAATTTGTTTTCCTTTGGATCGACACATCTTCTCAGATTTGACACATATTCGTCTGGAAATTTTAGGCCCTGGATCCACCGACAAAGTCTCACTTTAACCTCCTTGTCCAGTGAGAAAATTGACTTCGGCAGGAACTGTTTTCCATTCTCCTCTATCAAATACAACGCAGGGCGTTTGCATATTTCTTCTAAGTCCAACCTGGCCTTGGGATTGTCTTTCATTTTTTTCTTTACGTCCATCACAGTATTAATTATGTTATCAAACACATTCTTCTCAATATGCATGACATCAAGATTATGTCTGATCAGATTGGTACTCCAATATGGCAGATCCCAGAATATGCTCCTTTTTGTCCAGTTAGGATCTCTACCAAATCTATCGCACTTGTACCCAGTTGTAGGATCTTCGATAGCACTTGGAAAATCTCTAACCTCCTTCCATATCGTGGCTCCGCACCACCTTGGCGGTTGATCACCCTTCTCTACAACGCCGACACGAAATGCATTCTTGTTCCTTCTGAACGGATGTTCTTTTGGCAGAAATTGTCGATGACAATCAAAGAAGCACGGTTTTCCTCCATGTTTCAAGCGAAAAGTCTTAGTACGGTCTATGCAATACGGACATGAGAGACGGCCATGAGTGCTCCATCCAGATAACATTCCATAGGCTGGAAAGTCGTTGATGGTCCACATAAGGGTTGCCTTCATCTGAAAATTTTGCTTTCTAGAAACATCGTACGTGTTAGCGCCTACTTTCCATAACTGATTCAACTCATATATCAAAGGCTGTAAGTATACATCAATGTTCCTCTTGGGATTGTTCGGACCAGAAATTATAACGGTTAGAAACATGTACTGAGTCTTCATACACATTCAAGGCGGTAGGTTATACGGAGTGACAATCACAGGCCAGCACGAATACTGGGATTCCGAAAGACCAAAAGGAGTAAAACTGTCAGAAGATAGCCCCAACCAGACATTACACGGATCTGAAGCAAAATCAGGATACACTCGATCAAAGTGCTTCCACGCTTCTCCATCGGATGGGTGATCCAACACTCCTTCAATCTGTTCTCGCATGTGCCAACTCATATTTTCGGCCGTCTCATTCACCATAAATAATCTTTGCAACCACGGCGTTAAAGGAAAGTACTGCATTGAATCGGTCAGTCTTCTTGTACCGGTAGACCTTCCTGTACTAGTTGTCTTATAGCAATCAGTACCACAAAATCTGTACACATATGCGTCCTTGTCGTCTTTGTAGTACAGCATACACCCATTGCGGTAAGAATCAATTTTTTCGTATCCTATCCAGAGCGATCTCACCATCCTCTTAGACCGATAGAAGTCTTTAGGTAACTTAGCACCCGCCGGCAAGATCTCTATAATCAATTCCAACACTCGGTTGTAGCATTCTTGCGACATGTTAAAATCTGACTTAATGCTCAACAGTCTTGTAACCACCTCCAACGGTGAATGATCCTCACAACCAGGATACAATGGAGTCCTTGCATTCTCCAATAACTCCATGAACTTTGCAGCATCGACATTCGGTGCCTCCTCAGCTGCATCATGAACGAAACTAGGCCCCGCAGCGTTGAAAACTATGTTCACGCACCCGTCGTCGTATGCATGATTATCTGAAACAAAATTTGGTCCCGCATGCATATACGGCTCAACATAAGGCTCCGGCTCTGATGCTAAAGACACAAGTTCTCCGTGTGCGATCTACTGATAGTAATTAGGCGTGAAACCCCTCGAGTACAAATGATATGTCACTTTCACTTCTGGATAATATTTCACATTATGACATTTCACACACGGACACTTAATTTTGGTGCCATCCATGTACTGAGGGAATACCTTAGCAAACTGTAGGAACTGTTCTACTCCCGCTATGTATTCATCCCACACACCACACATATCATCAGAACGACGATTGTACATCCATGAACGATTCCGCAAGTAGTAATTCATATCCATTTGGAAATAATTCTGCAAAGATGGACACACATGTTCAGTGCAGTAACTAGTCAAACTGGGTGAAGTTGAGTTGACTAAGTCAATATCTTGGACAAACTAGTCAAACTGGGTGAAGTTGACTAAGTCTAGGCAATTATCCTTCACTAGACATAGACATGGAAGAAATACCGATATTTGCAGTGTCCGAACTTCCTAGTGTATATCATAGTAGAGAGACATGGTAACCGTGTATAGGGGTACAACTCGGGCGGGTTGGGTCGGGCTTGAGGTCAACCCGAGCCCAACCAGATGAATCATAAGCCTAATCCGAGCCCAAGCCCAGCCCGACCTCGAGTTCAACATATGAAGCCCAAGACCAAGCCCGAAGGATCGGATTGAACTCGGGTTGGGTCGGGTCCATCAGGTAATGTTGACCAACTGTTGACTTTCAGTCAACTGGTCAACTCTGGTTTGGTTTCGGGTCAATTCTACTAACATATCTTCCACAATTTCCTCACTCTCTAACACAAACCACATCCTATTACCAAACCTTTCATTAACATATTATCTAACCACTAACATACTCTTCTAACTAAACGCTCAACTCACCAACTCACTAACAACACACACACACAACATGAAGGGGATTAAGTGACTGTTTTTGATGAAAAGGATGAATGGATGAATGAATGGTGAATGGGTGAATGGATTAATGAATGGTGAATGGATGAATAGATGAATGAATGGTGAATGGGTGAATGAATGAATGAATGGTGAATGGGTGAATAAATAAATGAATGGTGAATGGGTGAATGAATAAATGAATGGACTGCAATATGTGAAGGATGAATGGATGGATGAATGAATGGATATGGATGAATGGTGAATGGGTGAATGAATAAATGAATGGTGAATGGGTGAATGAATAAATGAATGGACTGCTATATGTTTAGTCATCGTTTAAGTATTTGAGTTAATTAAATAATTAACTCTCTCACATCCTTATTTTTTTTATGTTTAGTCATCAAACAAATGGAAGGAGATAAAAACTAGGATAAAAGAAAAATGCATATGTAAAATATATATATGTACGTACTACATGCATATGCAGTTTTTCATTTTCCTCTCTTTTACTATCCAAACATACCCCTATATAAAGAGAGCACCAGCTCTTATGGAGGGTGAGTAGAAATATTTTTTATCAGCCAGTCCATTCTTTCAACACTCTAGTGGTTATTTCGAAAAGGAGCTGATACAAATAGAATTCCATAAGTTCTATTGACTGTACAACGAGCGTTCACTGAGAACAAATCGACTAGGAGAATGTCGAATCTTACTTTGAGAAATGATGGTTCTGACCAATCCAACATAATGTTAGACTCATATTTTTAGCAAGCTTTATAGTAGTTTTCACTGCTTACAATTATTTAGCTTTTTTTTCTGCTTCAACCTATACAGGGCTGGCCTTGGAGTAAGCCGGACAAGACATCGGACTTGGACATGAATTCGACACATGAACCCGAGCCCAACCCGATTGTTGATCGGGTTCAAATATTTTAACCCAAATCCGAGCCCGAACCTGAGTATCTTCAACCCTAACCCAACCCATTAACGGGTTTATCCGATTGGGTTCGGCCCGTGTTTGTGTGTGTCCGTGTGTGTCTGTGTGTGTGTGTGTCCGTGTGTCCGTGTGTGTGTGTGTGTCTCTGTGTGTGTGTGTGTCTCTGTGTGTGTGTGTCCGTGTGTGTGTGTGTCCATGGGAGAGGAGGAGGAGGAGGAGGGAGAGGAGTTAGGTTAGGGTTTACCTGAGGAAGAGGAGGAGGAGCTCGGATTAGGGAGGAGGAGCTCGACGGGGGGGGGGTAGGGGTCGTCGGGGGGGGGGGAGAGGGAGTCGCCGGGGGGAAGGGAGTCGCCGGAGGGAGGAAGGGGTCGTCGGGGGGGGAAGAGCTCGAGGAAAATTCTAAAATTTTCGAGTGAGGGGGAAAAAGGAAACATTGTGCCCTAAGTAAAAATGTTAGCGACGTCAAGAGTCGACGTCGCTAAACGTCACAAATATTTTAATATATGGCAACATATTTTAATAATATATCGCTGAACGTCGCTATTCAGCGACATAATTTATCTCCTGTCGCTGAACGTCGCTATTCAGCGACGTTTTGCGATGCCTATAGAAAGGAGTCGCTATATTCCATATTTAGCGACGTTATTTTATTCCGTCGCTAAATTCCGTCGCTAATAGAGCATATTTTAGTAGTGTCGAACTGGGCCTGTCGTGCCTCTGTCTGTTGATGTCGGGTCTCGGATTGGTTCCGCTGCACCTCCATCATGCGCAGCATCCTTTCGATTGTATTGTTAGAAGGTCCGCCCTGCGAACTACTAGAGCCGCTAGAAGCGCTCTGCTCTTGCTCGGCCGTGGGTTTCGGCACTTCTACAATATGAAGGCAAATACATCAGTCTCAAATTATTACGGACTCATTGTATAGAATAATTTATCTCATCGATGCGAGGTCAAAGGTTTGAAACTCTAGACGCGAGGCCAAAGGATGTAAAGCCGTGCTCTGATACCATTATATCACGTCCCGATTCCGTAGAATCGATAGTCATTCTCCGGGCGTGATGCCGTATGAACCTAAGTTACGATCGCACAAGGAATAGTCATAAGGTTATCCGAAATACAACATCAAGTTAGAGTACGCAGAGAAATTGATTGACACATTTAAAATAGAAGTAGACTTTTTATTGATAATAAAACTTCATTTACATTGACTCCATTACAATCATTGTCGCGCGGGCTACAACATGACTTGACTTACAAAATGAACGCTGATGAGATAGTCGTTCCATACATTAAATCCCTTTTTACAAGCAAAAACCATTATACTTTCTACCTGCTATCGAAGGAAGTCGAGTCGCCATTTGTCTTCTTTTGTACTGAGTGCGGAGTCTTCAAAAGGATTCAGAAACAAGCCTTCAACACATGGACTAGGCTTCAAAAGTGTTCGCGCCGCCTTGAGCTTTAAGTAGCACGCCCTTCGTGGTTCGGGGTACCTGCGTAGAGAGCGAGGATCAGTATATTACACTTTGTACTGGTGCGTGGCTATTTAAGTTCTAAGCTCTCATTTGGTTGAAGAGTTTATATGACTTAGTTTATGAATGTTTCTAACCATCCTAATGAATTTCAAACAAGCATATGACAAGCATAATATAAAATACGTTGAAATATATCCACGGCGGACCACGCCGTGCCTTGTGAAACTTACCATGTTCTTTCCTGTCAATTGTTATCAATTTCAAACCAAGTGAAATATTACGTGTGATTGGTCACTGGCTCCCAGAGCCATCGTGGACTCCTCTAGCTTTTGTTAGACGGGGCCCTTTCAGTGTGAGTAGCGAGCCCCGCTACAAGTCCTCGCCTAACCCGTGCCCAGCACAGCTATATACTTGTTTCCTTTCTTGGCCGCAACGGTTCCGTGGCTTCGGATTGCCGTACGGGGAAACGCTCACCTTGTTGACAAGTTGTCCATGACCGTACAAAGACCAATTTTTAGTTATTAAGGTATAGCCTACGTTCTCATTGAAAACTTGATCATTTTTATCGTGTTCGTGCCCTTGAATTCATTCTTTCATTCGCAACACATTATTGATTTACCTAGGAAGAGGGTCAAGAAGAGAAGGGTCAGCCACTCACCTTGAGTTTACTTCAGGCGAGAGAACTTGTTGGTCGCGCTAGACGTCGCCTACGCGATTACCTGAAATCGTACAAGCAACCGATTAGAACACTGCATTATTTAAGAAGTTCGATAGGAAGTGCGAGTTCGAAATGCAAGTCATGAAAACCATCGAAAACATTCATGAAAACGTATTCAGAAAACAAAGCCAAAACCAACGCAAGCGGCGTAAAAAGCAGAGCAACGGGAGGTCTCTTCCGACTCAGCCGCAGAGTCAATCCTTGAGGCGCAACCCGCTGAATATGGGACTTGGTTCCGAAGAAGCCATTCCAAAATGGGGAATGGATCTTAATTCAACCGTTCCCGTTCGATCGACTCGATCGATCCCGACCTATCGGTCCCGACCGAATCGATAGCGACAGTGTTCCTTTCTCGCGCACCCCGTGGACGGAGAATGGGGCACGATGTAGGGACGGGGCACTACACTCTCTCGGCATGTGCTCGAACTCCTTCTGGACTATCAGGTCCAGGAGGCAGAGGATGCTGTTGTTGTCCTCGGCACAAAGGAGGGCGGAGGAGGCGCAAACGTAGCTAAGTCCCATTTCCTTCGGCTCAGATTTGATACAAAGGTGAGAGCTTTGGAGAGATGGGTCTTCTCCTCCTCTTCTTCTTCTCTCCACTTTCAGAAGGGCTCCTCATGGAAGAGGAAGAAATGTGCCACTTTTTTGCTCTCCAATCAATGAAGTGACAGAGAGAGAGAGAGAGAGAGAGAGAGAGAGAGAGAGAGGGGGGAAGGAAGGAGTGGCTAACATTATGTAAAGAAGTGGAGCCCCCCCTTTTTTTAACAAGCCTATTTTCCTAAGAAAGCTAAAATAAATGCCTAGATGCCCCCTCCTTCCTCTTTCTGTAGTCTTTTCCACCCCCGCCACCGGCAGCGACCACGTCCTCCACTAGTCCGAAGCCATCGGAGGTCTCCTGGAGAGTAAAGATTGGATTTTTCTTTTATGTACCAGTGAAAAAAATCGTTAGAGGAATAAGAAGAATTGACGACGAATTATTAGAACCGGAGGAAAGAAGGAGGAGGGAGAAGAAGAGTGGACAAGAAAATATGTAGACTACCTCTTTATGCGCTTTCTCCTTTTTGTAGTTGACACGTGGCTTCAAAACGGTGCCGATGTCAGGTAGAAAAAAAATGAAACGCCCTTAGTAAGGGCATTTTTCTCTTCTTTTCTTTTTTTGCACTTTTACGTTAGAACTCTAACGGACGTTACTTATATTTATTTTTAATTAGTTTTTTTTAGAAGAACGCCCTTGCTAAGGGTGTTCTTGTGCTTTGTGTGTAATAATTAGAAACTTTGTGTTTACATATATTATATAAAAAATTTATGGTTTTAGTAAAAAATTTCGTTTACTTTCCTAACTATTTATAAAACTTCATACCCTAAACATGGCAATTGGTAAAAAATGAAAAATGCATTAATAAATTTGACAACATTTAATTACATAAATAGCATAATTAAAGCTCAAATATCTCATAGGGATAACTATATTTTTTTATTCCCTATGAGTTTGTACCCTTTCCATTATATATCTATAGTTTTGGTTCTTTAGATAACTATATTTTATTTCTTTTAGTTTAGTAAAAAAAAACGACTTCTATAGTTTTGGTTCTTTGGATATTTTGTTTTTCTTGAGTTAATTGTCCAATAGTGCTTGAGGAATGTCATGGTCATCATTTTTGCAACCGAACTTTTTTTAGTTAATTTGGTACCTAAAATTTACATTTTGTTTTAAATAGTGTCTGAACTAGATTTTATCGGCATTTTAGATGTAAATTGTTAAAAATGAACATGTGATGGTCACGTGCCTTATCTTTGTCGTGACCAGCCGATATGTCGGCTATAATTGATTGTAGAGTTGTCATTTTGTACTCGACAAAAACTATTTGTTTATGTGAATTTCTTCGAACACAAATATTTTTAGTCGAAAAATAAAAACATGATAAAATAACTATAAAAAATAAGGTACGTGACTATTGTCCATTTTTATTGATTTTAATAAAAAAGTATTAATAAAATGAGAAATTTTGAGTGGCACCCCACTTTATTTTACCATTTTCAAGGTGCACCCCACAAGTTTACAATAATGTACAACACCCCCCACTTCCGTTCAAGATTAACGGTTGACCGCTTTGTGGTATAATTTCTGACCAAACTACCCTCCTTTGTTCAGAGAAGTTCTGAGATGTTAAAAATAAGTTTTGAAATACCTAAAGTACCCTTTCTTGTTTCCTACATTAGCATATCACGTTCTCTTCTCTTTCTATGACCTAACCCACAAATCTCTCTTCCCATTGAAAATCCGAAGCTTCCCCAACGCTCATGTCCGACGCTGCAACCCAGGTAAAGTTAAATTGACTTAATTTTTTTCCTTTAATATATGAAAGCTTTTATTTTTATGTTTTGTTTGTCTCAAATCGTGGGATTTTCTCTTTTTATTAGGACAAATGTCAAATATGCTCGATGAACACCCACGTAGCAGACGAGTGTTCTTTTTTGAGCTCACCCTGCAAGATTGGAAGTTGCAGGGGAATTAGGTATGTTTCGAAGTCCAATACAGAAGCAAATCCCGGCCGCAAATTTTTGAAGTGCCCCCTCTGCTCGGATTTTCAATGGCTGGATGTGACAATTTTGGGTTCAAGCTCCGGAGCTTCAAGTTCAACAACTCAAAGGGGAGGTTGTTTCAAATGTGGTGACCTAGGTCATTGGAAGAGAAATTGTCCTTGGCAAGAAACCACTTGCCATAATCCAAACCGTGGAGGAAGGAGAGTCATCTTAATGTCAAAGAGGAGTCACAGCAAGGGTAGAAGATTCTTGCAATGCCTGAAGTGCAACAATGCATTCCAATGGTTGAATGAGGCTACGGCTATTGACACTAACTCTGAAATTCTAGTTCAAATTGTAGTGAACACTAGTTTAGAAGAGTTATGTAGAAATTTTGGAAAAAAATTTGCTATGTGAAGTTGTAATCTGAAATGTTGTATTTGATCCACTATATGGAATCTTGTATTTTGCTATGTGACATATTGATTGATTCAAAACATATTTATTGATTGATTGACTATATGGAATCTTGTATTTTGCTATGAAAAGTTGAAATTCACAAGAAGCTTCACAAGAATATGGTAATCTGCAGATTATAAAAATGCTGCAGATTACAATTGAACAAAAATGCTGCAGATTACAAGAATGCTATGCAGATTACAATTGAACAATTGAACAAAAATGCTGCAGAATACTTCTTGTGAATTGAACAAAAATGCTATGCAGTGTACAGGTGAATTGAACAATTGAACAAAAATGCTATGTAGTGTACAGGTAAAAATGCTATGCAATGTACAGGTAAATGCTGCAGAATACTTCTTGTGAATTGAACAAAATGTCAGATTACAAAATGTCAGATTACAATATGTCATATTACAAAATGTCAGTTCACTTCACATATGTAAGTTCACTTCACATATGAATTGAACAAAATGTCAGATTACAAAATGTCAGTTCACTTCACATATGAATTGAACAAAATGTCAGATTATAATATGTCAGATTACGAAATGTCAGTTCACTTCACATATATAAGTTCACTTCACATATGAATTGAACAAAATGTCAGATTACAAAATGTCAGTTCACTTCACATATGAATTGAACAAAAATTCAGATTACAAAATGTCAGTTCACTTCACAAAATGATCAACTTCACATAGTGTCTTGCGTCCTTACTGCAGATTACATTAGTCTACTGTACTTCACAAAATGTCAAGTTCACTTCACATTAGTTTACTTCACTTCACATAATGTCAACTTCACAAAATGTCTTGAGTCCTTACTGCAGATTACATTAGTCTACTGCACTTTACTATTGTTGCTATGATATTCAACTTTACAAAATGTTAACTTCACAAAATGTCTATTGCTTCTGCTGCTTCATAAAATGTTCACAAAATGCTAACTTCACAAAATGCTAACTTCACAAGAAGGCCTGACATCCTATAATATCTTCTGCCACTGGAGCTCCTTCTAGTGTTGAATCACCTGATTGTTGTTGTGCCTTCTTCCTTTGGCCTCTTGAAACCTTTGGCCTCTTGTAAATAGTGTTGCTACTCCTTGGAATCTTTGCAGGTCTTGGCTCTTTTGGTGGTCTTGGTGCCCTTGGTATCTTCTTGTTTCCTCTAATTGGTCCTCCCTGGCACCCTCTAGCATTATGATCAGCAGGTAGCTTGCACCTCCCACAAATCCTTTGCTTCTTGGCAGGTCTTGGTGCCTCATCTGCCTCCTTCCTTCTAACACCCCTTGGCCTCCCAGGTTGCCTATGTCTAGCAGGTGGACCAACCGCATATGGTGGCTGCAACATAGAGAAGTGAAACACATAGAGGGAGAAAAACTTGAAATTATTAAAGGAATGTAATCTGGATAAGTGAAACTCACAAGGGACAACAGAACTTGAAAACAAGGAGAAGCACTACTACTAGAATTCTTTGACTTACTTGATCCCATAGGCTTTGTTTAGGCAATGGAACAATCTTTCCAGCATACGCCTTCTTGTAGGTACTGGCATGATAGTAGTGACTTGTGAACCTGTAAGAAGACAAATAACTATTAGTGTACACCACTACAAGGTATAACAATAACAAAAGATAGAGACTTAATGGAGAAGACAGTGTATAACAATAAATATTAGTGCACAAGGTATTACATTGACCATATAGGCCTGCTAGGTAGCAAAGCAGCAACAGCATGCACACAGTGGATCCCAGTTAAATCCCATACACAACAGTCACATTTTTTTCCATTAATGTCAACTGTCCATCTGTTCTCAATGGAGAAGACACTAGTGACATAGAACAGCCCATCATCAGCACCATTGACCTGATACTTGTTGACTTGCCTTGACCTCTGCTCAATGATCTTTGCAGTCCTTGGAGTCAAGTCATGCTCACCCCATGCTCTAGAAGTAATCTTCCTTTCATAAGTCAATTGTATGACCATCAAGTGAAACATCTCCACAATCATAGTGATTGGTTTTTCCCTAATTTCTCCTATCCAATTGTTGAAGCTCTCAGAAAAATTATTTGTTATGTGCTCACACTTTGTTGTTTTGTCAAAGTATGCTCTACACCATCTGCTCATGTGCTCTTTCATCATATACTAAAAACCATCTGGACATTGTTGAGCTATTACTGCAATCCACTTAGCATTATCTACTTGTCTATAGGCTCTAGCTGTACCCCATGTAAGATGCTTCATCTGTAGGCTACCATTGATGTGGGACTTGAAGTTTTTGTAGAAATGTCTAAAGCAAAACATGTGGGGATGCCCATAGAATTCTTTGTCAATAGCATTGCCTAGGCCTTTCTGCATATCAGATATAAAAGAAATCTCTCCTGGATGTTGCAGCAGCTTGTGTTTGATCATACTAAGAAAGTGGACCCATGTAGCTTCACTTTCAGATATGCAGAGGTAAATAGCAAGTGGGAACAACCCATTGTTGCCATCTAGAGCTGTTGCAGACAAGCATACCCCCCCATACTTCCCTTTTAGATGACACCCATCTAAACCAACTAAAGGTCTACATCCATTTATGAATCCAGTGAAGCTTGCATCATACCCTATGCATAAATAACCAAACTCTATTGTCCCAGCGATATTTCCACAATAGGCTACACTCCCAGGGTTGGTTCTCAAAACTTGCTTTGCAACTTCAGGAGTTTTTCTATAACTCTCATCATAACCCCCAAACAACATCTCCTTCACTCTGAATAATACCTTGTATGCATTCCAATATGAGACCTTCACTGTAAACTTGGCCCACATCTGCTTCTGAATGTCCTTTGCTTTCCATGAACTATGGTGTGCCTTAATGTCCTCTTCCAAAACTTCAGAGATGAGTTTGCTATTAGCCATTTTGTTTTGCAGCTTTGATGTATGCTTGCAAGTGTGTTCTTCATTAAGTTGCCTAAGTGTACAAGTTGTCTTATCAGGTGAGATCCTAACCCTGCACATCCATGGACAAGTCTCTTCTTGACACACACCCCATATCCTCTTCCCTTCATTCTTAACATATTTAATTTCAAACCTCTTCTTTATAGCATATGACCTTAAAAATCTTCTGTACTCAGTAGGATTCATCCATTGCTGGCCTAGGCAGAGATCACTCACCTCAGGAGCTCTGTATTCCTCCTCACCCATCTCTGCATCAGAGTACAAATCATCAAGCTCATCCCCAGTTTGTTCAGAATCAGTTGAGTCACAACTATGGTATTCTTCTTCATCATCAAGTTCATCAATTGCAACTTTCCTTCTTTTCTGCATCTCTTCCCTCTGGAACTCAGTTTCTTCCCCCCATGGTTCATCTGCTACTTCCTCACCCTGTGGTTCATCTGCTTCTTTCTCACCCTGTGGTTCACCTGCTTCTTCTAAAGTACCATGTGGTTTATCTCCATAGAGTTGTGTCTCTGCCTGTGTCCCATATTCCTGGTCACCCTCTGTCTGTGTTGGAGCCCCTTGGTCAGACCCTCCAGCAGTGAAGACCCTTAAGGGCATTTGATCCAGCTGCTCCTCAGGAAGATCCACATCACTGTCACTAGATAGTGGATCCAACTGCTCCTCATGAAGACCCTTCTTGACATGTCTTCTAACTGGTTTGTGAGCTACTTTCTTAATCGTCCTAGTTTTGCTTGGTGTTAGTGACTCAGTAGGATTCCTCCTAGTTTTGCTTGGTGTTAGTGACTCAGTAGGTTGTTGCTCTTGACTTACAGGGTAGCCAAATTCTTCTAAGAATATGTGTATTTCCCCTTTGTTGTCAGGAAGTTGTTTACTAAACATATCCAACAACCCACCATCAGTGAGGAGCTCCACTGTTTCTCCATTCTTCAACTCATCAATCCAGTAGTACTTATAAACTCCCTCCAAATGATTACTTTTAACTGTATAGGGTAAATCCAGCAGACTTATAAAGTCTGGGTCCACTTCAACAGCAATTGAACTACCTTTAAAATGGACCCTAAGTATGTACTTCCTGTATAACAGTAGAACTACCCTTAAAATAGCCTATAATAGCATACAATGGCACATAACTACCCTTAAAATAGCCTACAATATCATACAATAGCATACAAATAGAAATAAATATAAGAGCAATTGAATATAATATCATACAATAGCATATGAATTGTATATAAGAGCAATTGTACCATATGAATTGTACATAAGATGAATTGTACATAAGAGCAATTGAACTACCTTAATTTCACATATAACAATAAGAGAAATATCATACAATAGTGTAATGCCTGTGGTTCGTATTACGTATTTTGGAGTACGTATACGTATTTTATCTTGTGTTTGCATATCTCCTGGGTTTGGTTCATCTTGGTTCGGGTTGGTTCGGTTTGGGATTGCTATTGGTTCATCATGAACCAAGGGGTGAACCCCCTACCTACCACCACCATTAGTATTTATTAATACCCACTTCTTTCTCTCTCTTCATTACTCTTCTTCTTTCCTCCATTAACTTCTTCACCTACTAGAGAGAGAGAGAGAGGTCTAGGCAAGTGCAACTTGCTTCATGGAGGAACTCTAATTTTGTTGCTTCATTCTTTTCCCTACAGCATTCTAACTTACTTTAGAACTTGGCATTTTCACTTTCCATGGCTAGATTCTTGTAGATCTATATTTATATTATTTTCGAATTTCTTGGGTTTTGATCTACTTAATCTTGTTATTTCTAAGTTTTGATGGTTCCATGTTGTAGAGAATTTCGTTCTGCCCCGTTTTGACATATCGAAGTTCGGATTTGGGCTCCGGATGATGGAGTTATGGAGCTTGAGAACTTGACTCTCATGGTGTTCTTCTTCTCGAAATTTTGGAGAAGATGAACTGTGCTTGACTTGACCGCATGAATATTTCATGCGGCAAGTGATTCCCCTAGCCGCATGAATTGTGTTGACCGCATGAACCCCCTAACCGCATGGCAGCACTTGACCGCATGAACCTTCATGCGGCGAGTCTTCCAGCCGCATAAGACTTAGGCATGGTGCGGCCGCATGTGCTCGTGATCATTGAGCCGCATGAGACCCTCGCACCCCTCAGCCGTATGCACCCCCTTGCTTCTGCAGCCGCATGGGCGTCAGTCCCATTTAGCCGCATGAATACGAATTCCTTGACCGCATAGGTCCTCGGCCGCATGGGGTCCAACTCGCCCTCAGCCGCATGAGGCCGAGACCATCCTCAGCCGCATAGGGTCCACCCCTCCCCGCCAGCCGCATGGACCTCCATCTCAACCCAGCCGCATGTACTCCGCTCCCCATCAGCCGCATGCGCCTGACTCTATCCAGTCGTATGGGCTGTTCTCTTTCCAGCCGCATGAGACCATACCTGGCCGCATAGGCCCGAGCCGCATGACTCTCCAATAGCCCTGTGTACTATTATTTTATTATTATTTGCCCATGTCTTGTAACCCCTATTTTATATTTTTACGTCCATTTTATATCCTTACGCCTTTTGTCACGAACTTGATAATCACGAAATTACTTAATATGTTTGTAAATGATAATTGAACATGACATGATAGTGGCCCGTCGTGGCGCACTCCTGACAAGTACACCTGACATAATTTATCTTGAACAGCTGTTGCGATGGCTACCTGACATGACATGACTTGTATAATTAATCCGGACACCGTGGGCGTTTGTGCTTGTACAATAATCCAGTCCTGTCTTGCATCATGTCTAGGAGGGGACTCCTGAGTACCACGGTCAGGAGTACCTACTGAAATGGACTAAGGCTAATAACTAGATTAATACATTAGTCATAAAGAGGTCTCCCAGCTACAGGCAATCCCGTTACCTGGGAACGCCTTGGGATCTGTAGCCTGCCGTCGAGTAGGGCACATTTCCGGCACACTGTCATGTGTTGCACCCTTCAAGCTACCTAAGGGTACATTCGTTTCCTGGACGATGTACCCACCTGAATACAACTCTAATCTTTCAACCCGGGTAACCTGGATGGTCTGCAGGGCTTGTGGCTGTGGAAGATTCTCACTGCATCTTGCTAGTAACTAGGCCTGTGATAACCCTAGCTAGTTAAAGTATCAAGCCGTAATTCTTGCTTGGCCGTGAAATGATTGAATGGAGTCTAACCTGTCTAGTTTGTCCTGATTCTGTTCCATATTACTGCATGACCAGAATGCCTGTATTTATTTTACCGATAAATGGTGAGAATTCCAAGTTCGGTTCAGACGAAGGGTTACAACTCCGGTCCTTGTTTGGTTTACGGGTTGTAACCTGGCTATCTGAATAGTTCCATGGTTATCTCATCGTATATCACTCTGTTATGCTTTTCTTAAACTCCTGCCTTATTTCTTGCTATTATTATTATCTCTTGTGCTGATTGCTGGTTTTAGTTCCTAAGTGAAGCTTCCTTTGTGGCACTTGCTCTTTCTGGAATCTGACCCAGCTGGTTTTGTATGGCCAGATTTCGGAGCAGCTCCAGAGGATCTACCGCTTTTTCAGCCCGATGGTGAACACCAGGCGTAACCAGGGCAACGAGTGGGTTATTTTTGGCTCTCCCACTCTATTGTAAACATATTCTTTTGAGGCGTTTAGCCGACGAGCACTTGTTTAGCTCGATTGCATTTACTTACTGTCTGCCTACGGCTGTAGCATGATTGACAGATCCTAGGGGTGATCATGTATGACTAAACTCTTGCTAGTCCTAACATTTTGTAACGACTAGCTTCATGATCAGCTGAATACGTAATGTTTGGGACGTCTTACTATTGTATATTTAATGATCATACATCTTGTAACTCTTACTTACTTGCTTGTGATTGAGACAATAGGCTTGTTCATGACCTTAAGAGACTGCTGGCTGGTAGTTAAATCCTCATGTATCTAGACAGCCGTGACCGTATAGCGAGGTGGGTTGCACTTCAATATACGTAGCTGGCTATGTCTGCCCCCGCTCTCCAGTATTCTGGTTCTGGGGCGTGACAAATAGCATAACAATAAGAGAAATATCATACCTGAATTGTACATAAGAGCCTACAATATCATACAATACCATATGAATTGTACCATCCCAGTATGAATTGTACTACCCTAATTCAATTGTACAATACCATCCTAGTATGAATTGTACATAAGAGCAATTGAACTACCCTAATTCAATTGTACAGTACAATATCATACAAATATCACATGTACAGTACAATATCATACAAATAGCCTACAATATCATACAGATATCAGAGTGCATTATCATACAAATATCACATGTTGAACCCTAATTCAATTGTACAGTACCATCTAAGTGCAGTGTACAATTAAAGGAAAACCAACTAATTGCATTAAAGGGAAACCAATTAATTGCAGAGTGCATTAAAGGGAAACAAACCCTAAAAGTGCATTAAAGGGAAACAAACCCTAAAAATGTAGGGAAACAAACCCTAAAAAAGGGAAACCAACTAATTGCATTAAAGGGAAACCAACTATTTCTCTAATTGCAGTGTACAATTTTAGGGAAATCCCTAAAAACAAAACCTAAAAATGAAGTGTACAATTTCAGAGTGCATTAAAGGGAAGCCAACTAATTGCAGAGTGCATTAAAGGGAAACAAACCCTAAAAATGAAGTGTACAATTTCAGAGTGAATTAAAGTGAAACAAACCCTAAAAACGAAACCTAAACCGATTTCAGAGTGCATTAAAGGGAAATCAACTAATTGCAGTGTACAATTTTAGAGATATCCCTAAAAACAAAACCTAAAAATGATATGTTTCGTACATTAAAGGAAACCCTAAAAGTTTCAGTGTACAATTTTTACAATTTTAGGGAAAAACCCTAAAAACGAAACCTAAATTATATCTAAACGAAAGAAAAAAATAAATTATTTTAGGAAAACCCAAAAAGTTTCAGTTTCAGTGTACAATTTTCATTCACTTTAGGAAAAATTAAATAATTTCTTACCTGGGTATCTGGTTCGCCATGGAATTTCGAGGAAACCTTCCACTTACAAAAATTTGATCGAAAGGAAAAAAATATCGAGCATGGATCAAAAATTGGTCAAAAAAAGGAGGAAAATAGAGAAAAGAGAGAGCGCGGTTTGTACCTCTAATTTCTCCTAGGCGTCGGAGTACGGTGAGGGTGAAAAGTCGACGAACGGTGAGGGTGAATAGTCGACGAGAGAGAAGAGGGAGTAGAAGAGAGAGAGAGAACGATTGGAATTCTGAAGGGAAGAGGGGGGTCGTTTAGAGAATAAAGGGTAGTTTAGGGTTTTCCATTTTTAAGTTCACTGCTCTCAACACGTGAGGGACAGTTTGGTCCTAATTTATGTCTAAAATCGGTCAACTGTTAACTTTGAACGAAAACCGTATAATGTGGAGGATATTGTACATCATTGTAAACTTGTGGGGTACACCATGCATATGACAAAATAAAGTGGGGTGCCACTCAAAATTTTTCTAATAAAATCTAATTCTTACACTCTTTAAAAAAATATTAAACTTAGATATCAAACTAACAAAACAAAAAAATGGATATCCAGATGACAGCCACCATATTCTCCAGGCACTATCTGAATAATTAACTGGTTTCTTTTAGTTCAGAAAAAACCTAAACGATCCTTGCCACGCGTCATCTCGCCTGAATCTCCCGCCATCCACAGGTTTGTCCCAATACCGCGCACACGAATAAAATCCAAGGGTACTTCCGTAATTTCCGGGCCAAACCTCTTTAGGCTTGTTGCTTCTCTCGCTCCCACCATCTCACTTGGATTTGCAGCCCCCAAATTTCTACCAATGGCTCATCGGCTAACGTTTCCCATCTTCACCACCTTCCCAATCTACCCCCGCCGTTCCTCCAAACTCCCTCCCATGACCCACCCTCATCGACGCCGGGCGACAACAACCCTAACCCTAGAATTCTCCCGCCGGCGAAGAGCCACTGCCGCTCGCGCCTCCCCGCAGCAGCAGGAGCAAGCAGCCGCAGAAGAATCGGAGGAGTGGGGGAAGGTGTCGGCCGTCCTCTTCGACATGGACGGAGTCCTCTGCGACAGCGAGGAGCCTTCCAGAATGGCGGCCGTCGACTTGTTCGCCGAGATGGGCGTGCCGGTCGCCACCGACGACTTCGTCCCCTTCATGGGCACCGGTACTCTTGATTCGTATAGAAATTTTTTTTAAACTGACGAGTTTGTGATTCTTAAGAATTTTGTGATGTCAAAGTGATCGAACACAAAATCAAGTATTGGATTAGGAAAGGGCTCCGTGACACCAAAACCCTAGAATGGTTGGACTAGGTTTGTAACTACTTGGATCGCACAGACCAAGTCGGGCTACTAGAACCGGAGTGTGCACCACCATTCCCATAATCCATTGTTCTACAACGGGTCCCTCTTACCTCCCGTTTCAAATGGGCCTATGTTGAAAAAATTCAAATCGGATATGATACACTTATTTTGGCAGGACCTTGTATATTTAGAGTGTCAGTGTTGTGCCTGAACTTGAGCATGATACGGCCACGACATCAAGTATGGACAGGGGCGGAGCCAGGATTTAGAGTGTGTGGGGGGCTTGAATACAACTACTAGAAAATTTAAAGGAACACAAAAAAAGCATGATATTATATTGATTATACTTTAGCCAAGTACAATTATAATTGTAGTCAACGACTTTTCATATTTTGGAAGCGTTGTACAATAACATCATTTTTTATACTATCAAATACATCTCTCTCGATGTATATATCCATGCTATTGTTCATCCATTGTCCGATTGCACAATGAAGTCTTAATGAAATTCATAGTAGATGTTCTCTCAACACTTGTTGTCGCACAATGTTCTTTTGTGTTGTTTGTCTCATACGAGAATGGCCGTCAGAATTCGTGGTCCACAAGGAAGTTTCAAAATTAAGGTTTTAACTTTTAACATTACATAAATAGCTTATTACAATTAGTCCTTAGAAATATCTTTTTGCCACTGCATTTTTTTTATTTCTATATAACTATTTTTTTCTTGCTGTGGGGGCTTGAGACCCCACTGGGCCCATAGTCTCTCCACCCCTGATTATGGAGTACCGGAGCTTCCTATGGTATGGCTCAGTTTGCTTTTGGTAGCATTTTTGTTGCTTGATATTGGAATCTCGGAAATATGCTTTGATACCAAATATGAAACCTCTAACCCTCACATTACAAAGCGCCATATAGAATATATATATATATAAAATTCCTCAAGACAGGCTTTCTTTGTTAGGTGCTCACCTGCTAGTTCTTTACATGAATCTAACACGAGACAAGGGGTAAGCTTTACATCTCTAATGTCCACACTTAAAAAGTCTGGCCATAGGCCCGTAAGCTAGATAAAAAGGGTGTCCGTGTTCCACTGGCCATAAGCTAGATATGTAAGTATTTCATGTGACACTCCCCTGTCCGATACCGGTCAAGGTATTGGGTGGGCCGGTCTGGGCCGGGCTCAGACCGTGAGCGACAACGGGCCGAGCCGGGCTAACCCGGAGGGGGGATGGCTGGACCCAGCCCGGACCCGAGGCCCGGTTTGGTTGGGCCTAGCCTGGATCGGGCCTGGGCCGGGCCGGTTCAGTAGTGGACCGGTCGGCCCGGTTCGGGTTAGGAAAACCAAAAAAAATGATTTGCTTTTTTTTTTTTCTTGAATGACAAGTAAAATTTGAATGACCAAGTAAAATAATACATAAACTGCGATAAATGACTAATATATAAACTGTGATTAATGACTAATACAACATTACAAAGACTCATACAAGATTACTTGTACATAAACTGTGATTAATGACTGATACAAGATTTTCAGTACATAAACTGTGATTAATGACTGATACAAGATTTTTAGTACATAAACTGCGATTAATGACTAATACAAGATTTCTAAATGTTGATACATAATTTTAAATGTCGACGTAGGTTCTCTATACCATGGCTATGGTCCCATTTTATTCGTTTTTTACAATGCAAACATTCAACAAGAACTTTAGTGATGTATCTTCTTTCGGTACCGCCACTTGCAGGACGCTCATCGTAAACTCCGCTAAAATGATGCCAAATTTTCGAATCATCTAGCGGTGCCGGTTGAGGTTGCGGTTGCTGATCTTGCGGTTGCTGCGGTAGTTGATCGTTATCCATGATATAAATCGTCTCTTCACACGAGTTTGCCTGTAAAAATTGTAAGAGAAAGAAATTGTGGTGTGATTAAGTTTGAAGACTTATGGCATATTTATAGATTTTTTGGGGTACAAAATGACCTATTTTACCCCCAAAAAGAGTTGTTATAGGAGTATTTTTGGTCATTTCCAGCAAAATGACCAAAATACCCTTCCAATGGTCTAAAAACAGCAAGTAAAATGGGGGTAAAATAGTTATTTGGCATCCCAATGTTTAAAAACTCAATTTTTTTTTTCAAAGGCTAGAACATCGAAAGACAATTGAGGCAGTGCCCTAGTGCACGAGCTATGAACATTGAACACTAAGACATAGAACATGAAAATACGATATCGAGGCGTGTGCATCGCATGCACGACTCAAAGGAAAGAGAATAAATGTGTCGAAGCGTGCATATGTGCACGGGATTCATAAAAGATGGCTTCGTTGTGAAGAGAACAGTTGTGGCACGAATGTTGTGACGGAACTGTCGAATGTGGCACGGTGCCTTCGAAATGTTCATGGCCTTCGGGGCGTTCGTTGATGGACATTGAGTTGGGGTATTGTGCCAATGGAAATAGTGATTGGCAAATTGTTTGGTTGTATGCTAGTGATGCACGTTGCATGGTCAAATGGACTTAAGATATATATCATGTGCACGGGTATGTGATAGTTTCCCTCGAACGTGGTACGCCAGGGTGCTGAGACCGTTCGGCTTAGGAGGGATGATTTTGAGAAAGTTGGTATTGATGGTACACTTCATTAAGATGGCTTACGACCTGCTATTGATGTGATAAGCCACTTACCAAGTAATTCGGGGTCCTATGATGTTAGAGTTAGCAACCGCACAGAGTGATCACCGTCTTACATATGTGATTTGAGAAATATAGTCCATTATGGCTTGGAATGCCAATGACCTTTATATAGTTTAAAGAACGGTGGGTTGAAAGTGCAGGCACACAGAGATCCTGCACAGAGATCACTTATAACATGACAGGGAAGGATGGTAGGCGTATTTACCTTGCAACGGTGCAAGGGTAAGTGCGTCGATGTTGGTAAGAAGTCGCGCCACGAAACAAACACGAGATTGCTATATGTTGGTTGCCTGTTTGCTTTCATTAATCAAACATAACATGCTTGTCATGATAACATGCTTTACCGCTTTCGAATATGCCATGAAACTTATCCTAAGACAAGAATAGAAAGATCACTAACTTATATGCTGCACGATTCAATACACTAGTTAATGTTGGTTTAGCAAAGTGGGTCAATATCAGTACGCGAGAGCATTAGTACTGATCTTCCACCAGATTGCTTGCAGGATACAGGTAATGGATTGCTCGCTGGGGAGCTTCGCTTGAACGCACCGAGGCATGGAATGCCGTAGCGTATTGAGGCGTGCGACCGCATGGACGCTCGGACTTGCAACTGGATGATGCGGCCGAGATATAGAAGACATGATGTATGGAACGGTAAAATCCTTTGTGGGCAAGAGAGAACTTGAGTGTTGTAAGCAAATCCGACAAATTCAGTTGGGCTATTGAAACCCTCCCTTTCTAACCTCAGTTCATTTATCAATAAAGAGAATTGTTTCATATACTCATTTTCTTCTGCTGTTAATAACAAAATCAAAGCTAACCATTTTGAGAACTTGTCATCTTGTCTTGTACGAGTGCAACTCCAGACTCGTACGACATCACGCCCCAGCGAGGACGATCGATTCGGTGAAATCAAGCGAGGACGACGATTTTCCGAATCGGGACGTGACAGATAGAGCTGTCAAGTGGCCAACACTAGGTCGACCCGAATTTGGGTGGGCTGGGCCTCTCAGGCCCATGCACTATAGCGGGTCAGACCTAAGGGTGGAAATATGAGTCCAGCCCGGCACGTGGCCCATAGCATGGTAGGTTTCGAACAGGGCCGAACCGCACCGGGTAGGACTTGGGCCTTGCACATGAATTTTCCTCTCATCAGAAGAAGAGAAACAAAAACTCGACAAATTGAATAAAAGAATGGAAGCATTGAAACTGACAATGGTCATCAATCTATTCAATTGTACATGGTCAATAAATCCACTCCATCTATACTATACATGATCAATGATAAAAAACTTGACAATTTCGTATGCAGCCTAACTGATGGGAGAAAATTTCATTTATGACCAGGTCACCAATATATTTAGATTTCACGACCGTGCAACTGAAATAACAAACTCATAACCATATTCGGAACCCCTTTGCTAGTCTTACTTTTGTGAAAAGGCTTATAAGACAGAACTCTCCTATACAATATTCTAACTCTCACTTCTGTGTCGGGTCTGGCCGGGCCGGGTCTCAGGTCGGGACATGCCTAGACTTTGGGCCGAGCTGAGCCTCTCTTATGGCCGAAATATGAGGCCCAACACGTCCCAATATACTGGATCAGGCCAGCCCGGGTCCAAGATTATTCGGATCGGGCCGGCACATGGGCCATTTTCTCATGTCGGATTGGGCCAGCCCGACCCAATTGACAGGTCTAGTGGTGGGCACCAATCTGATAATGTTTTACCACCACTAGAAATATCGGACCTTCTTCCTGGACTAGATCAAAAAAATATTTCTTCTGTTTGATTGATGATCTTCATATCCATGCACATACAAACATACATGAGAGGGGCCAGGAGATCCTATGGTACTGCTCCTACGCTCAAGTTAGAATGGGGTGAATTTTAGGATAGAGAAAGTGTGTAGCTATTGAAGATCATGAGGGACCTATGATAGAATAGATACAATTTAAGGGACCAATGTGCAGAAGGAATTTAAAAAAAAAGGTGAGGTCTTTTCAATCTACCTGGAGAGCGTGGTTGTAATTCTTGTAGCGGCAGAGCTCTCTGATGATGATGGTGAGCTCGGACTCGGTGACCACCTCCCCTTCCCTTAGCCAACCGCTCATCGTCTCTTCCACGCTCCCGTTTGGATCCTTCTTCAGTCCCGACAGCCGCCGATAGAGATTCTTCTTCTCCTCCTTCCTCGTCGGTCTTGTTCTCCTCCGACAACTTCTGTAGCAAGGGTTTAGTCGGAACTAGGATTTTTATTAGTTCGAGGAGTTAGTAGAGCAAATCAAGGAAAATGAGGACGTTAGGGGTTTAAACCAAGATATTTTTTAAGTAGACTGTGGAACCCACAGGTATAAGTCAGTCTAGTGTTCTAAATGGCGTTCGCCTAGACCGCCTAGGCGGTAGGCAGTCCCTCTCCGCACCGCTTTTCTGTAGGCGGTGGAGTAGGCGGCCAACGGAGGTTGGCGGCATAGGCGGAGGTGAGACAGCGTAGGCGGGCGCCTAGGCGGAGAAAATACTTTACAAAATATTTTGGCCAAAAAGGTTTTTAAAACATTATGGGCCTATGGTTCACTTTTACAAAACTAAAACCTTATAAATCTTCGTTCTACAACTTAGTTATGCATGAAACACTGTTAAAATATGCATATTATGCAAAAAAAACTGTGGTAAAATAGTAACCACCGCCTAGGCGGCGCCTAGGCGCAATATGCATATTATGCAAAAAATTGTGGTAAAATAGTAAAAGTGTTCAAAATGTATCGACCGTCTAGGCGGCCTAGGCGGTAGGCGGACTCTCTCCGCCGCGCACCCGCCTACCGCCGTTTATAACCTTGAGTCAGTCAGTTTTGGATGAGACCATTTTTTGTTCACCCACCAAAATATTCATCCTTTTACTCAAATGTACTTCAAGGTGTTGGGTGGGCCGGTCTGGGCTGGCTCGGGCCTAGGTCAAATCGGGTTTGACCGGGCCCGGTTCGGGCCGGGCTCAGACCGTGAGCGAAAGCGGGCCGGACTAACCCGGAGGGGGGATGGCTGGACCCAGCCCGGACCTGAGGCTCGGTTTGGTCGGGCCAGGCTGGTTCATCGGTAGACCGGTCGGTCCGGTTTGGGTTAGGAAAACCAAAAAAAAATGATTTGCTTTCTAATTTTTTTTGAATGACCAAATAAAATTTGAATGACCAAGTAAAATGATACATAAACTGTGATAAATGACTAATACATAAACTGCGATTAATGACTAATACAACATTACAAAGACTCATACAAGATTACTAGTACATAAACTGCGATTAATGACTGATACAAGATTTCTAGTACATAAACTGCGATTAATGACTAATACAAGATTTCTAGATGTTGATACATGATTTTAAATGTCGACGTAGCTTTCTTATACCATGGCTATGGTCCCATTTTATTCGTTTTCTTCAATGCAAATATTCAACAAGAACTTTAGTGGTGTATTTTCTTTCGGTACCGCCACTTGTAGGACGCTCATCGTAAACTCCGCTAAAATGATGCTAAATTTCCGAATCGTCTAGCGGTGCCTGTTGAGGTTGCGGTGCAGGTTGCGGTTGCTGATCTTGCGGTTGCTGCGGTAGTTGATCATTATCCATGATATAAATCGTCTCTTCACACGAGTTTGCTTGTAAAAATTGTAAGAGAAAAAAATTGTGGTGTGATTAAGTTTGAAGACTTATGGCCTATTTATAGATTTTTTGAGGTACAAAATGATCTATTTTACCCCCAAAAAGTGTTGTTGTAAGGGTATTTTTGGCCATTTCCAGCAAAATGACCAAAATACCCTTCCAACGGTCTAAAAACAAGTAAAATGGGGGGTAGAATGGTCATTTGGCATCCCAACGTTTTAAAACCCAAAAAAATTCAAAAAATCGGCTGAACCGGGCCTGGACCGCCGGTCTGGTCGGCTCGGTCGGGCTTAGGGGGTTTGCCCGGCCCGGACCCGCGCTCAAACCGGTCCGGGCTAGTTGGTCGGGAAGATAGACCCGGCCCGCACATATATGGGGGTGGTTCGGGCTGGTCCGGGTCGTTCACCGGGCTCGGGCCGGCCCGGACCGGGTTTGACCGGGCCGGGCTCGAGCCGGGGACCGGGCCGCCCGGCCCACACAACACCTTGAGATATCGGGCTAGCACAAATGTATTTGAGTCAGACCCCTTTTTATTATCTTTCCGCCACTGGATGATAAATGGAGGCTGAAATGGTTTTTAACCTAGACCTATGTTGTCGCGGGCGACGCCTAGGCGGCCTAGGCGTGCGGGTTGGGGGCAGCCCGCCTCGATCCGGAGAAAAAAAAAGGTCACGCTATGGGCGCGTAGGCGCGCCTAGGCGGGTGTCTAGGGGCGCGTAGGGGAATACATAGCACGCCTAGGCTTTGAAGTTTGAAGTTAGACTCTTAGTCTCTTAGTCTTTGAGAACTTCTTGTGCTGATTTATTTATGAATGCTTATTAGTTATCAACTTATTATTACTTGATGTTGAATATTGGTTAATGCTTATTATATTGCTTAATGTTTACTTTAGGCTTATTATATTGCTTATTGGTTAACGTTTATTATATTGCATATTGCATTAGTTATCAACTGTACATGTTAATGTTAATTGTGTATATTAGTTATCAACTGTTTTTGACTCTATATTGTTGCTTCTAAATATCTTATACATAACTGTCTGTACATAACTGTAGACTTTTTCCTGCAAAAAATCACATGTGACCTAGGCGGGCGCCTAGGCGCCGCCTAGCCTGGCGTAGTACCCAGTACAACATAGACCCAGACCCTTGTGTTACGGGTTGCTAATTTGACATTTGATTGCATCCTTATAAAGAAAATTTCAGTTTTACTTATCGTTTTACATACCCTACCGGTCATATAACTACTTGTGTAGAAATCTAACTACTTGCGTCTCATACCCAAGCCGGCTTCACCCATAACGTTCTGGGCTAGCAACTGGATTGTAAAATAGTCTTTTGATTACTTTTCCTTCTAATGGCTGATGATGAATTCGTATAATTGATTGTTCAAGTGGTTATGGATTGGGATTCTGACATTTGATTTATGTCCCATGTATAGTTATAACATGAGTTGCTTTTAGTGAAACATTTACATATTTGTTCAAATACAGGCGAGGCAAATTTTTTGGGAGGTGTTGCTAGGGTTAAGTCAGTGGCAGGTTTCGATCCTGAGAAGGCAAAGAAGAGGTTTTTTGAGATATATCTTGAGAAGGTGAGATGAGTTTCTATACATGACGCCTGATTTTTATATTATCATGTGGCCTTAATCCCGTTTTATTGGTGAATTGTAGTATGCGAAACCCAACTCTGGGATTGGATTCCCAGGAGCACTTGAGCTAATCATGCAGGTAGAGTTGCTTGTTGGTCTTCATGCTTGTTGTGCATTTTTGATTTAATGGTGGGTTTGCTGTTGTAAATTGTTTGGGATCAGTGCAAGAATAGAGGGCTTAAGGTGGCTGTTGCATCTAGCGCTGACCGCATCAAGGTAGACGCAAATTTGGCTGCTGCTGGCTTGCCGATATCTGTGTAAGTTCTGTAGCTTATGTTCTTTGACTCTTTGGTTTGAGTGGTGTTAAGCTGGGAACTACTAAGTGTTAATTCTGTATGAATCTACCTTTGTTGCATTAATACAAACACATACTGATAAGGACTCAATACGGGTAAACATTTTCAGATAATCTCAATAAGTGCAGACTTTGCAGTCGCAGTCACCTATGTTGCACTAATACGGACATGAGACTAACATGATACAGATATAGACACGGTCACCTTTTTCCTGTGTCCATGCAGCATCTAAAGTAATGTCTGATCTCTGAAATTACCAAAAATGTAACGCAAAGCGCTCTTTGTATTCAAGTATTTATGTGCTTTGCAGATTAATCCAAATTCAATCATAGAATACATAAAATGAGGATAAGTTCCTAAAAAGTCTTGGAATTGAGGTTGTTTGTTGACACCTATGGCCTTCTGAATGTCTTAATCTGAAAACCAAAAAATAAAAATGAAGAAGGTAAGAAGACAACATGTTGTTTAATTCGAATCAGATTCATGTTTCCTAATTAAAAGATCTCACTTTATCTTAAGGGCCTTAAGGCGTATCATAATCAAAGTAGATTGTTAAAAGCAACTGAGATGAGCGATATTCTGGAAGCTAAGTGCTTTCCAATTCTGCCATTATAATTTACAATTTGTTTCTTTAATCGTCTTAGCGGTCCCACCAGGTTTTATGGAGTCAATTTTTTTAAGTGTTTAATATTATATGGGCATCCAGAAGGCTTGATGTTCTAATTCCTAGTTGAATAAATACTTGCACCACAACAACAAAAGCTAAGCTATTAGATAATGGACAGTGTTTATCAGCCAACTTTACAACTGCAATTTAGGGATATAACAATATCATGTTGTTGGATTGTCACTCCTCACTCTAGTGCGATTCTCTATAGCAAATTGTCTCTATCTTACCTCTTCGTCTAGTCTCTTTATAGTCTAGTTGAGGGTGCTCCTTGGTACATTTACACTCAGTTCATGTCTCAAACTGTCAAACCAGTTAGCAATAATACACATATTTCTTGCAAGTTTCGCAGTATTGGTATCGAAATCGGTATGATCCATTCCTATGAGTATCGGGATTGACACTATCTGCACTATAGGCAATTTGAGATCGGATTATCGGATTTTTTTGGTATTGAAAAGCAAATAATTATTAACATTTTAGAAAATATATTTTATACATTTAGGCATAATTTTAAGAATTTCTAGTGTTGTTTCTTAGTAGTTTTGAAATTGAATAAAATAGTAGTCACTCTTCCCTATTGGTTTACATGCGATAGATAAGTTTTCTTCTTTTACAACCTTATTATGCTTTTACACCCTTATTGATTGGTCTTTTTTTGTTCAATTTTCTTTGCCGAATAACCGAAATAAAGACCCCCTATGTCGGTATCTATCAGTCTCGGATATCGGTCGGTATCGAATTGGAATATGCCAAACCGTGTCGGTATCGGCCGTATTGTCGCCTGTATCGGATCGATATCGGTCGATACTGCCAACCATGATTTGTTGTGCTCAGATTGCCCTCTTTTTGTTGCTTGCCCATATCCTGTCATCTTCCTGTATTCTCTTAAACAAATTACTTTTATGGCATTCATGACCTTCAAACTTACTTTTCCTTCATTCCAAATGTGCCAAACAGTTGTTGTTAGGACAATTATAGAGATGAACTTGGTCCTTCCTTTTGAACTTTCTATGAATTTCAGCTAGCTCCTCCATCAGAATGCATCTTCTTTTCACTGGTAGCTTCAGCTTCAATCAGGAAATAAATGTTGAATATGAACATTGGAAGAAGAGATGTTCTAATGATTCCTCATTGCTAGAATAAACAACTAGTATTAATTGTCATCCCCAAGTGCACCAGTCTCATCTTGGTTAGTAGTCTATCTTGGACAGCTTTATATAGGCATTAATTATAGTATATATATGGATACAGTTTGCTTTACTACATGTTTGTGTGTGTACATGCGTGCCGCTGCATGTGAGCACTTTTAGAGGAACTACCTCTAGCCATCTCAATGCAAATTACAAATTTAGAACACACGGAAAGGTCCAATCATCAGCCTGATATACACCTTTTAAACTGCTTACATCTAAAAAAAGAAATCTATTTGAATTTTGGGAACACTTACAACTTCTATTATTCCTAATAAATGAAATCAGCCTAAGGTCAGATATGCATACTAAATTGCATGAATAGGCGAATCATGGGAACCCTTCTATTTAGTGGGTCTGTTTGAGCTGGATTTCGATTTTAGAAATGCCCTACCACCGAGATTACATACATAATCCACATTGTTCATAGTGATTGACATGCTTCAAAGTATATATAAATAATAAAACTTTTTGATGGAACCTTTTCACTCATGCATCAAGTGATATCATCTTTTTACGAAAACCAAGGAGATCGATCGATTACTCCAGGCAGGTTTGAATTTGTCCGGATCGGACTATCAAATACACAGAATGGATATCTAACGTAGCCTAGTGTTCTCAAGCAGTGAAGCCTAGATGTGCTACAGGACCATAAAGGAAAGCACTTCAGAAACAATGGCACATAGTGAAGGTGGCTTAGCTGTTGGTTGAGGAGACTCAGGAGGCGCGGAGGGCGATGTGGAGCCTTCAGAAGAAGATGGTGAAGGCGGAAGAGACAATGAAGGAACTCTTGGCATTGTTGATGACTTGGCCTTAGACGTCTGAAAATTCTATGCATGAGTTGAACGGCGTGGTTCATGCATCAAATTGAAAGATTTTTGATTCATAGATTTTTGGAACGCATGGATTGCTTTGAACGGTGTGGGTCATGCATCAAGATGACCATCGTACATTTTCGTACTATGACATAAGCAAGTTATGCCCTAGGAGCATTAAAACTATTATCATATGTGTCTGTGTATTTGTAGAGAGAGTTCGAACTTGGAGGATGCTCCTTTGTTGCATGAGCTTAAACTGCTTAACCAAACAAGTGTCTATTTGCAAACTGGTCTTCAAGGTTTTCTATTAATACCAAGTGTGGCTAGAAAGTTGACACCATCATAGAGGATCCTTCTTAGGTTCCTAGCTGGTCGTAAAAGTTATCAATTCCCATGTGGAGCTTTTCTCCATAGACAACTCTATTATGATGGCATAAGGCTTTGATGATGATGAGAAAAGACAGGTTGAGACCAAATTTGTGCGCGCGCGCTCCTGTGTTTGTCTGTATTTATTTGTATGCGAGCGTGTATATGTATTTGTGTGCGAGCGTGTATGATGTCTTTGTACTTGTGCGTTTACGTGCATGTATGTATGATGATATGTATGTTTGCTGCAACCTACATCCTTTTTCCTATGTTTTAGGATTTAGGATGCCTGATATTAAATTTGGTTTTTCATAGATCCCAATAAGAGCAAATGCTGTTCATTGTAATTTCATGTAATTTCCATCTTTTCATACATGGAGAGACTTCTATTTTCTGATGAGGTTGAAACAGTCAACTGTTCATTCACTTTGAGAAATTACAGTAGATAATGGAGGTTTAAAGCTAGCAGTAGTACACACTGCTCATATACTTGTTTTTTTACATTATTACTTTACATTCCCAGAATCAATTTGTTCTAACTTTCTTAGTTCCAGTTTTCAACATTCAGTAATGGTGGTCTGTTTTCAGATTCGATGCGATTGTTTCTGCTGATGCATTTGAGAATTTAAAACCTGCTCCAGACATCTTCTTAGCAGCAGCAAGGATCTTGAACGTAGATTATAGTGAGGTATTACGTAGGCATTCTGATAGCTCAATTCATGCTTTTGTTCATCATTTAAATGCCAAGGAGTTTCTGAATATTCACAAGTTTACTTCTCAAATGTATAAGCTCTAAAAAGTTCATTGTTATGTTTTTATGCATTTCTTCAAAATAGATATATATTATCTATTTAATTTATTGTTAATTGTTACTTATCTTTGTCACATAATCTTTGTTTCATCATTGTTAAAATATCTGACATGAAACTAAGGGTCCGTTTGGATATGTTTTCTGAAATTTTTTCCTGAAAACAGTTTTCTGAGAGTAAGTTATAAAACTGTTTTCTGAATATAAAGATTCTGAGTTTGCGTTTGGTTAGTTTCATTTAGAAAACGGTTTTTTAAAACAAAAAATAAAAATTTTGTTTGGTAAAATATTTTTAGAAAGTTTGTGTCCATATTATTATGTGTCCTATCTAACTGTGTCCAAATTATTTTGTGTCCATATTATTCCTCCGCCGCCACCTCCGGAGCCGAGAGCGAGGAGCAGCCGCCGCAGCCGGGGCAGGAGCTCGACCTAACCCTGGGTCGACGACCAAGCGGGGCCACCGCACCCGAGGCGGGCTCCTCCGCCTCCACTGCACGCGCTCGACCTAACCCTAGGTCGACGACGACATCGTCGTCACCCGAGGCGAGCTCGACCACCCACCGTCGTCGTCCTCGAGCTCGAACTCGAGCACCCACCGTCGTCGTCGTCCTGGTCCACCCACCGTCGTCGTCGTCCTCGACCACAAGACTACCCCACTGCCATCGTCGCCAGATCTGGGTCGAGCTCGAGGAGAGGGAGGAGCTCCTCGTCGACGAGCCGGAGGAGGCGGAGTAGCACCGCCCAGATCGTCGAGCTCCTCCCTCGGGAAGAGGAAGAAAACATAGAGGACAGTGCCAATGGTTGCTCCTCCCTCGGGAAGAGGAAGAGGAAGAGAACAGAGGACAGTGAGAGAGAGAATGATGAAAGAAAAAATGGGGTGTTGGTGGAGTGGGTCCCACGAACAGTGCCAATGGTTGTTCTCTTCTCTGAAGAGTGCACTCAGAAAACTACTTTTTGTTGCTCTCCGAAAAGAGTGTTTAAACATTCATTTCGGAAAAAAAATTTCTGAATGTCTTTTCCCAAAAACTGCAGCCAAACACCATTTGCATTTACTGTAGCCTTTATGCTCCGAAAACTGCATTTAAATTTATAACCAAACGCACCCTAAGTGTTTGTTCCAATTTTAGGAATTGGCGACATAAAAAGTCCATGTAAGATGTAACACTAGAATTGTTACCTTCTATATAGTGTACAATGTACATACTTATTCATTTAATTATTCATTTAATTTCAAAGGTAGATCATGGTGTTTGCAAGGAATCCTTGTTGTCTTAAAACTACAAATACTTTAGAGAACCATGCCATCTCATCAATGTCTTACGTTTTATGTACCTTCAGATTATAAATGAGGGGAGAAGTGGAGTTATTTTTCACCAAGTTATTTAACCAAAGCAACCTAGTAGAGCTTAATTTAGATACAAAGTTAGTTTATGATGAGTCATATTGCTATTATTTTAAAATTAAGATTTATGTTTTTAAGGATGCTTTAAAGAAGATAAAAAATGGAAAAGCCGTAGGACCTTACAAAATTCCTACTAAAGTATAGAAATGTTTAGGTGAGAGGTTTTATGTGGCTTACTAATTTATTCAATAAAATCCTAAGGACTAAGAAGGCCTGCTAGAATGGAGAAGTAATATTATATTACCCATATATATAGGGAAGATATACAAGTTGTAGTAACTATGGGGAAATTAACTTTATGAGCCGTGGCCCGTACACCATAATAACAATATTCACGAACTTTTCAAAAAATTCCAAATTGAAGGCATGACAAATAGTTTCGCATTGAATTCACGAATGAAAAGTTTAATTCGCGGTATTCGTGAATAAATCGAATTAAATGCGAATAGTTTGTGCATGCAGATTCCGAAGATTTGAAGAAGTTATCATTTCTGTTCAGGCAATGATCAACATTCCTCTTAGCTAAAGCTTCTCCGATGGTCATTCCGACGAGTGAAGATCCACAATTGAGGTGATTAGGGACTGGACAACTAGGAGGGGATGGTGATCGTTGGAAGGGTGGGGCATGGAGGTGGTTTTGAAGGTTGGATGCTACAATAGGTTGTGGTGAAGCTGGCGTCTTGACCTCTTGATCACGGGCAGATCCAGCCATGAGCTGGGGTGGCACCCCAATTTTTTTTCATCTTTTTTTTTTCTTTTGTTTTTAAAATTTTGAATTTTTTATATGGATTAGCCCACTCTAATCTATTGTAGTCCACTCCAATTTTAATTTCTGGATCCGTCCCTGCTCTTGATAGAGTAGATGAAGTGAATTAATGGTTCCAACTTCCAAGGAGGAATCATCACTCATTGGAGAAGATGAAATGAAATTTGACTTTTTTTGGGTTTACTCTAGTGTATTAGTGTTCAGCCACTTTAAGGTGACGAAAGTGCATGTGAGCTTTCTTTTCCTTTTTTGGCAATTGTGCAGTGCTTGTAACCTTACATATTATTATGTATATACAAGAAGTTTTTTTTATATATATAAACACAAACTTTACCGACCTTTTAAGATATTTTCCGAATCCCGAACGTTTTAACCTCGTCGAATTATTCCCAAATGCTGAATTTGTGACTATGAGCCATACCATGAAATTATGGGAGAGACTAATTAAGCAAAAATTAAGAAAATAAACTAGAATTTCATAACATTAATTTGGTTCTGTGTCAAGGAAGTCTACTATGATAGTTGTTTATTTATTAAGAAGATTGATGGGAATTTCAGAGAGAAAAATAGGGACTTACATATGTTTTTTTAGGAGATATGGCCAATCTTATATGTTACACGAATACAATCCTCGGGAGGATCGTTTTTGTGTTCGTATCTGACATATATCAGAAAATATTTCCTTGACAATTATGTCATATACGACTTACCATGCCTAGATTCCAAAAAGACCCATAACATAGTTGAAATAATTTTAGCATATACGTAACTATGCCAAATGTAATTGAGATGTGAGCAAGTAATTTTTTTTTGCAGTAAATTCTTTCTAGAAGTATTTGGAACCTAGTTGATATTCAAATCATACTTATATGTAGATATTATTAAGATTTAATGTATAGAATATGTATATAAGTATGTTTACATATAATAATCGTATCCATGTCGTTTGTATCCTATGTTGTACTGGGCGCTAGGCGAGGTGACAGACCACACGCCTCGCCTAGGCGCCCACCCAGGATCTGCTGCTCTTTAATAAAAAAATTATGCATTTATATATACAACAAATATGTAGTATAACTAATAAACAATAAATATTAACCAATAAGTATAAAAGTAATATAAGAAGCCAAAAAGATGAAATAAACAATGTTCAACATCAAGTAAAGATAATAAGTATAATTGGGCGGCCCTAGGCAATCCTAGGCGGGTCAATTTTTTACCCTGGACGACCCTAGGCGTACGCCTAGGCGCGCCTAGATGAGCATCACCTCACCTAGGAGAATTTTCTCCAGGTCGAGGTGAGTCATCTCCAACTTGCGCGCCTAGGCGTCGCCTGTGGCAACATAGTTTGTATCACAAAAGTTTCTAAAATGTTGTATCCCAAATTTATATCATGTCCATATTCGGATACGTATTCGTGCCATGCAACCTAGCCAGTCATTATGAATGTCCCTATACTGGCTAACTAGCATCAAGACTCCCCTCTTATTTAATTAAGTTTTTGTCCGGTATGTGTTTAAATCCACAACATTCCTTCCCTCCCTTATCAATGCTATCACTGGACCACCAATCTCGATGGTCATATGGTTTTTATTAGCTTAAAGAAAGATTGTGATAGAGTTCCTAGGAAAATAATATTTTTTGACTCTGGAGAAGAAACAAGTTCTTAGTAGCTATATTGAGACTACTAAGTAGATGTACGATGAAGTTACGACGACATTCGCATGGGAGGAGATGATAACTCATTCTATATTACCGTTGGCTTATATCAATGATCATCATTAAGTCCTTACATTTTCGTGTAATTTATGGATAAAGTTACTAAGCATATCCGGATGACATTTCATGGTGTATGATGTTTATCGAGGATATTGTATTTGTTTATGAGTAGAGAATCGTTAGATGCTAGATAGAAACTTTGGAATCTAAGAGTTCTAAATTAGTAGGACAAAAACAAAGTATATGAAATGTAACTTCAACAAGAAATCAAAAAGAAATGAAGGAGGTCTATAGTCTATATAGATGGACAATAGATACCTAGAAATGATAGGTTTCAGTATTAGGATCAGTTATTCATTATGATGGAGATATTGTAAAGAATATCATGCATACAATTAAAACATCATGGTTGAAGTAGGAGAGTATTTCTCGAGTACTTTGTGACCGCAATATACCATTGGAGGTGAAAGATTTTTTTTTTATAAGATAGCTATAAGACCAGCTATGCTTTTTGGTCAGAGCATTGGTCAATGAAAAACAAAATGTTCGAAAGTTTATGTAGCCAAAATGCGATCCTAAGATAGATTAGTGGCAACATATTATAATATAGGATAAGAAATGAGTCTATTCGTAAAACCTTAGAGGCGACGTCAATTGAGGATAAGATGAGAAAAAAAATTTCTTAGGTGGTTTGTATATGTGTACCGCATACCAATAAATGCTCCAGTAAAGAGGAGCGGTAAGATAATAGTTAAAGGAGCCTCTAGGACGAGATAGGCTTAAAAGAACATTGATTGAAGTTTTTGAGAAAGATATGTCTTTTGTTAGTCTTATATATGACATATCCCTTGATAGAGCTGAATAGAAGAAAAATATTCAAACCACCGACCAAGAATTTGGGATAAATGTTTTTTGTTGTTGCAGATTATAAATGAGTGCTTGTTGCTGATGCTAATGCTACACTTTCTGTATATACATTATAGTTAGGTGTGTCGAAAGAGAAAGTAATATGGTGAATCAGATCCAAAGAGAAATCGAGCCTGTGAGGAGCATAATTCCGGTTGGGACGAAATTTTGGAATTCAAGGCCGGCAATATCCAGCCAGTCTTTGTTGTTTGGTGACATGTAGGTGCTTTCACGGGAATTTTCGGTTCATCATTGACCGGGATTCTGGCCAAGGTGTAAAAGTTGTGCGCCTATATACATGTATAAACTATAAAGGAATGTTATTTGGTTGATTAATGGGATGAAACCCTAAGTTATTTGGCTCTTTCTGGTCTCTTCTCTCTTCTTCTAACTTAAACCAATATTTTATCCATGAATCTGATAAATATTAAGGTGTTTAAAGGTTGACCATCTCCGTGCCATTTGACAACTGCATCTATTCTCATACATTGCTGCAATATGCATCTTCTATTTACACTTACTGGAGTGACTTTGACTTTCAGACACCTTTCTTAGTAAAACATTGTCTAGTCATGATATTTCATGTGAATCAAACATGTGATAGTAACCATAACCTTAAGGCCTCGTTTGGTTCATGGAACGGAAATCAATTCCTTTGTTCCATAGGGATGGGAAAGTAGAATTCATATCAGATTTCCTTTCCTATGTTTGGTGAAACAAAAAATATTTAAGAAACATTATTTGATTTCCTTTCCAGTGTTTGGTTGGTGTAGGAAAGGGGAAAAAAATTGTTCCAATAATGTCCAATGTCAACATAATTATAACCAATAGAATACGAAGATTTAATTGGTAAAATAGAAAATAAATCAAGGCTATTTTTGTCATAATGTTTGGTAATTAATGTTGGGAAAGGAGGAGGGAAAATGAATCCCATGGGTCTTGAGAGGAACCATTTCCCCTCCTATTTTCCTCCATGGCAGGAAAATGTTTCCCAAATTTGTGGCTACCAAACAAAGGAAAGGAACAAGTTTCGTTTCCGGATTGAATCCATGAACCAAACGAGGCCTAAGAGTATGGCTTTGTCAGCTTTAGTGAGTCTTCATTTGTATGTGTATCACAATCATGGCTATTTTTTTTTTTTTTTTTTTTGCTTTGGACGAGTATTTTACATATCATTTTTCTCCTCCCTTTCTGTTTGGTATGTGTTAAACCCACAGCTTCCCCAGCAGGACGTCGCACACAATTCCACCATAGAGTTACTTCCCCATAACAATATTCTTGATTCCTGCATATTCCAATCTTCTTATGGTGAGCACATGAACCCCTTTTTTCCTTTCTACTCAAAGAGCAATCACCTCTTTAACATTACTAAAAGCGAATGCGATATTACCTTTATCCAAGTTTATTGTCTAGCCCTAGCACTACCGATTCCTTTGACTATACATGTCACTACTAACAGGGCATCTAAGTGTTCTTTGCGCATGTCCAAACCTTCTCAAATGTGTTCTTTCATTTTATCCTCAATTGACACCGTCTTCAACTTCCTACAAATGCACTTATTTCTTATACGGCCTTTTAATATTTTGTCACTCATCCATCTTAGCATTCTTATTTCAGCTATGCTCTTTGTGGGGCATGTTTCTCAATTTCTGATAAGCATTTATTGAGCATTTTTAGTGTATGCTATATTTACTAATATGTTTTACTGTATGAACATCTATACACAATTAGATGTATATACCTGTCGATTTATAACTGAATAGGTGGCTTGCTTTTTAGAATTGGCCGTCTTATGAGTCTTTATATTTAATATAAATTGCAAAGTAGTCCAGTGTCCGCTAAAGATTGAATACTATACAATATTATTAGAGGATTCTGCTCCGCTGAAGATTATCTAACTCCGTAGTTTTCAAACAGTGTCTAGTGATAGAAGATGCTCTTGCTGGAGTCCAAGCTGCTAAAGCTGCACAGATGAGGTATGCATAAGCATTCCCTTGGTATGCATGATTTAAGCATTCCCTTGGTATGCATAGTTTAATTTCCCTTCCTGCTAAACTAATTGAAAGGCTCTGAGTCATTCTAGTCATGTTAAGTAGCTGAAGCCTCTTATCATACCAGTAACTTGATTGAATCACCTAAAATTGTGTGTGCAAGTAGACTTCTTGCTGAACGTGGTTTGTTCTACATTGTTTGCAGTCTACAGTCGAATTCATTGTTATTCAGCTAAGCTCATCTGATTTCATTGTACAATTTGCTATTGTTGTAGCTCAACAAATTGTTCATTCTTGGTTACCTTCTTTCATTACAATATAACACATTACATGCCTGACTTTATATCCTGTTAAACAATTATGGCTTTACCAGATAAATGGTTTTATTCTTCATATAAGTTATGATATAGGTATACTGAAGTAAATGAACTAATATTGGAGACTCTTAAAGCAATTTCTGCATGTTTCTGTTCTCCGACATTTAGTGTCTTCTCATCCACATTGTCTACATTTTTTTCTCCTTTCATGGAATATACATAATTCAAAAAAATATTTACAACTAAATTTGTCCAGATTTTACACACGAGTTTCTAGAGAAGCAGAAAATAATGTCGAAGTTGTATGAAATGGTTGCACAACGTAAGTTGTCCCGGTTGTAGATGTTGGATGTGGGGTTCATGTCGAATTATGGAATTGGTTTTAATGCCGGAAGTCGTATGTCAGGACTTGTCAGAGACATACTAAAATGCCGTGTATATATATATATATATATATACACACACACACACACACACACACACACACACACACGCACGCACTAAATGTCCTAGATGAATGTTCTGGAACTAACAACTATAAGTAAAAGTACATATATAAAATCCTACAATATTCATATGTAATATCAAGTAATATAAGATTGTAAGTAAGTGAATAAGTACAAACATAAAAAGCCTGAATAATTTAATAGTCTTAAGTAATTTAAGTATTGAACATTAAAATGTACAATAATGTAGGTGTCTTACTAACTTGACACTTAGAACTCTTTATGTCATCAAAAACCCATTTTACTAAATGCCGACCGGCATTTGAGAGTCGTGCCAGTATATCGGGAGCCCGATATGTTTGGCTGACTTTGTAAAATGACATAAGGATATATTTGCAAAACCTTGTCCTTTTATCTGTGAAACGACATATTGGCTGACATGTCGTTCAACATCTACAACCATGGTCTGAATAAAGATCATAGCTTTAATCTTAGAAGGTACCAATTAAGTCTTCAGTGGCCATTCGTGAACTAGGTTAAATTATCTATTTAGGAGGTAGTCTTGCATCTGTTGTGGGTATGGAACACTCTGGAATCAAGAACAATGTAAATTTAGATTTGATTATAGTCTTTAGTCTCCGGTACTTCCCCTCCCTTCATCTTCTTATACATGGGTATTTTTCGTGATCCTCTAAAAGTTAAACATATGTTCTGTCCATCTTGCATAAAATATTTAAGTTGATTCTCATTATTTGCAAAGGAGATCCACACAATCTCTCTCTCTCTCTCTCTCAAAAAGAAAAAGGGGTGAGGCATATTGCTTTCTATAGGAAATTTAGGTGCATTATTACTGTCATATCTGAATTGGTCCATCCTGGTTCATTTTTGCCTGGAAAATGCAAAGAGAAGTTTCTGCTGTTTTTTATTTTAATATAATGTGATAACTCATGTTTAAATGTGTTGTTTATGGGTTAAGTTTTTATCTTCTTAGCTTAAGAGTTTCTGGATAGTAAATTATTTATTGATTCTCATACTGTGGTACTTACAGATGTATAGCAGTGACAACTACACTATCTAAAGCGAAAATGCAGCAAGCTAGTCCTTCGCTTATCAAAGAGAACATTGGGAATATTACAATTCATGATATCCTAGATGGTGGACAGGCTGGTGCTCATAGTATGTAGTTCAAGGATTCTTCATTGTATTTCTGCGTCCTTATTAGATATAGCATCCTGGATCTACCATTCAGATTGCGCTTTTGGATTCATTATGTTCATTTGTAATGGATTGACATAATGTACTCAGTTATATGGATTCACAATATTTGATTGTACTACTACTGTTTTAGCAGATTGCAGTTTTTGACATTAATGATTTATATTCTTTTATAATGGATTGGCATAACAGTTTATATAGACCATACTATCAATATTTATTGTGCTATTGTTTAAGAGTGCTTTAGGCAAGTAAGCTATTCTATTCTTATAATTCTTCTCATTTCAAGTTTTGAAGACAATGGATGTGGAATTCCTTAACTTCCATGGAACTCTAATATATAGAGTTTTATGCAGATTAGGAGATACAGTATCCTCAGGATATCAGCTCTCTGGAGCATACTTCTTCAGACTTTATAAAGGATAAAGTAAGCACTGCATTTGTTCAGGAAACAAACTCTAGCCATGAGAAAGTTCATACTATTCGGAGGTAAGCACTTTCAGGAAATACTTGAAAGGAATATTAAAATTGTTATTGTGGTTCTTTTAGCTTAGTGGTTAACTTCACTTATTTTTTTATTGATAGTGTTACCGTAATTCTTGTAGCTTAGTGATTGACTTCATTTTCTTTCTTTAAAATTTGAGGATGTTTTTTATTTGTTGTGTTGTTTTGTTTCGTTTGTAGTTGAATTATTACTCCGGACTTGTGATCATAGATCGCGACATAACAAAACTCTGCTATTTCTCACTAGGGTGTGGTCCATCTAGCAGTAGACCCACTGTCAGGTGCTGTAGATGTGAAGTAAGTGTAATAGATTTCTATACTTCTTCTGGGTAGTAGAAGTGGATGATCCTCTTCCCATTCAACAGTAAAAACAAAGCCTTTATTCCAAAATCCTTTGGTTCATTCTATCATTCAACTCTATTAAAGACCATTCACTCTGTAAACTTAGCAACTGTGATATCCTTATGTTGTCTTAATACAAGTCCTGTCTAGTCCAACAATTTGTGACGACTCCTTCAGTTAAAACCGTAAGACTTCTGTATGGTTCTGTGTTGCACATGTCCTAACTATCTCAAACACTTTACTGTCACTCATCTTTCCCTCAGTTGAAGCCACATATAACTTCCAACAAATGAACTCATTTCTTACTATCATCTTTTATTGCCCAGTCACTTATCCACGATCCATCTAAACTTTCTAATGTCAGCTGCACTTATTTTTTCTAGACCTGTTTCCTAATTGCCCAACACTTTGGCCATAAAGGATAGGTGGTCCTATATCCATTTTCCACTGAATTGCAAATGCATTCTACAGTGAACTCATACATGTAAGTTGGAGGGTGGAGCTTAAAATCATCTATTATTTTTTACATTGAAGACATAGTCTTTGTTGGTGGTATTACCTGCAATAGACAAAATTGTGAAAATGAACAAGAAAGGTAACTCGGCTCTTGTCAAGCACTAATGCTGCATACAGCGAGAACAGACATCAAGTGTTTGTATGGTCATGATGGGAGGTTGACAAAATCTGTACGATGCAACACCTTGTCATTGTTAAGCCGGCAATAAACGAGGCTAGAGAGCGAAACCTTCTGTTTCGAATATTAATGCATAAAATAATCTATGAAGTTTATAAAACTGAGTTCTAGAGTTCTCGAATTTTAACTTGCTTAGTTCTTCAGTTTCTTAGGTTCAGTATTTTCTCTTAACTTCGATAGCATTTTCTTTCATAATCAATTACTAGTAGTATTGATAACCAGGACCTATCTCACTAGTATTATAACTTCTTCCTTTTAACCTTCTGGAAATAATATATATTCATTACTGAAAGTTTGAACTTTAATAAGACCAAGTGGCCTTGAAAAAGCTCTGTTAAGTTTAGCTTCAGGTACTTAATTACAGACATACTTCAAGATTCTCTTAGGATACTGACACATTCTTGAAGTTGGTCACATGGATTGGTGAGTCTTGGCAAAAATACTCTTTTTTCTTTCAGTTGCAATCTGCAGACAGACATTCTTCCATAGTGTTTTACATCTGGTCGCCCGTAGTAACTAGAAGCATTAGGGTGGAATTGATTGAAAGGTTGTTCTGTAGGAAAAATGACGAAACTACATTTCCAGCATGATTTCCTTTGCATTAGGAAAGTGTATCATGGCGTCTCATTTTATTCATTTATGAGTTTATCTGGTACAATATTATGAAGTTTGTTATGTATTATTACTGTGACCAGGAAAATCTTCATCCAGCTATTTATATTTACCTTTTTCTGTAAGATGTCAGTCCCCATTCGAATTGTTATGGCTTTTCAATGCCTATTAAGTTATTTTTTATCTCAGTATATGGCCATATATTAAGCTCTACTTGCCACAGTTTATTACGCTGGTCTTGAGTAAGGCTGCAGGAATAATCTATTGACTGGGTGCTGGGTTCTCGGCAAGAGATTTTGAGATATGGAAGTTTGGGAATTGCTGTTCTTGCCTCCTTTTCATTGTCACCAATTGGAAAGTACCGTAAATAAGATAAAACTAAAGACGACAATTGAAATTTAATGTGGTTTTTGGACTCACTGTCTTCTTTGACTTGTCCTTCATGCTTCAGTTTATTGGATGTTTATATAAATTAAGATTATAACACAATGGTGCTAAGTACATATGTTGGATTTAGTGACTCTATGTAATGTACTTAGTCACACTTCGGCTAGCGCAGAATTAGGAACCTTCTCCTTCTATATGTGTGTGTCACTCTGTGTGTGTATGTGTGTGTGTGTGTACAACCTGTCTCTCAACATGGTACGAGAGCAAGGTTAAACCTAAATCTAGCTCACTTCTTACCACCCAAAATTTCTCCACAAAAAGCAATCCTCTCCTCTCTCTTTCCTATCCCAAAACCCTAACCCTCTCCCAAAACCCTAGACACCATTCCTTGCAAAACCCTCGTACCCTAGCCTCTACTCCACACTCTAGCCTCTATCCCAAAGTTAAAATCCTAGCCACTACTAAGCCCTAACCCCATATCCACACCACTCTTCGAAACCCTAGCTAAACAAGCTAAATCACTACCTGTCACCCTTAACCTTCAAAATCCTAGATTTAAAAGAAATCTAGTCGCACCCTCAGCTCTCACCGTCTTAGCCATCCTTTATCATGAGTTTTCTATTGGTGTCGTTTTTAGCTGCTCTTCATGAATCGAGTGTCTATGGTCATGAGTTGATCTGCTGTCTCCATAAGTTAACTGCTGTTGTGGTCTACTACTGCTGCCTCTGCCTTGCACCTTTCACACTATGAGGTGATCTATAGTTGTAGTCTACTGCCATTTCTATTTCTGCATGTATTGCTTGAGGGTTGAGATCAACTTTTCCATGACTCAACTCTTACTTGATGTAAAATAATTCAAGTTCTAAATGCTTGTTATATCCAACTTGAAGGGGAGTGCTTACCATCTATTATGATACCAACATATACCCATCTGCCTGTAATATTCTTAATTGCTTACTGTTACTGCTTCTGTTATGTTCCCTTGTGTGTCGATCACTACAACTACTAGTCGTGTGTCCACACTACTGCTTCTGGTAGTGTGTCCTTGTACATCAACCTCTACTACTGCTTCTAGTTGTGTGTGCTCATGTGTCAAGCTATAATATACTGCTTCAGGTCGTGAGTCCTCATGCGTTAACCTCTAGTACTGCTTCTGGTCGTGTGTCCTCATGTGTTGTCCTGTGCTGTCTACTCTTCCTATATCTGCTGCAACTCTCTTTGGTCTTCTGTTGACCTTTGCTACTATTGTTACTGTTGGTTCTATTTACTATTATGATGTTTTTATCCTACTATTTTTTGTTTTCTAATTTATGTAACAAGATGGACATTTTTTACATGCTACAACTTGGGGGTAGTGTTAGAAACACCAGAAGTTAGTAGGGAAATATGGTGTTTTCTAGGTGAAACTAAAGCATTTCTGCGCCTACATGACATGGAGAACGTAGATTGGCTGCAAGGTTGTGGTTGATGTGCTTGAAGAATTACCCAAAATGTAAAAGGAACAATCTGCATGACCCATAGATGTAGAAGGTGGTGGATGAGCTGATCACTTGCAACTATAAAGCTCCCCTGGATGCAACATGGCGGAAGAAGCAGCAGTTATGGTTGCTTGGGCTCTCGATGAAGTTTTTCAGTTGAGAAGGAAAAAATGACTATGGTGTCGATTTGTCTACTATTCAAGTATTACCTATGGATTATTCAATCATAATTTCTGTGTAAGACCATGAAGATCCTGCTAGTTTCTTTGACACACCTCATTTAGATTGAAATGGACCTATTATTACCTCTAGATTTTGGATTCTGATGAATTCAGGTTATGACTAATTATGTCTACTTCAAGTTTCACTTTTGCCGACCCTTTTGAAGCTCAGGAATACACGTACTTCTCTTCAAATATCTAGTGAGAGGTGATTTGATGTACAATATGGCATAAATATATTTCAACTTAAGCTTATAGACTTCAGCAAAAACTTGTGTCGATTTGTCATTATTTTTAATCCATCTATAGGGCCATGCTATTGTCCACAATTGTCAAGTTCGAACAGACTATAATACAAGTTATTTACTACAATATTGGCTGGCATTTACTAGTAGCTGTCTTTCTTTGGTTTGCAGCAAGGTTCCAAGTATCGGTATCAGACCATTCCTATGAGTATCGGAATTGGCGGTATCAGCAGTATCGTAGGTTTCGGATCGGAGTATCGGATTTTTTTGGTATCGGAAAGCAAATAATTATTGATAAATTATTAACATCTTACAAAATATATTTTATATATTTAGGCATAATTTTAATATTTTCAGTGTTATTTCTTAGTAGTTTTGAAATTGAATGAAATAGTAGTCACCCATACCGATTGATTTACATACGACAGATAACGACAGATAAGTTTTCTTCTTTTACATGCTTTTTATAATCTTTCTATGCTTTTACACCCTTACTGATTTGTCTTTTTCGTTCAATTTTTTTGCCGAATTGACCGGAAAAGAGATCCCCGATGGGGGTATCGATCAGTATCGGTTATCGGTCGGTATCGGATTGGGACATGCCAAACCGTATCGGTATCGGCCAATACTACGAACTATTGCAGATAGCAACTACTCAAAGTGCACTTGCAATACTAATTGCTTAGGGCATCTAGTGCAGACATGGTATATTTCTATAGATTATACATCAATTATAAGGAATATATAGGCTCTAGTTGAATTTCATTGGAATATCTTGCAGGAAGACTCCTAATGGTAGATACAATTAACAATATTATCAGAGAAAGAATGAGTTTTGGAGGAATTGGAGTAAAATTAGAAACAATGATTAAGTGGAGTCTTTGCCTCTTATTCTATCTGATCGTCGAATGTGCACAAATTCATATATTGGAATGTCATTCAGTGAAAATCAACAAATTAACTTTTATTAATTGGTCTGAATCAAGGTTGTGGAAAGCGCTAGGCGCTAGTCGGGCGGGTACCTTCCGCCTAGCGTCTAGCCCGCTTAGGCGGGTGCCTAGGCGGCCATCTAGATCTAGGCGGTTCAAAAAGTAAAAAGAATAAAAAAATATATATACTAAAAATGCATTTAAAAATTCATAAAATCCCAAAACATGCATAGTCAGGCGTCAGGGAGACTAGGCGGGCACCTAAGCGGGCATCGGGCGGGCACCCGACGCCTAGCACCTAGGCGCCGCCTAGGCGGTCTAGGCGGCCGCCTTTTAGAACAGAGGTCTGAATCCTCGGAGTTCTCGTCGACTGGTTTTTGACAAGATAAAACTTATTTGAAATGAATTGATTTTGCGCATAAAGTTGATTACTTCTCCAAGATCTGTGGTTCCTTCCACATCAGTTACTGACTTACACATAACTCAAACCCCCTAAAGTGACATGATCATCAATATATCACTTTTTCCCATCAAAATGGGGTCGTTGCGGTGGAGATGGCTCTAGTTTTAAGATATGACCAGCTACTAAAAGGAGACTTTTGGTTACTGCACTCGAATCTTTGGACAAATTCTTGTGCGCTAGTTGCACAATGTTCCATTGTGATGGTTGTATGTAAAATTCTACCCATTTTGTATCTTGTTGAAAATAACTTTTAGGGTTGGAACCGCTGAACCAGGTTCGTTGACCAGTCCAACTCAAGTCACCTGTGGAGCGCCCTTGTGGGGTGCACCAGGTGAGCCTCAAACCGCATGGTGATAGGACTAATTAATCTCAGTCAAATCCCGATTGGTTATCGCTTATTAGGGATAAGCTCTCTTCTCCTATCTGTAGGAGAAGGATCCTAAATGAGACAGTTGATGATTACTCTCCTCCCATCTCCATGTTCCCTATCCTATTGCTTGGCTTGATGCATTGTGGACTATGCAGGGTGTTCCCAGCTAACATTGTGGTTCTCCTCCACCATGGAGGATGTTTGAGGGAGTGGTTTTTGTAGAAGCAATCGGGACGAGCCATGGCATCGATCAATCCAGTTCAGGTAACTGTTTTAATTCCGTTGCGATACTTATCATGTATAGATAGGTTACAAGAACATTTTTTTGTATCTAATCCAGCAGAGGTAATCTAGAACCCATTGCACTTGATTTTGTACCACATGACAAAGATTATACATACATTTATCTCATCATTATCTTATAGGGAAAAAATGTTACCGTGCTACCTTTCCCTGTTATGTGGACTGTCAACCATGTCTATACTCAATATCAACAATTAGATAGACAATTTATCATTTCCAGCAGTTAAGTAGACAATTTAACGTATCCAGTGGGACCAGTAGCGGATCCAGGATTACAATTCACTAATGGCACAATCATAAGGGGGTTCAGGGACTACGCCCCCAATTTTTTTGGGGATATAATAATATAATATTATATTAAATAGTAATCTCTACGAGTTTTTATACTTTGAAAACATTTAACTACAACATCATTTCTAATACTAATAGGCAAGCTTTTTTCTATGAAGCATATAAGACAATTATTTAAAAATTGATCACAAATTTAGTTTCGTAAATCAGTCTTGACAATATTCAAAATGTCTTCCTCTTTTCTTTGCAAAGTCAATGATAACTCATTTGTGATTCCCAATATATTTAGCATCAATTGCAAATTGAAGACAAAATCTAATGACTGTTACTTTCTAGAAAAAAACTTTTTTTTTCACTGGGGGCATTTTACTTTCTAAAGAAAAACATTTTTTTTCACTGGGGGCCAGGCCCCAGTGCAATGAATGTGGATCCACCCCTGAGTGGGACCATGAATTTATTGTTTACATTACAGAACACTGGTCAAGGTGTAGTATGAAGTTTTTTTTAGGGAAACCTTTTACTCGCATCCTTAGCAATCTTTAGATGTTAAGATTGTGCTGAGAAAGCCTGGAGACTTCAACATGCATGGTGCACTTCTCTTTTGCCATATCCCAGTCTTTTATGCTCTGTTGCACGGACACGGAAAAATGATGTCTGTATCCATATCATGTCTGCACCAGTGTCCGTATATATAGTCATACAACATAATTAACTACCGTTGTACTTATTCGAAAATGTTCGTACGTATCCCGTACCTGCATGGTGTCCATGTCCGTGCAACAATGCTTTTGTCTTTTATCATTGAATATGAGCCTTCCTTGGAGAACTCTGTATTGAGTAAGCGTTATAGAAAGAGTGATCATACTTTACAGATGAATGTTAGCCTCAAGTCAACCCTTAAACTTTTGCTGGATTTTCCTGCTATGCGCTGTAGGGTGTCTTCCTGGTAGAAGGTCAGTTGGCAGAGCGTATGATACAAATAACCATACGAGTACTATCGATCGCGGAACTATCAATAGTAACTACGGAAAGAAAAATAAGAACAGAACAGTTTTGAAGAAAAATATCTTCTATTGAATATTGTGCAAAAGATTACGACTCTCTAAATCTCTCCCTCACAATACCTCTAAACAGAACAAGTCGAATAGTTCCCCCTCCTCGATCTTGTCGAAACATCTCTTTTTATAGGCTTGGACAACCCGTATTGGCCAAGGATTTTTTTTTAATTTTTGGACTCCAAAACAAACCCCAAAATAGCCTTCGAAACCGCCTCGAAATATGTGTCGAAGAAAGAATCTGACTAAGGAACCGACCTCCAAAATCGTGTAGGGCGGGCGACGCCCCCAAAAGCACTGCGGCTGCTTTACCACTGCCGGTGCTGCGCCCGGACCTGCTCGCCGCTTCGCGGCACGGCTCGCTTCGCTCGAAGCCATTGCATATCTATCCTCGAAATCCCACGAGGATCACTAAGCTCCTTAAAGAGGATACACATGTATCAGAGTAAAACAGAAATCTACCTCCTTGGACACAATCTATGCTTATCCATTCAAGGAGACCAGTCCAAATTGTTTATTCCAAATATCCAAAATTTCCCTTATGTTTTATAACTAACATAATAAAGTTCTTCCTTCTCAAGCATGGGAAAAAAATTGTAAGGTAGATTCTCTTTAATATCTGCATAACACTGATAATTGTCGTCCTATAACTTATAGAATATACTGTAGTGTATGCATAAAAATAGTGTATGTTGCACTTTGCAACACCATAAAACTTTTGTTAAACTTCCTGCCACTACACCAAAACTTTAGAATGTGAGGTTTAAGGATTATATATTTATATTACTCTAACACAGCCCCAAGGCTCAAGTGATAATTTTGGTCAGAGAGCTGGATTGACACAACGGTATAATTTAAAAAAAAAATAAAATCCTCTTAAAATGGGTGGCATAGGATAGGATTGAACCTGTGTCGCTCCTATCCCATGTTAAAGCCCCTGCCAGTATACGAAACTCTTAGAATGTTGCTGAGGGATACAACCATCACCAAGCCCTCTTGTTACACCAAAACACTAGAACATTAGTGAGGCTTAAGGGAGGTATATTTATATTATTCTAACAACCTTAAATTAGTTTTCTTACGACAAATTTATGAATGTGACCAATTTTTTTATTTATGGCTTCATATATGCACACAATAATCACCCATCCACAACCGCATGCACACTCACACCAACAATACGCACCCTGCCACCACCAACACATACACTATAAAGGGGGAGAATGAAAAAAAGGAAGTATAATAGTGGTGCCTTCAGTTCCCTATTTGACTGTTTTGAAAGTATTGGTCCAAGGGTGTTATGGCTACTTTTGAATCTTGCAGGTAATTTCTGCTGGTTCAATAGTGATCATTCAGTTGTTATTTTTGATACTAAAGTTGTCTATATGAGACAAAGGACAGGATCAAGGAAATCACGTCCAAATTCAATTAAGATAAAGCGTTAAGGTAAACTGTTAGATACAAGTAGCTATTGATATCATTGATAAATATAGTACTATGTAAAATTTGAGACTATTGAACTGGTTAAATAGTGATACCTTCAGCTCTTATTTTTATTACTAGAGATCTTATGCTATATCTGGGGTTGGGGTTGCGAACCAAGTATTAAATATTGATGTATGCTAATGTTTTAATAATGACTTATAAGTACACATTACACCTTTAAAAAATGCTTAATACTTGTTCAAGGCAACATTAAGCAAGCATGAACTTTGGCATGAATTTTCAAAGGCCATTGGCAGGTAGACTTGACTACGTGGGAGTTATATGAAAATCTTTCATTAGCTTTGAGAATACCAAGTCTATAATTGGAGGATAGTTTGCACATGAAACGACCCTCGTTCTTCAAAAAGATTATATGAAAGATCTTTGCTGTCAGGGGTGACTGTATGTAGGATGAATCTTACCAGATCCTGGTAAGAATTTGTATTCAATGTATTGAAATAATTCTTCTTACCAGATCCATCAAGAACTCCCATTCCACGTGTACTGAAGTAATTCTTCTTGCTTCCTCTTCAGTTATCATATATGTTGGACTCATGAATTTTCTTCATCTCAATCACAAAAATACTACCTCCCACTATAGTCTTTCTTGTTTCAGTTATATAACGACTCCCACTTTGCTGTATTAAATCATCCAGATCTGAAAATACCGGAGTGTACATTTCATATAAAGTATCTTGTTGTTTATTATGTATAAGCTTGTATACTAGATGGGATTGTTCTTATGGTATTCTCTTTCCATTTCCAATTATAGGAAGCTCAGAGCAAATTTGACGTGGAAACTGAGCCTTCAAGTGCTAGTTAATATTGAACCCTCAAATGGAATTATCTACTCCGATGGGTCAGCATCGCTTCTCTTCAGGAAGAACTTCAGGGTATATTTCTTTCAAGTTAATATTGAACCCTCAAATGGAATTATAAACTGCAAGGTATATTTCTTTCAAAAATTCGTTGCTCTATTCAAGTTTTACATTTTTGGCTTAGGGAGGACAGTAACTATGGGATTGTTCAAGTACTTACAGATGATTAGTTGCTTGTGCAATACAAAAGTAAGTAACATTTGTAAAGAGTGGTGGAGGGTTTGAAACTAGACCATAATTCATTAGGATTTATAGACAATTAATTCAGTTGCACTGTATGAATTCTACTAATATAATTCACACGTGCGTGTCAATGTATATTACAGCAGGACTCTGTGTAGACTAGCACAACAAACGATAAAGGGTGCACCTAAACGAAACACATGCATCTCACTTGAGTGATTTTGTGATCGTGTTACATTGATTGTGCAAGTAATCATTCTTCCATCTACTTAATTGTTGATTTTTAAAATTCTAAAGGTTGCTAGATGGTGCTAGTACTTTAGAATCTGTTTAAAAAGTTTAATAGTAGTAATTTTGTGCAACTACGAAACTCAGGGATTGGTATTTGTAATTTGGATTACTTTTATAGTGCGCTTTACTTAGATTGTGGAAAATCTCTTAAAATTTGCGATTGACCCTTTTGTGACATGAAAGACAAACTGAAATCAATCATAACTAGAGAATTCTACAAACTTGCTAGCGCTAATCAAACCTATCTATATGTCACTTTTTGCTCCATGAGCTCTAGCCACTAATTCATTACTGAGATGATTAGACCAGAGACTTGAGCAAGGAACACTTGGTCTCTGAATATGTTTGTAATGGAAAATAAAAGAGAGTGATTATTGATTGTTTTGTACTAGACAGGTATACTACTGCAAGGAGGAGGAGGTTTGCCTCTGCTACTCTCTGGCCTTCGATTTTCTGTTTCAAGGAGCAGAAGCTATCTGAGCAACTGTCTCTTGCTTATGCTGTCACCAAAATACTCCTCAGGTACAATGCAAATTGCTCTTTGCGATTAGAACACATCAAAGATGCACCTGAATTATTTAAACTCGTCACGTTCATGTGTGTTGCACGTACAAAAAAGAATCAATAGTATCGTTGAAAAATTAGATAACAATTTAAATTATATCAAAATATTTAAAATTATATCAAAATATTTAATTATTTAATAGAAGATGGGTATACGGTCTAAATGGCTCATTTTTTGAGCCGTTTCCAAGCCGAACTACCGCATTATAGTAGTAGAGAATTGGAGCGAAAATGGTTTGCAACTTTTTAAGGCTGGCTACTTTTTGCCTTTTGTTATCATGTATGGAATATACAACCGTTTGGTCTATAATCACCACACATGGATGTCAGTTTAGACCCCACCTCTGTTAACTGTCCAATCCCTTTTGGCATTCTTCAATCAAGACATAACAACAGTTATTCTGTTTATAGAGCATGCATGCTATGTATGATTCCTCTCTTCTTGGTATCCATTTTAATGTCTCGCGTCTCTAGGAGCGTCGATCGGTGGACCCAATCTGGCACTTGTCTCTATACTTAATCAGTGACCGGCCTGGGAACATGCCTGGACTCCATATGGCAACTTGCACAGGTCTAGTCATATTAAAGTGACTGAAAATTGTTCGGTACCCCTATATTTAATGGTGTACTCGAAGAGCAGTCATGATTTTGCATGGCCTGCTATGTCTAGCTACAAGACACATCTAGCCTAAGAAATATATTTCTGATCGACTCCTCATTTGCATTATTGTAGCATTTGCCATAATCCATTTTGTTGGGCCATTGTGTTTCTACCTAAATCAATCATTTCACCTGTTCCACGGTTGTTAAGAGCTAACACATTTAGGCCTCGTTTGGTTCACGGATTTAAGGAACCAGGAAAAAAAAGTTGTTCATTTTCTTTGTTTGGTAGCCACAAATTTGGGAATCAATTTCCTGACAAGGGAGAAAATTGGAAGGAATATGGTTTCCACTCGGGACCTATGGGATTGATTTTTCCTCCTCCTTTTCCAACATTTATTACAAAAATTATGACAAAAGTAACCATGTGTTATTGCTTATTTGACCATTAATGTTATTTTTCATAATGTTATTTTTATTTTAAAAGGTAAGGATATTATTGGAACATTGTTATATTTTTGCTTTCCTTTTCTGCACCAACCAAACAACGGAAAGAAAATGTGACAGGAATCCTACTTCTACATTCTTATGGAAACTACAAGGGGATGCATTTCCTTTCCGTGAACCAAACGAGGCCTTAGGGGCTGCTTGTTTGGAAAGGTGAAAGTACATCAAAAGTGATACTTTTATTGCAACCGACTTGTGGAGATAATTTTCATGTTTAAGTTGACAATGCAACTTCATTGTAAGTGGATGCGATATGACATTTTATTTCAACTGAAAGTATTATTTTTTTAGGCTAAATTACAACTTGATACCCTCAAGTATTCTACTTTTTCAACTTGATAACCAAAACTTTGATAGACGTCAACTTGATACCCAAAAAAATTGAAAATGATCATATTATCCTCGTCCCTTCCTCCCTCCTCTTCCTTCCGGTGGCTACCATGACCCCCCTCCCCAGCGCCCCGCCCCCTCTGACAGCTACACCCCTCGCCCCCTTCATCTCCCAGCGTCGCACACTCCTTCCGGCGGTTGCACTTCCGCCCCCCCCCCCCCCCCCTCCCGTGTTGTGCCCCCAACCTCGTACCCTTTCTCTTCGTCCGCGGTGGCGGAGAAAGATAGGGGCGGGAGGGGGGGGGGGGGGGGGGGTCTTAGGGGTGCGGCACGGGGGAGAGGGGCGCGGGGGTTGTGCAGTCGGCGGGAGAGGGAGGACTGAGAGGAGGACCGGAATAATTTTGTTATTTTTAAAATTTAGGGTATCAAGTTGATGTCTATCAAAATTGAGGAATCAAGTTAGAACATTCGTAATAGTTAAGGGTATGAACGTGTAATTTAGCCTATTTTTTATTTTCAGTTACAGGAGAAATGGATTGCAACTACATGGTAAGTTGCTATACTTTCTACTTTTTTAATCCTCACCTACACTTACATATTGTCATTCAAACAAAATTGTTTGAAACTCCTCACTGCAGGGGACAAAAAATTATGTATCCAAACATATTTTGGAAAACAATATAATACTTTTTATTGCAAGCGCGCTACATTACAACATGTTGAAAGTGATATTTTCACACTTTCGGAAAAGCTACAAGTATCCAAACAGCCCTTAGGTCATAGTTTGGAAGGCTAAATTATTCTAGTGACATCATAACTATATCGTTTGAACAATTTAGTCATCTCAACTTTTCACTTGCTCGATTTTGTGTCCCAACTACATAAATTGTCTTTTGAAGCACATTTCGTCAAATTTGGGTTTTTAATAGTTTTGTTTGTTGTTGGATGATGTGTTGGTTTTTGTAGCTAAATGAATAACAATATTGTTTGTTCATGATGAACTCTAATATGCAACTAAATTTGAACGAAATGTGCTTTAAACTTGGGATGTCAAAATTGAGCAGTGAAAAATTAAGGTAAAAAAATGTTCAAACGCTATAGTTGGAATACCATTGGTAATTTAGCCTAATTTGAAACTATGACTTTTAATGGTCCTTTATGCGTATGGTACAAGAAATAAATAAGAGATTTATCCGTAGAAGTTGAATACGGATTAGAACAAGCGTCCGATTGTTTATATGCTCCAAAGAAGACTCGTGAAATTGTTAGCATAGGAATAGATACTAAATGTTGGCTGTTAGGAAGGATCAAACACTGGACAACACATTTTATATGTTTTTCGGGACCTGCTGATTGGCATTAGCAGGTCAAGGCAGTGCTTGTGCATCTGGATCCAATGACCCAGAAGTCCTCCTTCATCTAACCTTCTTGGTACTTTCCTTGATTCTACCGAGCTAAGTTCGGTTCTTGCATGCTTGTTAGAATATAATTTGGTAAACACATGAGGAGAAGGTTATTGTGTTATTTGGACTATTATAATCTTCTGGTCTATGCCACTTGTCTGTTTTTGTTTTGTGATGTCAGAGTTTAATCTCACGGTATTGAAATCGGGTATAGGATCCTTCCTATGAGTATCGGGATTGACGGTATTGGACGATTTCGGATCGGGGTATCAGATTTTTTTTTTTTGGATATTGAAAAACAAATAGTTATTAATAGATTATTAAAAATTTAGAAAAATATTTAATATATTTAGGCATAATTTTAAGCATTTTTGTTGTTGTTTCTTATTAATTTTTGGAGTTAAATGAAATAGTAGTCAGTCGCCCATGCCGATTGGTGTACCTGTCATAGATAAGTTTTCTTTTACGTTCTTTTACAACATTATTATGTTTTTACATTCTTGTTGATGGGTCTTTTTCGTTCAATATTTTTTGCCACTGAAAACGAGGTCCCTCATGTCGATATCAGTCAGTATCGGTTGGTATCGGATCGGGATATTTCAAACCTTATCAATTTCGACAGTATTGGATGATCGTCGATATCGTAAACTGTGATTTAATCTAATGGCCGTTAGTTATCTCTGACAACCGTTATCCATTATTCTTGTTTTAGAAGGGTTTTACCAAATCCAAATTGGGAATATGTTAGGCAGTGTTGTGGTCCCCACATACCAATGTGAGCATGACTTACCTTGATTGGACAACAAGGGTGATTGTAACCCCATTAGAAAACAAAAGAATTGATCCATGACATCTATGATAAGACTTTGGGTTTGACAAATAACAGACTCGGACCACTGTGATTCTTGGCTTCTTTGAAACAAATAGGATGCCCCCATTGGTATGCCTTACTCTTCTTTCTTCGACTACTTCCATGGATATAAGACACGTTGGCACAAGGATGTTAGCCCGTCCTTTTCATATAGATAATTAGGATCTAATGCCAATTTGGTGATCTGTAGAGTTAAAGCGACATGTTACAATGCCAGTCCAATAGAAGACCAATTATGACAGTGTCTTAATAGTTTATCAAGTTTGACCCAATTAGAGAGGATGTCCGTACTTGGAAGCCATGCTACGTCTAGTATCATGTGCTAAGTAAAGTTTAATCATTCGTCTCCAACCATGTTACTAGTAACAACTATTAAAAACTGGTACCTCAAAAGCCTGGAAGGATGACGTACCCACAAATGTCAGCATCGAAGTTTGATATAATTATGCTAGAGGAGGGATGATGAATCTCCGTTATTAAGTATTTCTGAATATTTCTAAAATAAAAATTATTGGATGTGGTTTTTTTTTTTTTTTTACCGTATATGTTGGTTCAAAATTTTACAAAAAAATGAACAGAAAATTTCATAGAGGGAAAATGTTTAACCAATTTGCATAGAACAGGATAATTTTAAAATATTTCTAAAAAACGGGATCCTGGCGCCAGGGCAACTGGCGCCAGACAATTTTTTTTTTTTTAACATCAGGCGACAGACACACTGGCGCCAAAGAGAAAATAAGAATAAAAAAAAATTCTCAAACCCGGCGCTAGGTGCAACTGGCGCCAAACTTTTTTTTTTTTTTGGTTTTTTTTTTCAGTTTTTGTAGTTTGGTTTGTTTTGGATTGGTTTGATTTATATTTAGTTTGATTTAGTTTGATCGTTTAACTTAGTTTAATCTATTAGTTATTTTGTTATTATCTATACTATGGATAATAACAAAATATATCAGTTAATATATATACATATAATAATTTTAAATTAACAAATAATTTTTATTATTATCTATACTATGGATAATACAAAATATATCAGTTTAATCTATTAGTTACTTTGTTATTAATGTATTTTTATTTTTATTTATTTGTATACTAATATATTGGAGGATAGTACATTAGAGGATCTCACAGGATTGATACCTGAATTGGATTAATCTCCAAACATAGTAATATATTAGTATACAAATAAAAATAAATAATAATACATCAATAACAATAACAAAGTAACTAATAGATTAAACTGATATATTTTGTTATTATACATAGTATAGATAATAACAAATTTTAACTGGTATATTTGGTTATTATACATAGTATAGATAATAATAAAGTAACTAATAGATTAAACTAAGTTAAAAGATCAAACTAAAAGATAAATCAAACCAAACCAAATCAAATCAAACTACAAAAACCGAAAAAAAAAAAACCAAAAAAATAGAGTTTGGCGCTAGTTGCACTGGCGCCGGGATTGAATTTTTTTTTTTTAATCTTTGGCGTCAGTATGACTGGCACCTGATTTTTTTTTTTAATTTTTTTGTCAACTGGCGCCAGATCCCCCTTTTTAGAAATATTTGAAAATTATCTTGTTCTATGCAAATTGGTTAAACATTTTCCCTCTATATGAAATTTTCTGAAAAATGAATCGTTTAAAAGATCTAATATGTACAGTCAAAAAACTAATTGACGAAAGATAAGTTAATATTTCTAAAATAAAAATTATTTGATCTGGGTTTTTTTACCGTATATGTTGGTTCAAAATTTAAAAAAAAAAATGAATAGTTTAAAGATCTAATATGTACAGTCAAAACGCATTGACGAAAGATAAGTTAAATATGTGAAACGTACAAAATGCTATTTTATTATCAAGCTAGATGGATAAACCATGTCTTTATGGTGACTCTTTGGCAATGTGGAGGAATTCTGTCCACTCCTGTGAACAAAGAAGAGGCCAAAAGTCTTGGAGATTATATTATATTATATTGAAATTGAAATTTTCGGAGGACAGAGAAAAGTAGGGAAAACACAATTATGGGAGCAAGAGGACAGATGATGGGAACTGGGGAGCTGTTCACATGGGCAATGATTTTTTTTTCTTTTCAGTTTTGCATCAGTATCACCTACAAATCATTGATTCCAAGGAAAAGGAACATTAAAGAAAAAGAACAGAATCATGTCCCAGGGAGCCATACTAGTGGAGAGTAGAAGGTTAGGAGAATAAGACAGTTCCACATCATCTGGGGAGTATACTTGTCCACTTATGTTAAGTATGGATTTTAAGATTACCGGGAAAAAAAAAGCCTGGCTAACTTAGAATTTCTTGGTTTGGGTTTTATTTCTTCATACCAGTTTTTTTGTTTGCAAGCATGAATTCCAAAGCCGACAAATATTTTGGTTCGATGGATTCAATTTCACGGAAAATCGGATTATTATTATCAATTAATAGTGCAAGTTATGATTTTAGAAGCCATAGAGCGTGAAATTGTGCTCCGAAAAGTGTTATCTTGAGCGAATTTGCTCAATTGGTAATCATAGATTCTGGTACTCGAGTGCTTCTACTTATTTATTGATTTTGGATGCAAAGAGAGGAAAAAGAGAAGTAATCTGGCACATGCTCTATAGTTGTGATTTCCTTCACTTGCACCGCACTAGGTGATCAGAGTACATGTTGTAGTAATCAGTCCAACACCAGTAACACAACACAAGTGCTCACTTTGCATGTGGCAAGCCTCAATAATTGCGCCCCCCCCCCCCCCCCCCCCCCCCCCCCCCCCCCACACACACACACACACACACACACCCACACCCACACCCACACACACCCACCCAATGCACTTGAGAACATATGGTTTAGACCATGATGATCAACTAGACGCGTTCCCAAAAACGTTGGACTGGTAGGAGGAATATATTATTTGAAAGCAATCTTGTACACCTTCTTGAGTGAATGTTTAGTTGTAGTTGTGTATTGTTACTTAATAGATGAGTTCTGCTACATGTTGGATTCCGCCTCGATTAGAGGGGTCTGGGGGCGTTGAGAAGTTGTGACGACGACAAGAATTTTAACAGCTGAATCGGGTTCGAAGAAGAGCAAAAACAACAGTAGCGGTGGATGATTTTCCGTTTTTGATATTTTCACCAGAATGGAAATGTGGCACTGGCGCTATACATTCGAATTTTTGGCCAGTATTAGAGCCCGAATGAGTCTTTTTTGGACTGTCGATCAAATATGGACGATCATGATTGATATTGTATTAATTTTGAGATTTTTTTAAATCATAAATTAGGTTTTCTTAACCTATATAAGGGGAGGCTAAGGAGATCTGTTCATGAGATGCTTACAAGAGAGATTCACAAAATTCTACGAAAAAGTTTGTGCTTTGTTCGTAGGTTTGTTTTTCGAGATAATCAGAAGAACCCGATTCAGGGAGATCATCACATGGTTGGCGAGTGATTTCACATTTTTCTTTCTTGAGATTTGTGAGGAATTGAACTCGGGGGCAAAGATTTCAGCATTTGTTATTAATCTTATACTTTTTGAGTTATATAGCTTGTGATTTGTTCGGATGCAATAGTCACTGAACATATACGCTGTGTTAATATGTTTTGGTGTTTGTGCGATACTGTGTTTCGTTATCTTTAAGTGGATTGGTGTTGTTTTCATAACATTTTTCGACCAACACTACATTGTAGAACCCTACTGTGACTGGAATAAACTCAGAAACAGTGATTGTGATGACATGATTGGAATTTTCGTCTTTCTAAACAATTATGTATGGTCACGCTTTTTGATATTGTTGAAGTAGGCTGTCCAGTCATGCATCTGTGTTAGCACGTTGATCTCATAGTCGCCATTATGCACTAGGAATTAAGTAGATTTACTTTGGGTCTAAGTTACAGACGTCTGCATGAAGCTTCCTGTAAAGAATTATAATATGGTAGAGGCTATCCAAACTGTAAAATATTTCGGGCTCCGTTATTTGAACTTTTCCTTACCAGCTTTGTTAAGGTTCTTATGCACGTTTGTTTCGGCCTTTAGTCGTAGAGGCTCTCTAAAGTGGTGCATCTAGTGGTGTAAGTTGCACATTTTTAAATCATTTGAGATGATTTTTCTTTGTTTTGGTTCTTATCCACGTTTGTTTTGGCCTTTATGCCTGGTTTGGCTCGCGGAATCGCGAGGTTAGAAAAAGAAAAAGACTTTTTGTGTTTGGTTGTCAAAGAAAGTGAGGGAAGTAAAGTGAATGCCAATTAGGCCTGTCAATGGTAGCTTATTGGTCGGATATTGGCATTACCATATCCTAACCATTAACTATCGGATATATCCGATAACTATCCGATATCCGATCGGAATATAATTTTTAGCTACCATATCCGTTACCAATAATTTTAACGGATATCGGATAATATCTGAAACCAATAAGATTACTAAAAAATATTAAAAAAGGGAAGAAAAAATGAGTTAAAATGTTTTGGTTGCCACCTTGCTGGTTTAGATCTGGTAGATACTTCAAACTATGTTTTTCAGCCGCTTGCAAGGTGACAACCAAAACATTTTAACTCTTTAGATATGATATGACAATATATTGTAGTATATATGTTGCTGGAAATTTAAGTTCAACCCTATGGTACCGATCTAAACCACTTAAAGTGGCCGAAAAACATAGTTTGAAGTATCTACACTTTCAATAAGTTTTGGCTGAAAAACATAATTTGTAGTAAATATCATTTTAAATTTATTAAATAATTTAAATATTATTGGTTCGGATATTTGGTTCGGATATGACACTTACCGTATCCGCATTCGATATCCGATAAATATCCGATATGATATCCGAATCCGTATCCGTATCCGAAATTTGGATATTTTCGGTTCGAATACGGATCGATACGGATTTTCGGTCTACCATTGACAGGCCTAATGCCAATAGAAAGAAAATTATGAGAAAAAAATTGTTCCATCCATCTAAGCTAGGATTTATTTTTCCACCTTTAAGCATTCACTCTCCTTCCAATTTTCTTGGTATTTTCAAATAGGGAAAGAAAAATCGATTGAAATTATAATTTTCTAAATGAAATGAAACACCAAGAAATGGATTTCTTTTTCTTTCCTTTTCGCGAACCAAATAGCTTGGCAATTGCTGTGGTTTAAATGTATTTTTAAAGTATCGATTATGAGGGATCCAATTTTGGATGGTTTTTAGTAAATAATTTTAAACCAATCTAACACATGATTGATAATTCATTAACGAACGGTTTTGAAAGTTTTTTAAAATAAAAAATTACTTATGCCCATATATAAACAAAATCCTCCCAAAAAAGATTATTTCATTGACCTCCAAATAAGTTTATACACTTTAGGTTTTATTTGGTTCGCGGAATCAGGACCTTGGAAACGTAAAGTCATTCATTTTATGTGTTTGGATGCCAAAGGAAATGAACATGAAAGAAAAGTGATTCCTATGTAAAAGAAAAATAAGAGGGAAAATGGTTCTCCCACCGTACCCTATAGATTCACTTTTTCAAACCTCAATTATTATTATTTTTTCTCATAATTTTTTAGACTTTTTCAAACACGAATTTTTTTTAAATAAAAATTATCAATTTTCAAAGAAAATGAAAAGAGGAAAGAATTGATTTTTCTTTCCTTTCTGTGATCAAACGAGATCTTATATAACTTGCAAATATAAAATTAGTTTTGACAAGTGATAAATCATAAATGTTGAAAGCATGAGATCGGAGTAAAAAAAAAACACCATTGCCAGGAGACCGGGAGTGGCTCCCAACTTTTCAGTAATACATTCTTCTTTTTCACTCAACTCTCAACATAGTCTATGAATAGTTTAAAACGCACTCCTCCAGTATATATTGATTATTTTTTTCAACAAGATGTATAGTATTTCCGACTATATATACCTATACGAGGTATTACATTCCATTATACTTGTGGTGGAAGTAGGTAGCGATGGGATCGTGTATAAAATGCAAAATAGTTTCTCCTAAAAAATATAAAGATTGGGAAGGAACAAACAAACAAATTGAAGCCTTCAACTTTCCCCCAAAAGAAGTTTCTTTCATCCTACTATTGCATCTTCCTGGTGATACTGCTGCCATAAACAAGTGCTTCCTGGCAGAACAATGGCAATGCCAGGGGGTTGACAGTTTATGTTGTTGCTTTACGTGAAAATAATTTCACCAATTCCTGTGCTTTTCCAACTGTATTCTTGCTTTCCTTATCCCTCTCACCTCCTTCTCGGCTGGCTCTGTTTTGACAGTCGCAAGTGCGCTAAAAGTAGTAAGCTACGTTGCCATTTTCAATGCACTTCCAATTCAGCTGTATTTATATTAATACAGTTTTCGTGTTTGGTTAGTCATGAATTGAAATCGAAAAATTTTGTTGCAAGTGGAGAGATTTTGAGTTGCAGTAGAAAATGAATGAAACTAGTTGAAAGTGAAGTTTTGTTGTTTATTTTTTTTTTAATTTAATTGGATTAATTTATTTATTAACTAATAGATTTTTTAATTTTACGTCGACCGAATAGGAAACACTTTTAGAATATGTTATTAATTAATTTTTGGTTAATTAATATATTTCAATAATTATATGTTTGTTAATTACAAAATTAAGTGCAGTAATTAAGAAATTAGTTAGTTGCATTTGTTATTATTTTTTATTAATTACGCTAATTTTACTTTAATTGCGGTTAATTAATTACACTTTTAGAGTTTTGTTAATTGAGTTTGGTAATTTTTGTTAGTTAATTTCTTGTTAATTAAAGTTTTCTTAATTAGTTTGTCGTTAATTAAATTTTTGCTATATAAATGTTTTTAATTATGTTAGTTATTTATTTTTTTATTAGTTTTTTTTTTACTAATTAATGATTACTGACAGTTAATTAAGATATTATTTTTGTTCATTTTTAAATTAAGTTTTGTTATTTTAAACAATTGTTTTGTTAATTAATAGATAATTTCGTTTCTGCTTCCACTTTTATGTTACCATCCAAACGCCAGAATTCCAACTTTCAATTCCAATTTTCACTTTTATGTTGTCATCAAAACAAAATTGATATAAAACTCGGACAAAAAAAATATATTTCACATATATTTTGGAAAGTGACATCACTTACGTTACAACATGTTGAAAGTTTCAATTTCACACTTAAAAAAATTATAACTATCCAAGCAGCAAAAAAAAAAAAAAAAAAATTATAACCATCCAAGCAGCACTATGATTATTTTATGCAGTATTTCCTTTCCAGGGACAGTCCTCCGACCCAGGGACAGAGTGGACAGCTGTTCAGGAACCAAAATTTTAATAGACAAAAATTCTGTATGAGATTGTATTATCGGACTAAAAGAAACTTCACAGCGGCACGGGTGACTGTGTCGAAATCAAATGTGCATCGGACACGGATATAAATGATAAAGGTTCGAATCAACATGTTCTTGTGACAGTAGGAAATTGCTCCGGCAGATATTTTCATTTCTAGTTCATCTAGCATGTTGGCCTTCTTGGGGCCCGTTTGGTAAACCGTATTTGGAGGTGGGATTTGAATTTTTAGGATTTGGAGACAAATCCATGGAATTCTATGTTTGGTTGGAGATGGATTTGGATATGGAAAGTATGACAAATCCAAAACTTGGATTTGGTTGGATTTTGGAGAAAAAAATAATTATTCTTTAATATTTTCGTTAAAATATTTATTATTAATAATTTTGTTAAAAATTAGTAAATTAAAAATTAGTTAATCTTTAATGATTTCATTAAAATTAGTTAATTAGTTAATTCGTTATAATCATAATTAATAATTTATTAGTATTATTATAATATAATTTATTATTTAGTTAATATCATAATTTACTAGTATTATTATATAATTATTATAATATTAATTAATAATTTATTAGTATTATTAGAATATTAATTAATATAAATATCCTATTTTAGTATTATTATTAAAAAATTGGTTAATTAGTTAATTTTGTTATAATCATTTAATTATAATATCAATTAATAATTTATTAATATCTATTTTATTAAAATCTTAATTAATAATATTTTAATCACAATTAGAATCATATTTTATAAATTTAATTAATAATTTACTATCATAATATATTAATTATAATACTTAATTATTAATTATTATTATTAATTTATAATCGTTAATTATTAATTATTAATTAATTGATTATAATTATTAATTAATTATTAATTCTTACTTAATTTATAATTACTTAATTTATAATCGTTAATTAATAAATCGTTAATTACTAATCGTTATTATTAATTATAATTACTTAATTTATAATTGTTAATTATTAATTATTACTTAATTATTTATTACTTAATATAATTAATAATTACTTAATTATTAATTATTAATTTATAATCGTTAATTATTAATATTAATTTATAATCGTTAATTATTAATTTTTAATTTTTAATTATTAATTATAATTACAATTATTAATTGTTAATTATTAATTATTTAATTATTAGTTTATTATTATTATTAATCTTTAATTATTAATTGTTATTATTAAAAATTAAATAATCATTAATTATTAATAATTAATAATAACTAATCGTCAATTATTAATTACTAATCGTTAATTACTAATCGTTAATTATTAATTTTATAAATAATAATAAACTATAATTAATTATAATTAATTAATAGCTTAATTATTGATCATGACTATAATTTAATTATTAATCATAAAAACAAATCCTATATGTTTGGTTGGAGTTGGATTTGGAGTTGGATTTGAATAGTAAAATCCATGATTTGGATTTGGAGGATTTCCAAATCCAAATACAAATAGTAAAATCCGGTTACCAAACAAGCCCTTAATGACACGTAGGGAGATTACATAATTAGGAAATAAAGACTAACGTTATTTGTCCCTCCAAATTGTACCTCCAAACCGTCCCTCCTTACGTGGCAGCTGACGTTGCAAATTTTAAAATTAAAATAACATAAAATTAACATTAAATAAAATAAAATACAATTTTAAAATTCACTATCTTTCTTATTTTCTATGTGGACAATCGAACCCTCTCTCCATAAAAATTAAAAAATCGCCCAATACTATAATATATTAAAGTTAAAATTATGTTTAAATTAATTACATAATATTATCTAATTAAACACATATCCATAATCTAAAATAATCATAAACAATCATATTACAATATATTTAAATTATATTAAATTATTATATATAATTTAAATTTGTATATAATTTATTAATACTATATTGATTTTTTTTTTCATACGGTAAGTGAAAGTGACTAAGTATATATATATATATATATAAGCAGTAGCATAGCTTCTTTTAGGGCCTGTTTGGTAAGAGGGGACTCGACGACAAGTGGGGTGTTTTGAGGGTTTCCCCTGAGTCGCTCCATTCCCACCCTACCTTCCGTGTTGTTTGGGTTGAAGCAACTGCAGCCTGCAGCTGCAGAATTTCTGACACCAAACATGGTCTTGTCCCCTCCTTTTTCCAAATTTCAGCTACAACCAAAAATTGCAGTAGGTGAACTGCAAGTGGGAGTGAAGCACCTGGAAGGTCCAGATCTTTGGGAAGCAAATTGAACAGAGAAGAAAAAATTACACTTTTAATTTGTATTGAACAGAGAAACAAATTGAACAGAGGAGAGAGTATATATAATTGAACAGAGAAGGGAGAGTATATATATACAAATTGAACAGAAAATCCCACTTTTAATTCATATTTGTTAATTAATTTATATAATTAATCTGGTTAATTAATATATTAGATATATTTTTTTGTAAATTTAATTAAGTTTATTTAATTTTCTTGTTTGTTCAGAAAATTCCGCTTTAAACTTGTTTGCTTTTGCTTATATTTTTCTTATAATTTAATTATGAACTTTGCGTTTAATTTAATTATGATACTTTTGATAATTAAATTTTTTTCACTTAATTATGATAATTAATTAATTTGTTTTTAATATTTTTTTTTGTTAATTTATGAGATTTTCTTTTTATTTATAAAATTTAAAATATCAATTAAAATAATCAATAGTTATTTGATAATTTTTATTTGAAAATATTCTATAATTAATTTAATTATGGGTTGTCATATCTACAATCCCAATATCCACTTTCAACAACCATCCAAACAACCGAACTCGTTTTTTCTCCACTTTCAACAACCATCCAAACACCAAATCCATTTTTTCTTCCACTTGCAGCAGACAAAAAGTACTACATCCAAACACATTTTGGAAAGTGCCACTTTTACACTTTTAACTGCAACTCATCATAACGTAAGTGCCACTTTTAAAGAGTTACATTTATCCAAACAGCCCTTTATTAGTTCATCCGTTGAAGGGAAATGACAATTTTGTATGGAATTGTTGTAGCAAAAGAGTGTGTTAAAGTGTGTACTATAGCGACTGACTCGAGTTGGTTGAGCCTGCACTGCACTGATTGCACTGCAGCAGCTCAAAAACTGAGTGACGTCCGTCGTCTCCCACTGGGGGTCACATGCTGAAACGTCCCCCAGTAACGAACCTCACTGGCACTCATTCTTCACTTGTGCTCACATGCATGCCACCCAAACTTGCTACAAGACCTCCAAGCGTCTTAGCAGGGAAGTGTGGATTAGCACTCACTGGTGGAAGGGTGGATTAACAAAGCGGACCGAAGACAGAGATCGGAAAATATCAGCATATCAGACCCTTCGTCATATTTTTGGCAGGGAAGTAGGGATAGCAACTCGGACGGGTTGGATCAAATTTGAAGAGTCCAATCCGATGAATCATAAGTCTAGCCTGATCTCAAGTCAATCCGACTTCGGGTTAACCATATGAAACTCAAAACTGAGTCCGCAAAGAATAGAAAATGAACCATGTTCTAAACCTTAGGGTTTGACTCGAGTTGGGTCGGTCATTAGGTTTATCGGACTCTAATATAATATTTGAAACAACTTTAAACAAGATTAATATTAAACACATAATTAAATAACAATCAAGCATCAATTATTATATAAAATACAAACTGAAATAATATTTAGGATAAGGAGTTGAAGATTTTGGGTAAACAAATTTAAGATTTAAACTATTTAGTTAATAAGTAGGAAACAATGTTATATATATATATATAATATATATATATATATATATATATATATATATATATATATATATATAATGTTGTATTCCGAATTCTTTGGGTAATTCGACACATGAACACAAGTACAACCCGATTTTGATGGGGTTCAAATATTTTAATCCGGACCCGAGTACCTTTAACCCAAATTCAATCCATTAACGGGTCAGACAAAGTGTGCTAAAGGAGTCAACCGACATTTATCAAGCCAAAAATAACTAGGGCTATTTAGTGTCTAGACCCTGGTTTTTATACCAGCTTAGAATTTAAGCTAACCTAACATGTTCAATTAAAAAATTTTGACCCTGAATTTTTTTTTTCTCCCTATTATCTCCCTCTCTCTCTCTCTCTTTCCTTGCATGACAATAAAAATTTTCTATATAAAGGAAGGGAGAGTATAATGGGAAAGATAAAACAAGATATAACAAATCAAAGTCTAAAGTTTCTAATTGGACATGACATGATTTAAATTCTAAGATGATAAAATTTAGATCTACTCCAATTAGCCCCAAAAAAACTAGCACTGTAATTTTTAATTGTTTATGTTTTCAAAATAAAAATAAATTATATGGTATGTTTTGTACGAAAGTGGTTGTAGATATCGGAAAGAGAGCGATGCGAGAGGTGCAACGGAAGGAAGGGTGGCTATGGATGAGAGTGGAGAGGAAGGGACAGAAATAGTATTGTCATTTTTATTTTATTTTTAGAATATCTATAAAGATGAGGATATCGAGGTAACAAACTTAAATAGTTGAATATAGTTTTTATTTTATTTTTTATTTTTTTCTAAATGAAAGGAACCAACCTAAAGTTTGGTAGCCACCATATAGAAGTAAAATTCTCGCATGTGTCCATCGCTCACATCACCCAATCATACCAATCAATTGAATAAACGTCATAACATTTCACCAAAGGGGTAAATGCGGTACGGCACCAACAAGATCCATGTGAAGGCGATTTCCATTTGATCCGGTCGCGCGTGGTTCGGACAACAATTAATTTAATTTAACACACACCGCCGACCGAGCTCACAATTTAGAGTGGAAAAGAAAAAACTGAAGGAAAAAAAAATCAGAGGACATACCCGTCATTTCATCAGGACAGCATAAGAGGATTAGTCAGGTGCCACGTTTCACAAGTACCGCCCCTTTATAGCCTCCCCGTCCCCTTCATTTCTCCCACCAAGTTCCTCTCTCTATCTCTCCTCTTTTTTTAGCAATCCTTCTGATATTTCGGTAATTTTTCATACCGGAGCGATATTTCCGACCCAATGGCGATCTCGAGTTCCGAACCCGACTCCGTCTCCTCCTCCTCCAGGAAGCGGAAGCGGACCGAGCCCACCTCCTCCCGCTGGAAATCCGAATCGGAGCAGAAGACCTACTCCTCCAAGCTTCTAGAAGCCCTCCGCCGCGTCCACCGCTCGTCTCTGCTCCCCACCCGCAGCCGCGCCGTCCGCGAGGCCGCCGACCGCGTCGCCGCCGCCGACCGCGGCCGCACCCGATGGAGCCGCGCCGTCCTCACCGGCCGCCGCTCCCTCCGCCTCAGGCCCCTGCGGCGGAGGAGGACGACGCCGGCTGTCGGATCCGGTCGGAAGGATCCGCGTGGATCCGCTAAGGAGCCGCCGGTGCTCGAGCAGAAGGCGAGGATCCTCGGCCGGCTGGTCCCGGGGTGCCGGAAGCTGCCGTTCCCGACGCTGCTGGAAGAGGCGTCGGACTACATAGCCGCGAGATGCAGGTCCGTTCCATGAGCGCGCTCGCCGAGATCCTATCGGCAGCCGGCGCTGGCGCCGGCGCGCCGATGCTAGCAGCTGCGGATCGGTCTGGTTCTTTGTAAATCCATGGGGTTTCGATCCGACCCCCTCCCCCTTTTTTTTTTCCTTCCTTTTTTTGGGTTCTATTTTTTGTTGTTATGAAAATTATTGTATTTTATTGTAAATCCGTCTAGGAAATCTTAATGGCGTTTCGGTAAATAAGTCAGGTTTGGTAACGTGGACCTTTTCTCAGTGGTCGGCCTCGGCAAGGCTGTCAACATGCGTCGTTTTCCTTCATGTCAAAAGCCGCGGACAGGGGCATAATGGGAATAGGAAAAATCGGAAAGCACTTTTGGGTTTGTTAGATGGAGGGGCAGAATGGGGATTACACGGTTAGGATGAGCTGGACGTGTTGGCATGGCATGTGTCCCCCAAGAAGAGGGGGGAAGGAGATGAAGAAAACGACAGATGGGGATGAGTTGGCATGTTGCTGGCCGTCCGATGGAGAAGAAGGACGGTGGGGAAGGAGGATTTGTGTGGAGGGATGGGGGGACCAGCGAGCGTGCGGTGACATATACCATGTGCCATGTGGGATTGCGGATGCAGAGCATATGAATGCTGGTTCCTTTTCCTCCTATGGTTTGCTTTCCGTGACATGTTTGATTTGGATGAATAACTTTGGATTCCTCTTTTTTTACATGCGCTCAATTTATTATAGATCAGAGCCCGTTTGGTTTATGGAGTTGGACAACGTAATATAATTGTCATAACGTTGTAAACATATTTGAATGTTTGGTTAGATAATTTTTACAAGATACAGTATAATCTAAATATAAATTTAATTACATTACTTCACTTTCTATCAAATCAATTATATCACAAAATCTATGTAATCATAATTAAGTTACATCCTAAATTACAATTTTTTACTTGTAACAAATCACAAACTCCCTAACTTCCCGTTCAGGAAAAAAATTGCTCTCCTCTTTGTTCTCTCCCTCCTTCGAGGACCGTGCCAGACATGGCGAGGAAGGCGTGACTGGCCAAGACGACGGGGTGGCCGGGGATGGAGGAGTCTGTTGTATATTATTGTTACTCTTGAGCAAAAAATCAAGTCACCTAATTTTTCATTATTGGCCATTTATTTTGTTAACAGTAAATCTTCTTTATAGCTGGTAATGACATGCTTATTAGCCATTTAATTCTATGGATGGCCAGCCTCTTTAGTCATTCATAACGGCTGAGTTATTGACCTATTAAATAATTTTAAATTACCTATTAATTGTAGATTTTTGGGGTGCCAATGTATTCACACCTCTCTCTTTCTCCTAGTGGCACAATCGATTGCAAGCTGAGTTATTGACCTATTAAATAATTTTAAATTACCTATTAATTGTAGATTTTGGGGGTGCCAATATATTCACACCTCTCTCTTTCTCCTAGTGGCACAATCGATTGCAAGCTCTTAACCAACACGTAGCTAGCCTCCTATCTCAATCTCCTCCTTATAAACCCTTCATATATAAATCATAAGCCACATCTATCCATTCTTGAAAACCACATCTCCAAATTTTTTATTTCAGTTCTCTACTTGGCAAAGTTAAGTTCTGGTCACTCTTCCGGAGCTATGTGCAGCGATGGAAAACCGGTACCACCGAAATTTTACATATAGGAGAATTCGAGAATAAGTCTGCACATAAACCTCGAATAATTTTCTATGACATTGCTTTGTACACGACTTTCCAATATGCCGGTAACTCTAACCTCTAATTATTTCATTTTGTTCTTCTTACAGATAAATAAAAAAATATTGTCTAACAATCTAAGAGTAATTTATTCTTTATATGTTTATTAATAGAATAAATAGCAAACAACAAAACAATAATTGGTAGTAGCATCAGTTTGTTGGTTGTCTTTGTACTATTTAGTTTTAATCTATTACTTATATTGGGGTTTCATTTGAGCATCTGGTGTCTAAAATTTTCTAAAATGATGAATGCTCTCCTTAATGTTATGTTTTGTTCTACGAGAAACTTTGTACAATTATGCTGAATTCATAGTTCTTGAATGTGCAATGTATACTGGATGTTATAACCTTTTTTAGTGTTATTTCTAGCATTTTGCTGTGAATGACATTCTTTTGTCTCGGCTCGACATCACTGACTCATTGTCTCGGCTGGACATCTCTGACTTTACTGACAATGTTGATTTGTAAACTACACAAGCTAAGTATTTTTAGCTTGTACAAACGTCCCCATTCAAACTATGGTGAATTATACTGTGCAATTCCATACCAACTAATAATACATAGTTTAGTCGATCACTTGTTTCTTAACTAATTTCATTTTGTCTGCTTTAGTTGTCTTTGTTTAAGTGTCTACTATCCTTAGGTCTTACTTAGTTGGTATGGAATTGCACAGTATAATTCACCATAGTTTGAATTAGGGCTGCAAACGAGCCAAGCCGAGCCAAGCTTTTGTAAGCTTGAGCTTGGCTTGACAAGAATTAATCGAGCTCGAGCTCGAGCTCAAGCTTGATAATTTTTTTATTTTAGAGCTTGAGCTTGGCTTGAGCTTGTTTATATTAAGCTTGAGCTTGGCTTGGTTTGAGCTCGAGCTTGGCTTGATAAGCAAGCTTGATTCAAGCTTGATAAACAAGCTCGATAAGCTCATATCAAGCTCATTAAGTTTGATTTCAAGCTTGTTCATCTTTATTTCAAGCTTAATGAGCTCGATTTTAACATAGTTACGCTTGAATTCAAGTATATGTAACTTTGACAATTTATTTATAAAAAATAATTAAAAAAGTTCCTTTATATCAATTGTTAAGGATATATAAATATATAAAGCACACAACCATATTATTATACAAACATACATAAAATTAGAATTCAACAAACAAACGAGCTTTTAAACAAGCTCCTAAACGAGCTTCTAAACGAGCCAGCTCGCAAGCTCATAAACGAGCCAGCTTGCGAGCTCGAACGAGCCGAGTACTTCTGAGCTTGAGCTTGGCTCATTTATTAAATGAGCTCAAAAATGAAGCTTGAGCTCGGCTTGTTTACTAAACGAACCGAGCTCAAACGAGCTTTTATCGAGCCGAGCTTCGAGCAGCTCGCAAACGGCTTGGCTCATTTGCAGCCCTAGTTTGAATGGGCCGACTACAAATAAATGATCAATTTGGGTGCCAAACAAAACATTTAATTTGAGAAAAACAGTATTTTTTTCTGTGCCAGTATAATTCACCATAGTTTGAATGGGCCGACTACAAATAAATGATCAATTTGGGTGCCAAACAAAACATTTAATTTGAGAAAAACAGTATTTTTTTTCTGTGCCATGTTAACACAATATTGTGACTAATATCTATATTGTGACTAAAAAAAAAAAAAAAAAAATATATATATATATATATATATATATATAGGGAAAACGGGATATGAGCCATAGGCTCATACTCTTATATGAGCCATTCCATGTGGCTTCCATGTGGACCAATAAAAATATAGTAACTTGAAAAAAAAATTAATTACATAGATAGAAATAAAAGATCCCATAAAGATTTGATAAATAATAACTTATCATATCTTTACCTAGGAACTTACCAAATATGTTTACCTAGGAATTTAAATCGATAGAAATAAAAGATCCTATAATGTTAATGTTAAGATTAATGTTAATTTTAATTTTAATGTTAATATTAATATTAATTTTAATGTTAATGTTAATATTATTGTTAATATTAATTTTAATTTTAATTTTAATGTTAATGTTAATGTTAATAATAATGTTAATATTAATATTAATGTTAATATTAATATTAATTTTAATTTTAATATTAATTTTAATGTTAATATTAATGTTAATATTATTGTTAATATTAATTTTAATGTTAATTTTAATGTTAATTTTAATATTAATTTTAATTTTAATTTCAATGGTAAGTTATTATTTATCAAATATTTTATGAGATCTTTTATTTCCATCTATTTAAATTTTCTGTTCCAAGTCACTATATTTTATTGGTCCACATGGAAGCCACGTGGGATGGCTCATTTAAAAGTATGAGCCTATGGCTCATATCCCGTTTTCCCATATATATATATATATATATATATATATATATATATATATATATATATATATATATATATATATATATATATATATATATATATATATATATATATATATTGTCTAGTTAACAGTACATACTCCTTTATCTGCTTGATCGAATATATTGACACATTTTTATATACTGTTTTGCAAACTTAAAAGAGTTATTCATAAAATCCATGTAAGCTTTGCTTAGTGAGGTTTTTCTTATATGTCATCCATTAATAAAATTTGTATTTAGACACTTAATGTGCCACACCATAATTGTCCAATGGAGATGGCCACATCCAAATGACACAATAGCTGCTTCTCCTTGTTTCTTTTTTCTAATTTTTTTTTTGGAGTAATATATGGTTTATAATTTTCAAGTTTGATTAATAGGATGTTTCATGTTTTTGATATATGGATAGAATGAATGATTTTGATAACATTTATGCCTTGACAATAACTTAAGCTCTCTACTCCTTCAGTCCGTAATGGTTGGAATTGTTGGAATTGTCTTCAAAAAAACTTCGGATTAAAATCTGCAAGAAAATACTTTGAATTAAAATTACCGGCCTCTGAGGAAGTCGTGCACGTAGCACTCCCCTAAGAGTTAGCTCGGGTCTATGTGCAAACCGCATCCGAACGCTCCTAGTGGTAAAATCTCCGCTCCACCGGAATCTCCTTGCCGCACACGACTTGGAGAGAGCGACCCCGACTTAGCTCTGCCCAGAGCAACGAAGAACAACAGCGGTAATACGAAGGAGACGAGAATTTTAGAGAATTTCGAGAAGAAGAATTTCTGTGTTCGGAAGAGAAAGAAGCACAGACTTATATAGGCTGATGGTGGCTCTTTGTAACGTTCAGAAATAATGAACAATAAATTTTAACGTTATAAAGAAAAACGTGATACAATGTATCTAGACGTAATTTTGAATAGTAATTGTTACGAAATGATTGTAGTGGTCAGAAAAATTAATAGGAGCAAAAATGATTTTTGGGTCTCAGTCCGAACCCGAAGAAGGAATCGGATCGGCATTCGGCGCCCGCAGATGTGGGCACGTGCCCGCACCCGTTACACGCACCGAACCGAACCGAACCGAGCCGGGCCGGGCGGCGGCGCGTGCGTGTGGCCCATGGGGCTCCCACTCAATGGTTTAATGAAGCAAGATTGGAGGAGTGTATATATGCACTTTGAAAGCAACTGTGCTAGCCGATGTGGGACTAATAATACATGAATGAGTTGAGCTTTTGCTACAGCTAACAATCCCTCCCCCAAAAAAAAGGTCAACTTTCGAGATGATAGAAGGGAAGAAAGAGAGACAAGAATAAGACAATTTCTGGGCAGTTGTATACTATGCATAAATGAGATGGACTACAGCCTTGAATCTCACGTAGTGACTATTATCTTTGTCTGAAGAAGAGCTTGATGGACTATGCCTTGAATCAGTCTTCTTGAACTAGATTCAGACTATAACACACATAATACGCTAGAGGTACTTGGGTCTATCGGGTGGCGCATTTGGTTGGCCATGCGCACTTTTACACAATCATGAGAGTTGTCTAGGATCGCCCTGTCCTATAGTCGCGGCCCTCACGACCTCTCATATAGGTAAGTCCTTCAGGGTTGGTGATAGGAATCAACCCTGCATATCATGCTTGGACTTATTAAGAGTTTAAACTCACCCTATCCATATCACAAAAGGAACACTGTCACCATAGGGATGGGATATCAATGTACACATGTACAGCCTCCTAGACTTTTATTTTAAAGAGAATTTAATCTCAAGGTCAGTGTTCCATAATAGTCACCTAGTCCAGCTTGTTTCTACCCATTGAATCGGCTTCTTGGGATCTCCAGTCAGACTCGGTTGAGTTGCCACTGCTGGTGACTATACTATGGACTTAACCCCATCCCCCTCGATGATTCTAGGATCAATGTCCTAGACAGACCCTTCGTCAAGTGGTCTAAAAGGTTCTTTTCTGACTTTATATAGTCAAGAACCACATATTTGTCCAATAGGCTCTTTATTGACTTGAAGCGAAGCTGCAGGTGCCTGTTCATCTTAGCATTCACAGAATCATGCTTTAGTAGTTCTATAACAGATTTATTATCACAGTTTATAGAAATTGCAGGAATAGGATGAACATAAACAGGTATATGCATAATAAGATTTCTGAGCCATTCGGCTTCTGTACAGGTAGTATCCAAAGCTATCATTTCAGAGTCCATTGTTCTTCTGGCTATGATAGTTTATTTACATGATCTCCCGGAGATTGCAGCTCCTACTAGGGTAAAAATATATCCAGTAGTGGATTTCACATTATGTGAATCAGTTACCCAATTTGTATCGGAGTAACCCTCTATGATATCAGGGTGTCTAGTATAATAAAGTTTATAACTTAGAGTACCCTTAAGATATCTAAATACTCTGTCCAAAGCTGACCAATGTGACTGATTTGAGTTAATAGTATATCTGCTTAGTCTCCCAATTGCAAAAGCAATATCAGGTCTGGTCCTGTTAGTTATGTACATAAGGGACCCTATCATTTGTGAATATCTATGTTGTTCCATAGGAGATCCTTCATTCTTCTTGAGAACAATATTACTATCATAAGGAGTAAGGGCAGATTTTTTGTCAAAATACTCAAACTTCCTTAGCATTTTCTCAATTGAATGTGCTAAGGATAGAGTATATCCCTCATTGCATTTGGACACTTGCATTCCTAGGATTAGGTTTGCTTCACCTAGGTCTTAAGAAGGTAGGTGTAACAATACTTTGAATGATCATCTATAAAAGTAACAAAGTATTTTCTACCGCCTCGGGTCAAGACCCTATTGGAATCACAAACATCACTATGAATAAGTTCTAGGAGTTCAGAATCTCTATAGACAGATTTGAAAGGTAATCTTGTGTGTTTGGCTTGAACACAGATCTCACATTTGTGTTCATCATCTATAGGAGTCTTAGGTATAAGATCTAAGTTCATCATCCTTTTAATAGATCGTAAGTTCACATGACCTAATCTACCATGCCAAATATTTGATGATTCAATATTTGCAACAAAAGAAGGATTTGAAATTTTATTCATGGTACTTAAAATAAAGAGTCCATCTTTCACAAATCCTTTCCCCACAAACAAATCATTCTTAGAGAAAACTACTTTATTTGCCTCCATAACAATTTTGTATCATAAGGCTACAAGGAGGGATCCACTAACAATGTTTCTCCTAACAGACGGCACATGAAGCACATCATAGAGAGGTAGAATTTTCCCTGATGTCATCTTCAGATCTATTCTTCCTCTTCCTACAATTTGTGCCGTTGAGCCATCTCCTAGAGTCACGTCTCCTCCACCTGATTCCTGATAGGTTGAAAAACAGGAGCGATCAAATGAAACGTGAACATTAGCTCCAGAATCCAACCACCAATCATCAGAATGGAAAGACAAGTTTAGTACAGGTTGAAAGCTTACTGACCTGAAGGAGCTGGAAGACCCATTCAGAATCATGTTGGCCTCTGGCTTGCCTTTTTCTTTGAAGGAGTTCTGGATAGGTTCTTTCTTCCTTTGGAAGCAGTTGATGGCTGTATGGTTGGTTCTACCACACACAAAATAAAATCTTCTTTGATCCTGAGTCTGACCAAAGTTCCTAGGTTTTTGGGGTTGAAGGTTTTGGTGGTGATGGTTTTGGTGATGACGGTTTTGGTGAGGATGGTTTTGGTGAGAAGGTTGAAAACTCTGCTTCTCTTTGAAGGAGTTTTTCTTGGATTTGAGATGGTTGTTTGACCTAGGTTTTGTATGACTTTCTACAAGGTTTACCTTAGCTGTGGCATTAGACTTAGCTTTGGTCTTGGACCTATATTGCTCTTCTGTTCTAATTCTCTGTAGAGCTTGAGAGTACGTAATAGATCTTTGTAGATGTAGTAGGTCTTTTGCCACTTTAGACCAGGAAGGAGGGAGTTTATCTATCAAGCATCCTATTTTGTGCTCAGTAGAAAAGAAGGTTCCCTTGGCTTGAACCTGCCTAAGGTGTTCTTGGAACTTATGGATTTGGTCATTGATAGGTTTGTTATCTACCATGACATATTAATTGAATGTGGTGGAATTGAATCTATCAATTCTAGCATCATCACAACCATACTCATATTCCAAAGCATTCCAGAGTTCTTTAGCGCTTTTATATTCAAAAAATATGTCGTAGAGAGACTCAGACATAGCACTTAAGATTCTGTGGAAGCAATGGTAGTCTATTTCCTTAGGGGTCTTGGGTTTGGTAGAAGAGGAGGACTTGGAAACCCCTACGTCAGACTCAGTCTCATCAGAATCATTTGAGATGGGTGTGGACCCATCAATGGCTGAAATCAGGCCTAAGGTGGTAAGCCAAAATTTTATCTGGCTATGCCACCTCTTGAAGTAGGTGCCATTGAATTTTGCAGGTTTTGCAGAAAGGTCTCTTCCTTGGAAGTCATATTTTCTAAAGTCTGTAAAATTATATTTACTCAATAAGAAGGCTTTAAAATAAAATTAACAATTAAAATAATTTTAGTAATCTACCTTCAAAATTTTAGTTTTTTAAGTTTTGATAAGGTTGGGTTAGCTGTAGGGACCGGATCCCAGCAAACGGAGGTTCACTAGGAACTCTTAAGTACCGGTCGCTTAGACGAATTTTCGTCTTGTTGACAGAAGGGCCCTTTCGGCTTGTTCCCAAACAAATCTTAACTTTAGAACTTTAAAAATTAAAGGAATTTTACTAAATCAATTAATTGTTCGATTTAGCCTAAATTAAAATATTGAGTAAAGAAAACTAGTATTGACAAAATGTACTAACACAATAATATTTGTCTAAGATGTCAATTTAACAAATAATGACAATGAACGGATATTAATTGATATGTGAAATATAATTGTTATGTCAAATAATGATAATGAACAAATATTAATTATGTAACAAATAATATTAAATGAGAGACAAAATTTGTTAAGAAATTTGTTTACCAATAGCAAGTGGATTTAAGCAACAGAAACTTTTCTCAACAGTAAGCTTTGCAAATAGACTTTAGACAAATGGACTTTAACAGAAGCTTTGTTAACATAAACTTTGGATTAACAGGTATCAAATGTTTAGACAAGTAGCAAATGTTTAGACAAGTAGATGTAAACGGATCAAATGTATACACAGTAACCAATTATTTAGACAAGAAGCTTTTTTTCTTCAATAACAGTAACCAATTGTTTAGACAAGAAGGTTTTTTTTTTCTTCAATAACAGTAACCAATTGTTTATACAAGAGCAAATGTATAAACAGAGCAAAAGATGTAGACAGAGCAAATTGTAAATAGTAACCAATTTGAAAGCAATTGTTTTCAAAACAATTGTATAGCAAATGTCTAAACAGAACAAAAAGATGTAAACAAGTAGCAAATGTTTAACAGAAGCTTTTTCCTTTTTGTTTTCAAAGCAATTGTTCAGACAGTAACAAATTATATACAGAGTAATAAATTGTAAACAGCAATGAATTTTTAATTTTTATTTTTTATTTTCGTATGAACAGTAACAAACAGGAAGACAAATAATTAATTTGTAAAATTTATCTAACTCTTAGATTGTTGGAATTGTCTTCAAAAAAACTTCGGATTAAAATCTGCAAGAAAATACTTTGAATTAAAATTACCGGCCTCCGAAGAAGTCGTGCACATAGCACTGCCTTAAGAGTTAGCTCGGGTCTATGTGCAAACTGTATCCGAACGCTCCTAGTGGTAAAATCTCCGCTCCACCGAAATCTTCTTGCCGCACACGATTTGGAGAGAGCGACCCCGACGTAGCTCTGCCTAGAGCAACGAAAAACAACATCGGTAATACGAAGGAGACGAGAATTTTAGAAAATTTCGAGAAGAAGAATTTCTGTGTTCGGAAGAGAAAGAAGCACAGACTTATATAGGCTGATGGTGGCTCTTTGTAACGTTCAGAAATAATGAACAATAAATTTTAACGTTATAAAGAAAAATGTGATACAATGTATCTGGACGTAATTTTGAATAGTAATTGTTACGAAATTAAATGATTATAACGGTCAGAAAAATTAATAGGAGCAAAAAGGATTTTCGGGTCTCAGCCCGAACCCGAAGAAGAAATCGGATCGGCATTCGGCGCCCGCAGATGTGGGCACGTGCCCACACCCATTACACGCGCCGAACCGAACCGAACCGAACGGCGGCGGCGGCGCGCGCGTGTGGCCCATGGGGCTGCCACTCAATGGTTTAATGAAGCAAGATGGGAGGAGTGTATATATGCACTTTGAAAGCAACTGTGCTAGCCGATGTGGGACTAATAATACATGAATGAGTTAAGCTTTTGCTACAGCTAACAGGAATCATAACTAATTCCTGGTGTTTATTCATTAATAATATTTGTAAATAGGAGTTGAAACTTATGTTCCATATCATCTAGAATAGTTTTTCATTCTTTTTACAATATTAGCACAAAATATTCTATACAATCATCCTTATACTTGTTAGCACATAATAAACTTGTCTTTCTATTCCAATTAGGAATAATATGCAGCATATATTGATGAATAAAGTTCACTTTCAAGTTCATTGGAATACCTTGAGCCAATTGTAACATCTTGACGATATTGTCAATTTCAACTCTGTAACATTTAGCTTTTCCACTATTTTATTTGTTCGATGAATTATTTTTGATGATAAACTAGTGTAATGCCTGTGGTTCGTATTACGTATTTTTGGAATACGTGTACGTATTTTATCTTGTATTGCATGATTTTCTTGCTTAGCTTTTCTTCATGGCTTGGTTTATTCTTGGGTTGGTTCGGCTTGGCTTGGTTTTGCCTTGGTTCATCATGAACCAAGGGTGAACCCCTACCTACCACCACCATTAGTATTTATTACCCATTCTCCTTTCTCTCTCCTCATTACTCTTCTTCTTCTCCACCATAACTTCTTCACCTACCAGAGAGAGAAAGAGAGGTCTAGGCAAGTGCAGCTTGCTTCATGGAGGAACTCTAATTTTATTGTTCCATTCTCTTCTTTACAGCATTCTAGCATACTTTAGTACTTGGCATTTTTACTTTCCATGGCCAGATTCTTGTAGATCTAAGTTTATATTATTTTCAGAATTCTTGGATTTTGATCTACTTAATCTTGTTATTTCTAAGTTTTGGTGGTTCCATGTTGTAGAGAATTTTGTTCTGTCCTATTTTGACCTATGGAAGTTCGGATTTGGACTATGGATGAAGGTTTCATGGAGCTTGGAAGCCTGGGTTTATGGTGTTCTTCTTCTCAGAAATTTTGGAGAAGAAGAACAGTTCTCTGGCCGCATGGCAATACTTGACCGCATGAACATTCATGCGGCAAGTCGCTCTCAGCCGCATGAGACCCTCGCACTCCTAGCCGCATGGACTTCTCCCCACTCAGCCGCATGCACTCCCCTGCTTCTGCAGCCGTATGGGCGTCCGTCCCTTTAAGCCGCATGAATCCGAATTCCGCTAGCCGCATAAGGGCTGAACCCTTCTGACCGCATGGACTCGCTTCCCGACAGCCGCATGTGCACCCATCACTTTTAGCCGCATATGCCACCGTCCTCTCCTGGCCGCATAGACTCGGTCAGTTGAGCCGCATAGGGCTGAGTCCCCTATTCTGCCGCATGCGCTCATCCATCCCGTCAGCCGCATGAAGCCCACTCTTCCGCTGGCCGCATGAGACCCGACTTCTTGGAACCGCATGCACCCCCTTGCCTTCCTAGCCGCATGCCCCTGTCCTTACCAAGTCGTGTGCGCTCTCCTTATTAGGCCGCATAGGTTTTAGTGATCCTGAGCCGCATGGCTCCTCTCTGTGCCTTGCCCTGTTATTTAATTAGTATTATTATTATTACTATTATGGTTAATTCATGTCTTGTAACCTCAGTATAACTTGGGTTTCCTGATTGAAGGCTTGTACTATGATGCTTGCACTATTACCCTAAACACGATAGTGACCCGTAGTGGTGCACTCTTGGCACACTCCTGACAAGTACACTTGACATGATAACCTGACATGATATATCTTGATAAGCTGTTCGACGGCTACATGACATGACATGACCTGTATAAATAACCTGGACACCGTGGGGGTTTTTGCTTATACAAATAATCCAGTCCTGTCTTGCATCATGTCTAGGAGGGGACTCCTGAGTACCACGATCAGGAGTACCTATTGAAATGGACTAAGGCTAATAACTAGATTAATACATTAGTCATAAAGAGATCTCCCAGCTACAGGCAATCCCGTTACCTGGGCGCGCTTGGGATCTGTAGCCTACCGTCGAGTAGGGCACATTTTCAGCACACTGTCATGTGTTGCACCCTTCAAGCTACTTAAGGGTACATGCGTTTCCTGGACGATGTACCCACCTGAATTCAACCCCTAATTTTCGACCTGGGTAACCTGGATGGTCTGCAGGATTTGTGGCTGTAGAATAATCTCACTGCATCTTGCTAGTAACTAGGTCTGTGATAACCCTAGCTAGTTAAAGTATCAAGCCGTACTTATTGCTTGGCCGTGATTGTTGAATGGGGAATAACCAGTCTACTCTTGATCCTATATAAGATTGTTACATGTTCTGATTTTCTTATATTATCTTGCTGATAAATGGGAGAAACTAAGTTCGGTTCAGACGAAGGGTTACAATTCTGGTCCTTGTTTGGTTTAAGGATTGTAACCTGGTTATCTGAATGGTTCTATGGTTATCTTACCGTATATTCTCGTAATGTTATATTTCTCCAGTTTTGCTATATTATTATTATTTTCTGTGCTAATTGCTGGTTTTAGTTCCTAAGTGAAGCTTCCTTTGTGGCACTTGCTCTTTCTGGGGTCTGACCCAGCTGGTTTTGTATGGCCAGATTTCGGAGCAGCTCCAGAAGATCTACCCACTTTCCAGCCCGATGGTGACCACTAGGCGTAACCAGGGCAACGAGTGGGTTTATTTTTGATCTTCCATTTTATTGTAAAAATATTCTTTTGAGGCGTTTAGCCGACGAGCACCTGTTTAGCTCGATTGCACTTACTTACTGTCTGCCTACGGGCTGTAACATGATTGACAGATCCTAGGGTTGATCTTGTATGACTAAACTCTTGCTAGTCCTAATATTTTGTAACGACTAGCTTCATGATCAGCTGAATATGTAATATTTGGTACGCCTTATTTTTGTATATTTAATGATCATATATCTTGTGACTTTACCTACTTACTGATGATTGAGACACTAGGCTTGTTCATGACCATAGAAGACTGTTGGCTTGTAGTAAACCCTCATATATCTAGACAGCCGTGACCGTATAGCGAGATGGATTCCATTTCATATACGTAGCTGGCTATGTCTGCCCCTGCTCTCCAGTATTCTGGTTCTGGGGCGTGACATGGTTTAAGTGGTGGCCCATACAGGTCTTGTAAATCAAGATATGTGAGGGTTTACCGAATAGATGTCTCAATCAGTATTCACCTTTGATCCCTGCTCGTATCTTCTGAATCCCTGGATTCTTGTCCTGATCATATGCTTGTATCGTTGATCTGTCCTGGTCCTTCCTTATTGTTCTCCATGTCGTCTTCTTCAGCGGCATCATTCCTGGACCTGCCGGTCAGCAAGGCGGAGCACTACCCGTGGATCAGCAGCAACCAGGGGATCAAGCCCAGCATTCCGGAGTAGCCTCCAGAATCGTGCCTTCTGGCGAAGAGCCACCAGTCCAGCCAGTTCAGCCTGTAGAACCTGATGATAGCACTTTGGTAGGTCTCGTCAGGACCTTGATAGCTTTCCAAGATCGTCGTGGAGATGCCTTACACCAGGCAGTGACGGATGCTCTGACCAGAGGAGGTCATCAGGGTAACAACGCGGCCAACAGCTTCAAGCGCTTGAACCCTCCATTCTTCGATGGTAGTGAAGATGCTATCGCTGCAGATGCTTGGCTTCAGGACATCGAGGTGATTCTAGAAGCAGCTAGGACCCCAGAGAACCAGAAGGTAGCCGTGGTGCGCTTGCAGTTATTAGACCTTGTCCGCAGCTGGTGGGCGGCTCAGGCCGTTGGATTAGCCGCATCCATTGCTTGGGCGGTGTTCAGAGAGAGATTCCAGACCAAGTATTTTGATGCTGTAGCTCGGTACGATCTACAGACGAAATTCACCAATCTGAAGCAGATGGGCAGAACGGTCGACGGATATGCGGCCGAGTTTTCGAGGCTCAGTCGATTTGCTCCCACCTTGGTGGCAACCGAGTATGATAGAGCCCAGCGATTTCAGCAAGGACTTCACCTGGAGATTTTGTTGGCAGTTGAGCAGTTTGAGCATCAGACTTTTGATACAGTCTTGAGAGTAGCTAGGAGGCATGAGTATACCTCCCAGAGGATTGTGGATAGGGCCGGAGGTCAGAAAAGATCCCACGGCCAGATGAATCAGTCTTCAGCCCCAGCCCCGGCAGCCAGGGCTTTGACTATTGGAGCTCCGAGGCGAGCGGCCTCCGTGACGTCGGTTCAGCACTCAACCCCGACGTACCCTCAGCAGCAGAAGCAGAAGCAGTCTTCCGCAGTGGGATGTTCTCATTGTGGGAAGCCAGGCCATGTAGTGGCAGAGTATCGCAGGGCACAGAGATTGTGTCTGGCTTGTGGAGCAGCAGACCATAGGGTTGGATCCTGCCCGAATAGGGGTGGTTCATCATCGTCCAACCTTTCTAGTTCTTCGGTGAGAGGACCAGCTCTGGTCCAGCAGCAGCAGTATCCGTTGCCGAGGCCCTTGCCGCCTCAGTCCCAGGTGTTCCAGCAACAACACCCCCAGCAGCATGCTCAAGCCCAAGTCTTGAGTCAGAATAGGCAGCGAGAATTTCAGTAGAGGGGACCAGCACCCCGAGGGCATGGTCAGGCTATGGTGATGACCGCAGAGGAAGGATTGGCACCAGGAGAGGTAGTGGCCGGTACTATTCTCGTCAACTCCTTTCCAGCTTCAGCTTTATTTGATTCTGGTGTATCGCATTCTTTTATGTCTGTACGATTTGCGACACGGATAGGATAGGAGCCCGAGTCATTATCAGTAAGGCTCAATATACTTACTGGTAACGGACTTGTGGGAGTCGATAGAGTATTTTCCTTGTGTCGGATCGTAGTTAGCGGTAAGGAATTTCCCGCTAGATTGATAGAATTTCCGATGGCTAATTATGATGTGGTCTTAGGGATGGATTGGTTGAGGAACCAATATGCTAGGATAGACTGCCATGTTGGTAGGGTTATTTTTAGCATTCTAGGTGAGCTAGAGTTTTCTTTTTCCCGGGGCGCAGTTGAACCTTCTCCTCCAGTGTTGCGGATGGCAGCAGCGACAGTACAGTTGCCTCGGATAGTCGAAGAGTTTCCAGATGTTTTCCCAGAAGAGCTTCCAGGTATGCCGCCAGAACGGGAGATCGAGTTCACCATAGACTTGATTCCTGGGACAGCCCCAGTATCAGAGAGAGTCTACAGGATGGCGCCGTCAGAGTTGGAGATCTTGTACAAGATGATTGAAGAACTTCGAACCAAGGGATTCATTCGTGCTAGTGGATCGCCTTGGGGAGCCCCGATGCTTCTTGTGAAAAAGAAGGATGGTATGTCCAGGTTATGTGTTGATTATCGTACCTTGAACTCAGTGACAATCAAGAACAGATACCCTCTTTCGAGGATAGATGACTTGTTTGATCAGCTCAAAGGGGTAGCAGTATTCTCGAAGATCGACTTGCGCTCAGGATATCATCAGATCAGAGTCAGAGAGGAGGACATCCCGAAGACAGCTTTCAGGTCTAGGTATGGGCATTGGGAGTTCCTAGTGATGCCATTTGGAGCGACCAATGCACCGGCTGTATTCATGGATATCATGAATCGTATTTTCATGTCTTATTTGGATCAGTTCGTAATTGTATTTCTGGATGACATCCTGGTCTATAGCCGGAGTGAGGCGGAGCATGAGCAGCATCTCCGTGTGGTTCTTCAGATTCTCAGGGAGCTACTTGGACAAGTTCGTGGTGGTATTCATTGATGATATTCTGGTGTATTTTAAGACAGAGGAAGAGCACGAGGAGCACTTGAGAGTGGTGCTAGAGACACTCAGGAGGGAGAGATTGTATGGCAAGCTCTCAAAGTACGAGTTCTTCCTAGATAGAGTAGACTTCTTGGGTCATGTGGTGACTGGAGATGGTATCTCAGTGGACCCGAAGAAGATCACATCAGTTGAGGCTTGGACAGCGCCGACTTCAGTGGCAGAGATCAGGAGTTTTCTGGGGCTGGCAGGATATTATAGGAGATTTGTGCAGGATTTCTTCCGGGTTGCAGAGCCGTTGACTCGATTGACCCGGAAGGATACTGAGTTTGTTTGGTCAGAGGAGTGTCAGGCAGCTTTTGATGAGTTAAAGAAGCGGCTTACGACAGCTCTGATTCTGTCGTTGCCTTCAGGATCAGGTAGATTCACTATTTATAGTGATGCTTCAGGGAAGGGGCTGGGTTGTGTCTTGCAGCAGCATGGGAAGGTGATTGCCTATGCTTCCAGGCAATTACGTCCCCATGAGAAGAACTACCCTACCCATGACCTGGAGCTGGCAGCGGTGATTTTTGCTTTGAAGTTGTGGAAGCACTATCTATATGGCGAGAGGGTAGAGATTTTCACAGATCACAAGAGCTTGAAGTATGTGTTTACACAGAAAGAGCTCAACATGAGGCAGCACAGATGGCTAGAGTTGATGAAGGACTTTGATATCTCACTTCAGTATCACCCAGAAAAGGCCAACGTGGCTGCAGATGCCTTAAGTAGGTATCCGACAGCCATGTGTTTAACTATGGATTGGCACTTGCTTGCAGACTTGGAGAGCCTTGGGATTGAGATGATTGTGCCAGGGGTGCAGATGCAGTTATGGGGCCTTCAGATACAGTCGGACTTGATTGATAGGATCAAGGCGACGCAGTTCGAGGATGTGGCTCTTCGGTGTATCCGAGAGCAGGTTCGTGCAGGATTGGTGGATGGTGAGTTTTCACTTGCAGAGGATGGTGCCCTGAGGCACGGTTCCAGGTTATGTGTGCCTAGCGGGGAGTTTAGAGAGCAGATCATGCAGGAGGCTCACAGATCGTAGTACTCTATACATTCTGGTGCCAACAAGTTATACAGGGATCTGCGAGAGCATGTTTGGTGGTACGGGATGAAGCGGGAGGTAGCTTGCTTCGTAGCTAGATGCTTGGTCTGTCAGCAGGTTAAGACAAAGAGACAGAGGTCCGGAGGATTATTACAGCCGTTGCCTATTCCAGAGTGGAAGTGGGAACATATCACCATGGATTTTGTATTTGGATTGCCACGTACACCAGGAGGAAAATACGCGATTTGGGTCATCGTTGACAGGTTGACCAAATCGGCCTACTTCTTGCCATTCAAGGTGGGTACGTCTACAGAGAGGCTTGCGGAGTTGTATATGAGGCAGATAGTTAGGATTCACGGAGTTCCCATCAGCATTGTCTCAGATCGGGATAGTCGCTTTACTTTCCATTTCTGGAGGAGTCTGCAGACTAGTTTGGGCACTTAGCTCAAGTTTAGTACTACATACCACCCCCAGACGGATGGACAGTCAGAGAGGACTATTCAGACGCTTGAGGATATGCTGCGGACGTGCATCCTGGATTTTGGAGGTTCCTGGGAGGATTATCTACATTTGGTAGAGTTTGCTTACAACAACAATTATCAGGCCAGCATTGAGATGTCACCGTTTGAGGCTCTATACGGACGTAGGTGTCGTACACCCTTATCTTGGGATGATGTTGGAAAGCGAGCTTTACTGGGACCAGAGATGGTTGTTGACGCAGCCGAAAAGTGAAGCTCATCAGGGACAAACTTCTCATGGCGCAGGACAGACATCGGCACTGGGCCGATAGCCACCGGAGGCCGTTGGAGTTTGAGGTACAGATTTAGAGATAGGATTAGAAGTAGGTTGTATTTTGTTTTGTTTGATTAATCGTATTTGATTTTTAGTAACTTGAGACCTTGCTTGTGATTAGGTTGGAGACTTGATTTTTCTGCGGATATCTATGACTCGTGGTACGATACGTTTTGGTGGAGGTGGAAAGCTTAGCCTGCGCTTCATCGGCCCTTTCGTTGTCAGCGGGAGAGTCGGTGACGTGGCATACATGCTAGACTTGCCACCTGCACTAGTGAAAGTTCACAACGTATTCCACGTATCACAGTTGAGACGGTACGTGGCTGACCCTAGCCATGTGCTCGATCATTCGGAGATTGAGGTTGGACCTACTCTCAGTTATCCAGAGCAGCCTGTGGAGATTCTGGATCGCCGAGAGAAGGTATTGAGGAACCAGGTGATACCCTTGGTACGCGTCGCATGGAGGCATCATTCTCCAGAAGAGTCTACCTGGGAGCGGGAGGATGAGATGCGCGAGCGGTACCCCTATCTTTTTGGACCTTGAGGTATACTTTTCTATCATTCTCAGCAGTTTAGTTTCGCCTTTAATTTCGAGGACGAAATTATTTTAAGGTGGGTAGATTTGTCACTACCACTTTTCTAGCTTGAGGGTATTTTGGTCATTTTTAAAATTTTGGAATTATTTTGGAATTATTATTATTAATTATATTTATTAGAATTTTTAAGTGATTTTTAGTATATTTGATTTGGTGCCATTTTAGACTTTGACTGATGTTGACTTAGGAGACTGTCCTAGAGGCTAACCTAGGTCATGACTACTTGGTTAGGTTAAGTAACCCTAGCTTGACCTAAGTTAGTGACATCCTAATCATTAGAATTATTTTGGAGAAATTAGGAATTAATTTGATTAGGAAATGGCTTGTGATTTCACAAGTCATGGTTAGTAATTTTGGCCCATGGAAGCCCATAGATCACCATTGGAACCCTAACCCTAGCCCAAACCACACTTGGCTGGCCACCTTAGGTCACCCCTCCTCTATTTAATCCCTCATAGAAATTAGGGCTAGCCTCCCTTTAGAATTATTTGCTAGTTTGGAAAGAGGTGAGTCTCCATCTTCCATAAATCATAGAAAATCCATTTCAACTCCTTTTTCCTCCAAACCAATTGCTATAGATTCTAATTTCTCTGTTCTTGCTATTTATGTAAGGATATTTCAGAGTTTGGGCAATTTGAAGGAATTTGGTGGCTTGAGGAACCATTTTCATTTGGAAATTTTGAGCCTTTGCACATCCCTAGGTATATTCTATTCCTCACCATAAAATTACTGTTTATTTGCATTTCTAGGATGCCCTAGGCCTACCCAAGCTGTAGGTGTAGCTAACCTTAGTATTCGAGTTCGATACGTGTCCGTATCGGACACGTATCAGCCTACGTGTATAGGTGTTTGGTGAAATGCCCCAAAGGGCATTTCGTTTGATTTTGTGAATTGTTTTTGAATAGAAAGTTAGGTCTTGACCTCGCTTATAGATTTCCATTGCACTGAGCATGTTCTTGTGTCGCGTTGTGTCGCCACAGACACGTAGACACGCGATGCCCACACGCGCGCGCTGGCAGGATGAATGCCCTGCTACTCGGGCTTGATTTCGAGCTGGACACGACACTTTGGCTCACAAAACTCGACACACATGTTGTGTCCATGACTGAAACGGGGTCCCCCAAGTGGCATGACCCCTCGTGTCGTGTCGGACACACATTTACGTGTGCACGAGTTATGCACTGTGCGTGCATAGTGTGTACCAGTGTGTTGAGTGGGTTCTCTGAGTTTAATTCGATTCTAATGTTTTATTTGAGTTTTAACTTACTAATTAGATCCTATATATGATGTTTAATCTCTGTTAGAATTAGATTACATATTAATTTAGGTTTTAATGAGGAATTGTGGATTCGAAATGGTTAAATGGCATGTTAAATTGATATTGCTCTGATACTGGGATTTCATGTATTCTGAAACATTAAAATTTCAGTTTCTATTTGATATTTCAACTATAAAATTATTCCTACATGTTTGTTAGTATAGGAAAGTGAAGTATTTCAATTTGATTGGCTTTTGGATGTGAAAATGAGAATTTGGCATTTATGTTGGATTTCGAAACCTGTTCACTGAGATTGGGTTCCTTCCTAATGTGAACTGGAAATTTATTTCCTTCCTTTAGTGATTATTGGTTCTTCTTTACTGATTTGAAGTTAGCCATTTGATAAACATTTGTGTTGGATTCGAATAGTATAGAACTGTCTTGATTTTCCTATAGAACTGTCAATTGGTTCATGTATTAACTGTCATTGAACTATATGTCTAAACCTGAGATTTTGATACCATTTCATAACCTGTCAACTGATTTCTATTTGAACTGAGAATTGGGTCCCTCTTTTCTTAAACCTGAGATTTGAATGAATGGTTTAACATTCACATTCGAAGTGGTTGTTTGAGTCAATTTCTGAGAATTCAATATGGGACTGAAAACAGAGTTTTGATGAACTGTATAATGATTTTCAAAGTATTAAATCTGAGAATACAATGGGTCTGAATTGCTGATTTCCTTTCCTTTTCAATGGGTGTGAATTGGTTTTGGGTTTGGCTTAAAATCTGGAATTTAGTTGGGGATTGTTTTAAACTGAAAATTTGTGAACTGTGGAATGATTTCAATGTATTAAATTGTGTATTGAATGGGACTGAAACTGAGATTGGGTCACTGTTCTGAATTGTTGAACTGGTTTCCCTTTCTTTTTGCCATTGGATTAGCTCCCTTAAACTGTTTTTACATATATTTTCCACTGTTCTTAGCTCACTGTTCTCACTGTTTTTGCCTATCACTACACACTATTTTTCTGATTCCAGTTATCACACCCTCATGTATCACTCACTCTTTCACATACAAGTCTCTTGTATCACACTGTCCATGTTGGACTATCACACACACAAGTACACCACAACATTCTCCTTCCTATTCCTATATATATGTGTGATATACTATAGGTACCTATATGCTAATGTGTGTTACCATATCATGTATTAATATGGATATATAAAATGTATGTGTAATATGGATATAGGTAGCCTATATGTTAGTGTATTCTATGATTGTATTATACTACATATCAATTTGTGTATTATTTTAGGTATAGATAATGTCATGTGATTTATGGTTGGCTTAGGCATGGTATTGCCTAATAGCCTATGGCCTATGAGAGTCTGTTTGTCTAGTGAGTTTAGATTAGTCTTGTTAGTCCTGTTAGGCCTAGAATAGACTAGTTAGACTAGTTTAGACTTGTTTGACTTGGTTGACCTAGTTTGACTTCTAGGGTTGACCAGAGTTGACCAAGAGTTGACTTTGGTCTAGATTAACCTAAATTCATGTAGAATGCATTGATTTGCATCTTATTATCATTGTAGACTCATAGTGACTTGTACCGTTCTATAGGAGACAGACACCACTCCTCGGACAATATATATTCTCCAGATTCTCAGGATACAGGCGAGTACATTCTCTGATCATTTCATATCCTGCATTAGGAGTATATTTCCTGCTTTAGATTATTTTACATGATGCTGACACGTTGGGAACACGAATTAGTACTATATGGATCTTGTTGTGCGATGTTATCTCCTTAGCGGATACATCGGGTATTCGTGTTCGTGTACTTTATCGTGAACATCGTGTACTCCTTGTATTTGTGACATTCGTGTACGAAACGTGTGAATCGTATATAATCATGTATTCACATGACCTTCGTGTACAATAACATAACTTAACTAGATCCTTGTGTATTGATTGGGGCAGGGGAGTAGAAATGGTTATGTATTCAATCCAGTAGATTACTCGTGTACAACCTCTGTAGATTACTCGTGCACAACATCGTGCCTACATAACGATCTTGTGCTCTGAATCACTAGCACTGTTAGTTCTCTATATACTGTAGCTATTTATCTATAGTCTCTCTCTTTTTACCATGTATTTCTTTCATTATCTTGTATCTTACTCTCTAGCATGATTATATATCCTGACCTGCTATGATTTGTTGAGATGTACTGTGCTCGCTCCTGTCCTGACTGGACCTGTTAAAAATTTTACAGAGGACGAGGCTGAGGCGTTCTGCCCTACCTACTACGGTGCTACATTAGATGAGTGCCTGGACTTAGACCAGCAGCAGGATCCACTAGCAGTAGATGACACTCCCTTAGATTAGGATTGTCTTTACTTTACTTGGATTACTGTATATAGTTTTCAGAGATTTTAGGATATATATTTATTTAGGCACTTAGAATTCTGGATTTGTATCTCTGTGATTCTTCTGTTCTGGATATCATCTTTTATATCATTCTATCTTATCCCGTTCTACCTTAGCTATGAGCTATATTCTGTTATGTCACCCCCATTCGGGGAGTATAACTGTTTATTACCTTTAACTGTTAGATGTTGTGACCTAGGACAACGTTCTACCGTCGACACTGCGGCGTAGGCTGGACGTACTCACGTCTCGTGCCCTTACTCTATGGTGCGGGTCATGACATATGCCAAGTTCAGTAAATGCGAGTTCTGGCTCGATCGCATTTCGTACTTGGATCACATCATCACTCGAGGAGGAGTAGAAGTGGATCCCCAGAAGATTGTGGCCATTGAGTCATGGCCGGTGCCCAGCACAGTTGCAGAGGTTCGCAGTTTTCTCGGATTGGCCGGTTACTACCGACGATTTGTTTCAGACTCTGCCCGGATCTCGGCACCATTGACCCAGTTGACCCGCAAGGAGGTACAGTTTGCTTGGACAGCAGAGTGCCAGGATTCATTTGAGAAGTTGAAGCAAGGCTTGATGACGGCTCCCATTCTTACGCTTCCAGATGGAACCGGAGGATTCACAGTATATTGTGATGCTTCAGGCAGAGGCCTAGGATGTGTTATGATACAGCATGGGAAGGTAATAGCTTATGCGTCACGGCAACTTCGTAATCATGAGAGGAATTACCCAACCCATGACTTGGAGCTGGCAGCAGTAGTGTTTGCACTTAAGTTGTGGATGCACTACTTGTACGAAGATAGGGTGGAGATTTTTATCGACCACAAGAGCCTGAAGTATGTTTTCACCCAGAAGGATCTTAACAAGCGGCAGAGGAGGAGGCTGGAGCTTCTTGTGGATTATGATGTCAACTTGCAGTATCATTCTGGAAAGGCCAACGTCGTTGCAGATGCATTGAGCAGGAGAGCCAGAGTTTATTTCCTAACATCGCAACCAGAGCTGTTAGCAGATCTTCAGAAAATGGGTATTGAAGTTGTTCTACCTTCCAGTGTAGCATTGATGGCCAGTATGCAAGTTCAGTCCACCATAGTCGAGAGGATCCGGATGGCGCAGTCAGCAGATTCTAAGCTTCAGCGACTCAGGGCAGAGTGTGAGACAGGACGAAGACCAGAGTTGTGTATTCATGAAGACGGTACGCTTAGGCATGGTAAGCGTCTTTGTGTACCCAGTGGTGATATCAGACAGGAAATCATGGCAGAGGCTCACAGTTCACAGTATTCCATTCATCCTGGTGGTACGAAGATGTACCGTGATATCCGTCAGCACTTCTGGTAGAATGGCATAAAGAGGGAGATAGCCCGGTTTGTCTCTCGTTGTTTAGTCTGCCAACAAGTTAAGGCTGAACATCAGAGGCCCGCTGGACTTCTTCAGCCCTTGCCGATTCTAGAATGGAAATGGGAACATGTGACCATGGATTTTGTGACTGGATTACCGAGGTCCCCCGCTGGTCGAGATGCTATTTGGGTTATAGTTGACAGGCTCACGAAGGTAGCTCACTTTCTCCCATTTAGAGTTGGTCAGTCGACAGCTCAGTTAGCAGAGATATACCTCAGGCAGATTGTCAGGTTGCACGGAGTGCCAGTTAGTATCACCTCGGACCGAGATTCGAGATTCACGTCGCACTTTTGGCGTAGCCTGCAGGAGAGTTTGGGAACTCGTCTCCAGTTCAGTTTAACATATCATCCGCAGACAGATGGTCAGTCGGAGCACACAATCCAGACTCTTGAAGATATATTGCGGTCCTGTACACTTGACTTCGGTGGTTCGTGGGAAGATCACCTGCACCTGGTGGAATTCTCGTACAACAATAGTTTCTAAGCCAGTATCCAGATGGCACCGTTCGAGGCACTGTATGGTAGGAAGTGTCGATCCCCGTTAGCCTGGGATGATGTTGGCGAGAGGCAGATGCTCGGTCCAGAAATGATTGTCCAGACAGTTGAAGTGGTCAGAAGAGTTCGGGATCATCTTCGAGTTGTCCAAGATCGCCAGCGCCATTGGGCCGATTCTCATCGGCGCCCCCTCAAGTTTTCTGTCGGCGACCATGTATTCCTGAGGATTTTGCCTAACCGTGGCGTCATTCGTTTCGGCGTACGGGAAAAGCTTAGTCCTAGGTATATAGGACCGTTCGATATTCTGGAGCGAGTAGAAGATGTGTCCTATCGTCTCGCTCTTCCGCCGTCGCTAAGCGAGGTGCATGACGTGTTCCATGTATCCCAATTACAATGGTATATCCCAGACCCAAGCCACGTCTTGGATTATTCGAAATTGGTTGTTGGTACCAACCTTTCATATGAGGAGAGGCCTGTGTCTATATTGGACCGGAGAGAGAAGATACTCAAGAACAAGACTATCAAGTTAGTTCGAGTTGCTTGGGGTCATCACTCTTTGGGTGAGTTAACGTGGGAGCGTGAGGATGATATCCGATCGCAATATCCCGACTTGTTTGACTCGTGAGGTATAATGTCTTCTTTATGCCTCATGCTTTCGATTCCTTGCTTGAATGAGTGATTGCTTGCCTAGTTATAGCTTGCATGTGATTAATATAGCTTGTCCTCGTCTCTCTAGCCTCTTAATTAAATTCCGAGGACGAAATTCTTTTAAGGTAGATAGAGTTGTAATGCTTGTAGTTCGTATTACGTATTTTTGAAATACGTGTACGTATTTTATCTTGTATTGCATGATTTCCTTGCTTAGCTTTTCTTCATGGCTTGGTTTATTCTTGGGTTGGTTCGACTTGGCTTGGTTTTGCCTTGGTTCATCATGAACCAAGGGTGAACCCCTACCTACCACCACCATTAGTATTTATTACCCATTCTCCTTTCTCTCTCCTCATTACTCTTCTTCTTCTCCACCATAACTTCTTCACCTACCAGAGAGAGAAAGAGAGGTCTAGGCAAGTGCAGCTTGCTTCATGGAGGAACTCTAATTTTATTGTTCCATTCTCTTCTTTACAGCATTCTAGCATACTTTAGTACTTGGCATTTTTACTTTCCATGACCAGATTCTTGTAGATCTAAGTTTATATTATTTTTGGAATTCTTGGGTTTTGATCTACTTAATCTTGTTATTTCTAAGTTTTGATGGTTCCATGTTGTAGAGAATTTTGTTCTGTCCCATTTTGACCTATGGAAGTTCGAATTTGGACTATGGATGAAGGTTTCATGGAGCTTGGAAGCCTGGGTTTATGATGTTCTTCTTCTCGGAAATTTTGGAGAAGAAGAACAGTTCTCTGGCCGCATGGCAGTACTTGACAGCATGAACATTCATGCGGCAAGTCGCTCTCAGCCGTATGAGACCCTCGCACTCCTAGCCGCATGGACTTCTCCCCACTCAGCCGTATGCACCCCCTTGCTTCTGCAGCCGCATGGGCGTCCGTCCCTTTAAGCCGCATGAATCTGAATTCTGCTAGCCACATAAGGGCTGAACCCTTCTGACCGTATGGACTCGCTTTCCGACAGCTGCATGTGCATCCATCACTCTTAGCCGTATATGCCACCGTCCTCCCCTGGCCGTATGGACTCGGTCAATTGAGCCGCATAGGGCTGAGTCCCCTATTCTGCCGCATGCGCTCATCCATCCCGTCAGCCGCATGAAGCCCACTCTTTCGCTGGCCGTATGAGACCCGACTTCTTGGAACCGCATGCACCCTCTTGCCTTCCTAGCCGCATGCCCCTGTCCTTACCAAGTCGTGTGCGCTCTCCTTATTAGGCCGCATGGGTTTTAGTGATCCTGAGCCGCAGGGCTCCTCTCTGTGCCTTGCCCTGTTATTTAATTACTATTATGGTTAATTCATGTCTTGTAACCTCAGCATAACTTGGATTTCCTGATTGAAGGCTTGTACTATGATGCTTGTACTATTACCCTGAACACGACAGTGACCTGTAGTGGTGCACTCTTGACAAGTAACATGACCTGATAGTGTCCCGTCGTGGCGCACTCCTGACAAGTACACTTGACATGATAATCTGACATAATATATCTTGATAAGCTGTTGCGACGGCTACCTGACATGACATGACCTGTATAAATAACCTGGACACCGTGGGCGATTGTGCTTGTACAAATAATCCAGTCCTGTCTTGCATCATGTCTAGGACGGGACTCCTGAGTACCACGGTCAGGAGTACCTATTGAAATGGACTAAGACTAATAACTAGATTAATACATTAGTCATAAAGAGATCTCCCAGCTACAGGCAATCCCGTTACCTGGACGCGCTTGGGATCTGTAGCCTGCCGTCGAGTAGGGCACATTTCCAGCACACTGTCATGTGTTGCACCCTTCAAGCTACTTAAGGGTACATGCGTTTCCTGGACGATGTACCCACCTGAATTCAACCCCTAATTTTTGACCTGGATAACCTGGATGGTCTGCAGGGCTTGTGGCTGTGGAATAATCTCACTGCATCTTGCTAGTAACTAGGTCTGTGATAACCCTAGCGAGTTAAAATATCAAGCCGTACTTATTGCTTGGCTGTGATTGTTGAATGGAGAATAACCAGTCTAGTCTTGATCCTGTATAAGATTGTTATATGTTTTGATTTTCTTATATTATCTTGCTGATAAATAGGAGAAACCAAGTTCGGTTCAGACGAAGGGTTACAATCCCGGTCCTTGTTTAGTTTAAGGATTGTAACCTGGTTATCTGAATGGTTCCATGGTTATCTTACCGTATATTCTCGTGATGTTATATTTCTCCAGTTTTGCTATATTATTATTATTTTCTGTGCTAATTGCTGGTTTTAGTTCCTAAGTGAAGCTTCCTTTGTGGCACTTGCTCTTTCTGGGGTCTGATCCAGCTGGTTTTGTATGGCCAGATTTCGGAGCAGCTCCAGAGGATCTATCGACTTTTCAGCCCGATGGTGACCACTAGGCGTAACCAGGGCAACGAGTGGGTTTATTTTTGATCTTCCACTTTATTGTAAAAATATTCTTTTGAGGCGTTTAGCCGACGAGCACCTGTTTAGTTCGATTGCACTTACTTACTGTCTGCCTACGGGCTGTAACATGATTGACAGATCCTAGGGTTGATCATGTATGACTAAACTCTTGCTAGTCCTAACATTTTGTAACGACTAGCTTCATGATCAGCTGAATATGTAATATTTGGGACGCCTTATTATTGTATATTTAATGATCATACATCTTGTGACTTTACCTACTTGCTGATGATTGAGACACTAGGCTTGTTCATGACCACGGAAGACTGTTGGCTTGTAGTAAACCCTTATATATCTAGATAGCCGTGACCGTATAGCGAGATGGATTCCATTTCATATACGTAGCTGGCTATGTCTACCCCCGCTCTCCAGTATTCTGGTTCTGGGGCGTGACAACTACTTTGTTCAAATTTGTTGTCTGTAATTATAACAAATAGAATTTTGCATCACTATAAATATAATATGCATTTGCAAAAGCATTTGGCATAACAAAAGAATTTTAGAAAAACCTAAATTCATACTATATAATATTTTAAATAGTTCTCAAATAGATTAGAAATATTACATGGATAATATATATATAAAGATATATTTTTGTAGGATATGATTTAATTGTTGTTTAACAATTCTATTTAAAGTATTGTTCTCAAACATACACAATTTTGGTTGCGAATAATTCTGCTAATATATAGCAAATCATTGTTTAGCACATACTTTAACATTTGTAATTTTTTTTATTGTGTAACATATAATAAGGCACCTGGAGTGAGAATCCATGTTGCTTTTTATTGTGTAACATATATAGCAAATCATTGTTTAGCACATACTTATTATTGTGTAACATATAATACGGCACCCGGAGCGGCTGCCAGAGGGGGGGAGACCCGGTGGGGGGGGGGGGACCGGGATCTGGCGCCAAGCACGGCGGCTCGGCTGGTGGGGGAGCTCCCCGCGACTTGGAGGGCCAGGCGGAGGGCGGCCGGCCTGGGAGGCGAGGGAAGGGAGGGAATAGAGGACCTCCTAGAGGAAGGAGAAGGCAAAGGGGTACGGCCGGGCCGAGGAGGCCGACCGGCCAGCCAACCCACCCGGCGGAGAGGGTAGCGTAGCTCCACCCGGCGGTGATGGACGGTGTGGGGAGCAGGGCTCCACCCATTCTTTATATATATATATATATATATATATATATATATATATATATATATATATATATATATACTGCTAAAATTTCATCTTGTACTATCTTTTTAATTTAGTAACATTATTGGCACTCTTAAAATATTATACCGTACTCCTCCCTCCATCATACACACATTAACATTAGATTTAATGTAAAAATAGATTTCAACTTTGAATGATATAAAATTAAAGGTGAGTGCAGATTAACGTTTTAGAAGTGTTAATAACAAATATATATCTCAAGTTTGAATCCTAGGTAGGTTTTATATATATATATATATATATATATATATATATATATATATATATATATATATATAACCTACCTAGGATTCAAACTTGAGATTGAATGCATATAGATAGCCCCGCATTAAAACTGAGCGAAGGTCTACTTACACAAGAATATCTTCATCACATCATGTTCCCAATGGAATATAAGAAACTTCCATAAATTGATTTAAACAATTTTTTTTTATGTCAACTTTCTATCTTTGTGATAACATTTTTTTTTGCCAAATTTGCTATGATCGTGATAAAAAAAATGTCATAAAGCTTATGTACTTAGCAGGTAGATTTATCTGTATTTTTTATATATAGTTTACGGTTATGCAAATTAAATATCTGACCAAGACTATAAAGAGCCTAGATAAGGAAGTAGGATGATATAATTTGGGAAATTACTAGGTACACTACACTAGTGATAGGAGCTATAACATTTTGTAAAAAAAAAAACACTTTTTGATACCCAAATTATCACTTAAAAAATGTTAAGATCTATCATAATTCGTTGTCTTGGACTGTCATGATTCTGGCCGTTCTAACTACAGTTAGAACTGCCAAAATTTTGAACTGTCATGATTCTGGCCGTTCTTTGTCACAGGACGATCAATTTTTTGTCATTCCGTAGGGACTGTAAATTTTTGCAGTCATTCGTAGCTCCAAACCCAACGATCACGATTATTTTATAATAGGATTTGAACCGCCAATAATGAAATTCTAAAGAAATAAATCTCCAACATACATTTACTGAAGTCTAACAATAAAACAAATTTCCTAAAAATTGGTGCGTTCAATTTTATATAAAATGGTGTGAGGAAGAGGGTTACAAGAGGAAGATGAAGTTGTGTGAGAGTGAGAGGAGGGAATATGAGTTTGGGTGTTTGAAGTTGTGAGGTACCTTCTAACACGTTTACAACGTAGGACAATTTAGGTTAACTTTTCCTATATTTTATGTTTATTACACAAACCTTCCTTATTTTAAAAATAATCACACGAACTGTCCCTATGTTTAATATTTTATATAAATTAAAAAATTTACTATTGCAAAATAAATTTATACAAAATTGGCTAAACCATAACATGTTTTTGGAAATTTGGGATAGAGAAAGTTTTCGCCAGTCAGTCTCACGAAAATAGGATGGGTGTGGGTTTTTGTTGGTTTGATTTTTTTTTTTTTTGATTTACTTGGTTAATGTTGAAAAAAAAAATTTGTTCGATAGTTTTGATTGGTTTATTTGGGTTTGATTATTTTTCTTCGATTTATATCCTTATCAAAAATCATAATTATATCCAATAACAAATCATAACAGATATTTCTTTCTCCATTTTATTATAAGGAAAGAAATATATTTCTATCTTAAAATCTATCTATATTTGAAACCTATCTCTATCTTTAAAAAAAATCTATCTCTAATTAAGATCTCTCTCTATTTTAAATATTAACATTAATATTAATATTTTTAAATATGTATTATTGTTTAGATTTTTTTTTGAAAGATAGACTATTTTTTAGATTTGTTTTAAAATACAAATTAATCTTTATTTTAAAAATAAATAAATAAATCTATCTCTATTTTTTTAAAAATACTAATCTTATCTATCTTTAAAAACAAGACTTATATATCAATTTATTCTTTAAAATAGAGAGAGAGTTTTTTAAAAAAACAAATCTTAAAAAATATCTTTCAAAACAAATCTAAAAAACACTATATATTTAAAATTAAATGTATCTTTAAAAACAAATATATATTTAAATGTTAGTTTTTAACGTTAAAGTTGATATTAATTTTAATTTTAATGTTAAAATAATCATTTATATTATTTTTAGTGTTAATATTAATTTTTATGATAGAGATATATTATAAGATAGAGATAGATTTAATTAATATTAATTTTATGATAGAGATAGATTATAAGATAGAGATAGATTTAAAATATAGATAGTTTTCTTTAAGATAGAGATAGATTTCAAATATAGATAGACTTGGAGATAGAGTTCTTTGAGAAAATTTGAGTGGCACCCCACTTTTTTACGCTTATTTAAGGTGCACCCCACAAGTTTACATGAATGTATGACACCCCCCACTTTTACGGTTTCAGTCCAAAACGAACGGTCAACCCCTTTGACCAATTTTTTTGGACGAAAATACCCCTTGTCTGTTGTCCTCTTCCCCGCGTCAACTATCCATCTCCTCACGCCGTGCTCGCCCCCCCTCCACGGCGTCGCCGCACCCCCCTCCCCAACCTCGCCGCACCCCCCCGGCCATCACCACCCTACCATCATCACCATCATCACCACCACCAACAACACCCCCCTCCCGTAACGGTGGCAGCGGCGACGCGCGATGGCAGCAGCGGCGCGGCGGTGCGTGGCGGCACGCGGTGGCAGCAGCGTCGCGACGGCGAGCGATGGCAGAACTGCCAGCGAGGTCGGGGAGGGGGCCGGCGTGGTCGGGGAGGGGGGAAGAACTGCCGTCGAGGTCGGGGAGGGGGGAGAACTGCCGGCGAGGTCAGGGAGGGGGCCTGCGTAAGGATCGGGTAGGGGCATAACGAGAGAGGGTATTTTCGTCCAAAATAAATGGTCAAAGGAGTTGACCGTTAGCAATAGACATTTTTTGTCAAAAATAGGGGGTGTTGTACATTCATGTAAACTTGTGGGATGCACCTTAAATAAGCGTAAAAAAAGTGGGGTACCACTCAAATTTTCTCTTTTTTTTAAAGATAAGTAGAGAAATAAAATCTATTATGATTTATTACTAGTCATAATTATGATTTTTGATAAGCATATAAATAGAAGAAAAAACAAACAAATTCAACTAAATCAAACCAAACTAATAAACTAAACAAAAATTCAAAAATAACCAAGTAAACCAAACTAAAAAAACTAAACCAACAAAAATTCACACCCACCTTATTTCCGTCAACTGTCTGGTGCTGACTGACTGGCGAAAACTATCTCTATCCCCACTTTTTCAAAACATGTTTAGTTCTAGCACTAACAAAATATGTCGATTTAGCGACGGCCAGATCCGTCGCCCATCCGTCGGCAATCAGTATTAGCGACCGATCACTGACGGATCTTGGTCGAAATAATCGGTCGGCAATCAGCTCGTCGCTAATAAAGATCCGTCGCTAAGTAGTAGAAAAGCGACGGAATAGCGACGGCTTTTCGTCGTCATAATACGATGCATTAGCGACGACTTTCCGACGGTCTTTCGTCCATTTCAAGTATTAAATACTTAACTGTGTAGACGCTAGCGACGGATAGTCCGTCGGCAAACCGTCGTAACAGTGTATCAGAGAGTATCGTTCCTTCGCTATTCCGTCGATAGCCGTCACTAACAAATGACGGATTAGCGACGGAATCCTAATGGATTATCCGTCGACCATGTTCTGGAAATGCTTGACATTTCCAGAACCCAGACGACGGATATGTCGTCGCTCCTCCGTCGCTCCTCCGTCGACATAGCGACTGATTAGTGGCAGATAATCCGTCGCCATGGTTCTGGAAATGTCATGCATTTCCAGAACCTTGGAGACGGATGTTTCATCGCTATTCCGTCGAACAAGGTATTTCAGAACCTTGGCGACGGATTTTCCGACGCGAATCCGTCGACCATGGCGACGGATTTCTGACGAAATATCCGTCGCTAACATTCTGTACAGCTATATACCACCAGAACCTTGCTGACGAATATTCCATCGGCAGGTCGTCGCCATGCAAGATATGCCGTCGGCTGGCCGTCGAGCACCCGTCACTAACTGAAAACAGTTTCAAATCTCCAATTACCGACGGATATTCCGTCGAAAAGTAGTCAAAAACTGGAAATATCCGTCGCTAACCGGTCACTAGTCCGTCGCTAACTGAGATTTTTTTGAAAAAAATTGCAGCGCTTTCCCTGTTCACAAAAATATACGTAAACCAAACCAATATATAATGCACACCAATTATCCAACAATCACATAGACCAAATATATAATGCACACCAATTATCCAAGAATCACATAGACCAAATATGCACATACGAATTTAATGCACACCAATTATCCAAGAATCACATAGACCAAACCAAACCAATATAAAATAGACACCAATTTTTCTGAAATCATAAACTAATATCCGTCGTTATAATCCGAAATTCCCACAAATATTCCAAAATTCTCATAAATATTCCAAATTTTCCTAATTACAATACTTCAAGGAGGAGGAGGAGTTCGATTGTCCGGGGGTGGTAATCTCTCCTGCGCCCGATGAAAATACTGCTCCACTAGGTACGTCGGCAAGCCTTCGAAGACACTGCTCGGAAGTCGGCGTAGCTGCTCTGGCGACATGAGATCAAGGAGTATCGTCACAGTCGGAGGCGGTACCAGAGGGGCAGCAGGGTTGAAAGAAAGATGACCGACGAAAGAAGGTCCGAGAGCAGCAGTCGACGGACCGGCACCAGTAGAAGACGGACCGACACCAGCAGCAGACGGAGACGAAAAGTACGTGATAATTTGCTCCCGCAAGGACAACACTGCCTCGTGCAGCTACGTAAGCTGCGACCTAACATCATCGTCTGCCAGGGCCGTAGGAGGAGGCGGTGTCGGTGGAAATCTCTGATTCGCCATGTGCAACGGCCCTAGGGAGCCGACTCCGTACAGGTGCCCTTTCTTAAAGCCGCCGATGGTATCTACGAACAAGTCGTTGTGAGAGGCCAAAGAAGAGGCGTCCGGACGGGCGTCGTTTTATCGACATCCTCGGTATCAGTTAACTGAGCCCAACTAAGGGCCTCACGATACGCAGCCTATCAAATGAATGTGTTTATATTATAAGATTTACCTAAGTTGTAATCTAAATCCGATGTTTCACTAAGTTAAGTGTGAATCCTAAGTTTACCTAAGTTATAGTCCGAATACTTTTAATTCTAACGTAAATCTCATAAACATAAGTACTTACATCAGTCTCCTTAGCCCTCTCGTCGACGAAGCTCCCGTCCTTCCGTCTCCTATTCGTATGCTGGAACACGTCGTGCTTGGTGACCGATTCTGGCGCCCTTCCCTCCGTCACCACCCGTTGGGTCTGCATATGAAATTTCCGTAGAACTTAATTAACTCCGTATATTAATAATACCTAATTCGATAGTGAAATAAATTTACGGTATCTCACCAGATCTGCAAGCGTCGCTGCGTGGGGCCTTGATCCTCCCGTATGAAGCCTCGCGGCCCGTCGGTTCGCCTTCGCCTTCTCCGATTTCTCCTTGTATGCAGGAGTATTCATCATATCTAAGAGGTCCTCATAATAGTCCTGCCGGATCCAATTCGGCCTCGTCTACACCATTTTCAGGTCATGAATCATATCCCGTATCTTTTTCGAGGCAGCGCTTCTGTAGGTCCTGCGGATCACGTCCTCGCGATGGAGGGCCACCAGTACGTCGTCTAACATACAAATTCAATTATTACGTAATTTAAAAAATGGTTGATTAAAGAGTAACTAATAATTAACCAGAAGATATAGATATATACCCTCAACTCGTCGAGCCAGACGTACTTCAAGTTTGGGGGCACCGACGAAAAGTTGAGGTAGGTACCATGGAAGTCAGCCCTGATAATTTCTCCAAGAGCCCTGGCAACATTAAACGGAAAAAAACTACAAAGAAGAAACGACTGGATTATTAACTTAAATAATTGAAAAAAATTTAATAAATTATCTTAAATTTACTTACGAGGTCCCTGCGGGCCATAGCTCTCGTCGGAACTCGCCTCTCGGCCTCTCTGATGCCGTCGAAGGATCCGCGGGTCCGCGCATGTACACTCCAGTAACCGGATGGAACCGAGTATGAGGGTACTCCGGGGCCCACTGTACAGTAACTGGAGGATCCACTGGTGGATCCGCTGGTGGGTCCGATAGCGGAACGGATTCGCTAGCAGATCCAGACTCATGCCTCGATGAAGTTGTCGACCAACGGCGGGATGCGTCTATGCCCGGGGTACTCTCCGGGTCGGGCTCGCTGGATGGGATCATATTCCGGGAAGATTGAATGTGACCACGACCACCAGCACCACTACGACCACGACCACCACCACCACCAGCACCAGCACTAGCACCACGACCACCACCAGCACCACGACCACGGTCAGCCATCATGACCTGTAAATAGAACACATAAACATAATTAACAATATAAAAGTGTAAATAAATATAAAATTCTAAACTAAAATATACATACCAGCAGTAGGGAGACGAGTGCCGCCGCGACGAAAAAGACTAGGAGTGCCATATGTAAGCCCCTGTTTTTTAAAATTTTATTTAATTAGTGTTTATTAATTGTTAGTATCAAATTTAGCCTTAAAATAATTATTTAGATTTTTAGGAATTTTTTTTAGAATTTCTAATAAATTTTAAATGAGTTTTATATATTAAAAATATCAATTTGCAATTTTCTAAAATGTTTTAATATTATTTTGTAATTTTTAGAATTGTTTTAATATGGTTTTGCAATTTATTTAATTGTTAATATATCAGTTTGCAATTATTAGATTGTTTTAAATTGCGGAATACAAATTCTAATTTGTATTTAGACACTGGGAGTACCTAGTTGTAATTACCTAAACTACAGGGACCTAGACGCTAAACCCTAATCCTACCAACCCCCGACGACTGGCCAGCTGCCGACGACCGGCCAGCTGCCCCCCGCCATTTCCGGCCGACCTAGCCCCGTTCGACCGACTCTAAGCCCCTATAAATGACCCCCTCACTCACCCCGACCCAACCTCCATCACCCCGACCACCATCGACGCCCCCAGCTCCACTTCTTCCCCAAAAACCCTAATCGGAACCCTAACTCCGGCGACACCACTCCGCCACCTCCCTAGCTACCCTCACAGCCCCCAACCACCGCCGACGAGCTCGCCACGCCGAGACGCGTCGATCGCCACCACTCCGCCACCGCCCCGACGCCTACTCCGCCGTCCACGGCCTTCGAAACACCCTCGACTAGCCGGACACGTAAGTCGCAGCACTGAATCATGTCGTCCGTGTCTCGAATCCACGTATGTGGTTCGCCAGGACACGGGGACCCTAGTCCAGTACTTGGACACACGAATCAACACTTGTACGTGTCGTGCATGACACGGACACGTAGACTCTGTGTCCCAAACTGTCAGGACACAGAGTGGTATTTCGGGCTACTGATATATTAAACTAAAACCTAAATAAAACTAACTCGAGCCCCACCCTAACAACAAGCCCGCTCAGGCCCACTGGCGAGCGGGTGGGGCTCTAAAACTTCACCCTTTAACATAGGGCCGAGTTCGAGCCCTCTGTTTGTTTTGTTTCTTTTTCTTTTTCTTTTTTCTTTTCTTTTGTTATATTATTTATATATATATATTTTTTTATTTTTTATTTATATATATATATTTATATATATAAATATATATATTTATATATATATTTTCTTTTTTTTATATATTATTTATATATATACTTATATATATATATATATATATATATATATATATATATATATATATATATATATATATATATATATATATATATATATATATATATGTATTTGTATATATATATATGTATATACTGTATATATACAGTATTTATATATATATATATATATATATATATATATATATATATATATATATATATATATATATATATATATATATATATAAAATATATATCTTTATGTTTAGTAAATTTTTATATATATATTTGTATTTATATACATATATGTATATATGTATATATTTCATGTGTATATATATATTATATATATATATATATACTATTATATATATGTATACAATATTTGTATATATATACTTTATAATTAAGTATTTTCTTATATATATATATATGTACTTTTAACATATGTATGTATATATTCATTTTGTATAATTTTGCCTTATTAAAATATTAATATTTATTTTGCACTTTTACCAATTTGTATTTTAGTGTATTTAAATTACTGCAACCATTTGGTGTCCAAGCCTAGCATGGGTTTTTGGGCCCAAATGTGTTTTCACACATTCAAGACCTGTACAAGTCATATTGGACTTGATTTATGGCCTTGGGTCCTGTATTTGAACTTTGGTTCAAATTATATACATGGACAAAATACGCAGATAATTAATTATTTAATTTCGATTGTGTACAATGCTGTTTTTGATTTACTTGAAGTACTGTTAAAATTCTAGAAAAATAGTATTTAGATACTATGTTAATTTAGCTAATTTAGTATAATTTTTATAGTATTTAAATTACTGTTTTGCCACTAATTTGGCATATGAAACCAAAACTCATTTTCTGTATACTTAGGAAAACTGATTTTTATAAAATACTTGTACTGGTTAATAAAATCCAGAAAAATTATAATAAATTTCTATAATTATCAAGGATCTTTTTGGTACTTTATTTTAAGTAATAATAAGCTTTTTGTCTATCTCAAAAACTGTTGGAACACAATGTTCATTTGATTTATTTATTGAATAAATACGACTTGTAATTTTTTGTGCTATTTTGAGTTTTAGTCGTATTGAACCCCACCCCTCACTAGTGTAAAGACCCTAGAAAGTTAGTTAAAGTAGTATGTCACCCCACATTGGTCTCCTATGCTAAAATCATTATTTTGGCTAGGTGCCCAGTCATAAGTCGTATTGCACCAATTAGTATCCTAGTGTAAAACTAAGTTTATGTATTTATTTCTACAGTGACGAGTTACCGGACATCTATAGCACTTTTATCGCAGCTTGTTTTGCTTTGCTTTGCTAGAGGCAAGTACTTTCTATAAACTTTACATACTGTTACATAAATGAACTGCTAATCCAACCATGTTAAATGCTGATCCTTGGGATAGCAAGTTAAAATGTCACATGTTGTACTTTCCATTACTACCATGCTTAGAATAGTTTTTATGTATCTCTCACATGATTAGAGTATGGGTTATGGGAAAACTGACAGTTGAGTACGTGATCATGACCCCCCTATAGTAGCGAGCGAGGTCGCATTTTATATGCATACCTTGTCGCAGGCCATTATCCCGCATTTCTGTACGGATGTACACCTATGCTTGTTAACTTGTACGTATGTATATTTCATTTACATGTACCACAGTACATTGTACATCTATTGACCGATCACGTACTTGCTACAGTTTTAAACATTACATATACATCTGTCTCCATGACATACGTGTCCTTGCCATGATAGATTGTGTGATGCCATATTTCTAGTTATTTCCTCTTATGTTCATTTTCATGTTCCATATGCTAGTTTGCTAGATTCAGTACTTGCTCCCGTCCTGACAGAATAACGTTGTAGGTGTTCTTACTGAGGAGGAGTTACTCTGCGACACATACTATGGAGATACTGTCGAGGACCCGGCTTTGTTTACGAGAATGTTCCTGCGGGGAACCTCGCCTAGTTGTCTTTTTGCTTTAGACTTTTGAGAGTAGTCATGTATTAGACTACGTATTTTGTAACTGGACATGTATCCAGTTTTACATTTCAGACTTGTACTTTGGATATTTTACTATATGAGACGACTTTTGTGTTTGGAGCATTTTATGACTTTTATTCACTTATAGAACTGTTAGCACATTTAGTCTTATCCTGTTGTCTTTAGAACAGCTTACTACGTTTTATCTCAAACGTAGGCTGGGCATGACTCGGCCTGGCCCAACAATTTGGGTAGCGGGTCGTGACATGTTTTTAGTGGTGGCCCATGCAGGTCCTGACTAAATTGTTTGGTTACGTTATTGTACCAAGCATGCCTGCAATTAGGAACTTAAGATAATTAGACAACATTAGGAATGACGCTTAAAACACCTAGAGGAATGCTAGGACTGCAACATAGGAAAATATTACATGCTTGCTATTATAATTAGATTTTCTTGTCTATGATTGCTTACTTTAAACAAATCCTTATAAGTCCTTTTTATTGTAATTAGATGGTGCTTACTCGTTCATCCCAGTCTTTTACACCAGAGAATGGCGCACTCCCTATCCAGTCAGCTGACCAGTTGACTGATACACCCCCACCTCCACCTACCACACTCCCCCACTCCACAGATCCACAGACCCAGATGCCTCCACCACCTTCCACATCCCAGTCCCAGCAGGCCCCGATACTTCCACCACCCCCTATCATCATACCCACCCAGGCTTCCGTCACACTCGAAGCGAACCAGCTGCTCACTATCATCCAAGGGTTCCTAAGAACCCATCAGGAGCAGACTACCCTACTCCGCCAGAGCATGGAGCGTTCTGAGGGACGTCCCGTGGTCCCACCACCTGTAGAGCCACGGCAGAGAGCGGGGACGATCAAGGACTTCATGGGTCTGAATCCCAAGGAGTTCTCAGGGACTGAGGGCATAGTACTAGCAGATGACTGGCTAGATTCGGTTGAGAGGAAGCTCCTAGGAGTCAGGATGCCGGGTGACCTCTAGGTCGAGGCAGCAGGATTTTTGCTGATAGACTTGGTAGGAGTCTGGTTCCAGAATGAGCCGTTATTTGCGAGAGGTAGAGCCACTTGGGATCAGTTCAAGACCCAGTTCAAGAAGAAATTCTTCTCGACCACTGCTAGAGTAGCCATGGGACTACGATTCTAGAACATCCAGCAAGGGAACCGTTCTGTTGATGACTATGCGGCATAGTTTAGTCGCCTGAGCCGTTTTGCTCCTAGTCTGGTTGCAGATCCAGAGGAGATGACCCGTAGGTTTTGCCATGGTCTAGTTCCAGACATCGGCATTCTTATAATGGCTAACGGTACGACTGACTACTACCAGAGCCTAGAGTTGGCCCGGAGCATCGAGGAGCGTCTTCTGTCTAGCAAGAGGCCGGCTTCTGTACATCATGAGGGACCGTCCAAGCGTCAGGCTTTCCAGCAGAGAGCACCGACGCCGCCCCAGCAGACTTACCGTCCCCCTACATCACATCACCCGACCCCGCCAGTTAGAGCTCCGGGACCCCGACATCAGCACCAGCAGCAGAGGGGAGCTATATGTTCTTTCTGCGGAAGACCAGGGTACGACAGCTCCATTTGCAGAAAGAGGTTGAAGCAGTGCTTAGTCTGTGGGTCTGCCACCCATCAGATTCGGGACTGCCCAGTAGCGAAGACTAGAGGACCGCTTTCGACTCAGCAGCAGAGGTTTGGGCAGCATCTGCAGTAGCAGAAGGGACCTCAGGAGAAGGTTTATAGCCTAGCCCTTGAGCCAGAGCCGGAGCAGGTTTCAGAGCCAGATTACTTAGCTGACGTCATCACAGGTCATGTTTATTTGCATACTTTTCTAGCTGTGTGTTTGTTTGATTCTGGTGCATCTCATAGCTTCCTATTATTAGAGTTTATGCATAAACACCATCTAGTAGCTACACCTACTGCGGAGATTAGTAAAGTGATGACGGGAGGAGGACCAGTGTCACGACCCGCACCCTAGAGTAAGGGCACGAGAAGTGGGTACGTCCAGCCTACGCCGCAGTGTCGGCGGTAGTAGAACGCTGTCCTAGGTCAATCATCTAATAGTATAAGGTACCTGTACAGTTTATACTCTCCGAATAGAGGTGACAAATAGAAAACAAACTCAATCACATCTAGGGTAGAAGAACGAAGAACAGATAGATAGTAACTCAAAGAGAACCATAGCATAGATGAAATAAGACTAAGTGTCTAAGATACATAACATCCAGAATGTCAACTCATAATACAATAAGTCTAAGAGTCTATACATCTCCACATCTCAAAATACAACACAGAACGTGAGACAAAAAGTAAATATAGAAAAGACTGCCTAGACTAAACTGGTCTAGACTACTGGAACATCCTCCTCAGCTGTAGGTGGAACCTGCTGAGGGTCCTCAATACAAGTATCATCTAGTCCTGCTCCATAATAGGTAGACACCAGGCCTCATCCTCATCCTCTGTAATATTTTCAACAGGTCCAATCAGGACGGGAACGAGCACAAAACATCTCACACAGTGCATATCATGTTAGGAAATACGATACAGGCAATAGAGTAAGATACATGAACTGCTGAAAGGAAATATACGCTGTAAAAGAGATAGCTGTAATGAAATATCTACTATAAATAGAGAACTAACAGTGGCTAGTGAGTCAGAGTACGAGATAGCACATGTGAACGGACGGATTTGTACATGATCGAGTTTGCACATGAATACACTACTTTGGAATTGTTCACACGACTACTAGCACTCCCCCGTATCCCCAATCAATACACAAGGATCTGTACAGGTTACGTTATTGTACATGATATCACATGGGGCCCATGAAAGGGTGCACATGATAGTATACATGAGAGCTCAGTAAACATGAGAGTACATGATCACATGAGTGTACATGAATAATGAAAGCATGGGTGTACATGATGATAGTGAAACACACATAACATGAAGTACCCGATGCTCCCGAGGGGGATAACATCTCATGTAAAGATCCATATAGTACCAATCCGTGTTACCAACGTGACAGCAACAAGTAAAGTAATCTAGAGCGAGAAGTAAAGCCTGAACAAGTATGAAACGGTCAGAGAATGTACTCGCCTGATAACTGAATGTCTGAAGAGGATATACTGCATGAGGAGAGGTGTGTGGCTCCTAGTCAGAGCAACACAGGTCACAATGTATCCACAATGGTAAAAATAAAGTATACAATGCATACTATATGATTCTAGGTTAAACTGGTCAAAAGTCAACTCCTGGTCAACACTAATAGTCAAACTAAGTCACAGGAAGTCATACTAGGTCAAATAAGGTCAAACAAGATCAAACAAGGTCAAACAAATTTAATCTAGGTTAAAGTCAACTCCTGGTCAATACTCTAATCAAACTAGTCAAATACTAGTCAATATGATCAATCTGGATCAAGTCTAGATCAAACTTAGACCAACTAAGTCATTGGTCAAACAAAGACTAGTCAGTTAGGGTAATTAGGTCAAACATGGTCAACACTAGTTAAACTAGTTAGGGTTTTAGTCAAACTAGTCAAACTAGTTGATTTAGGTCATTCCTAGTCATTTCTAGGTTAACTAGGTCACTTTTGACCAAATGTTGACTTTGGTCAACCCTTAGTCAACAAGGGTTTTCTAGCAGGGTTTTGGCCCATTAGGGCTAGCCCCAAGCCATAGGCTAGAATCCTAGGCCATAGGCTAATGATGGGGTTTTCATATAAACCTATAACTAGGAGTCACATATATATATATATATCTATATATAGATATACACTATCTAACCACCACCCAATATCCATATACCCAATGTATGAATAACATATATAATACAACCACATACATATATATATATATATATATATATATATTGACCTAAAGTAAACTAGTACAATATATACATATATCTCATATATGTATATACATATATATATAAACTTATATATATATATATACCTATATATATAGAGACATAGAGAGAGAGACAAAGGGAAAGAGAGAGAGACTGAATGAGAGAGAGAGTGAGACAGTGAGAGAGAGTGAGGGACTGAATCAGGACAAGGGGGGGGGGGGTTTTTCAGAACCTGGAACCCAACCATTCCCCCAAACATACACACACATAACACATATACATACATATGTGTATATATACATAACTTCACACACACTCACCCAAATCTCCTCAAATTCGACCTACACTTACAAATACATATATACTACACATATACTCACTAAAATACACTAGTCTAATACATAAATCATTAACAAAATCGAATCAAAATTCGATTTTGAAAACTGGGATTTAATCCCCAAAACTGTGACTGTGCACAGTTGCACTGAAATGGGATAATTCGAAAACACGCAACCCAATCGAGCTAAGACTCGCAACTAACGGTTGGTAACTAACCCCCCATAGATACTCTAGTGTCCTAGGTGCCTGAGATACGACCAAGACACGACACAACGTGTCCACGAGTCGAAATTCGAAAACAGGTAAATTATTAGGGCACGTGTCGGCTGAACTTTACGTGTCTCGTGTACACGACACAAGACACGTCGTGTCTCGTGCTCATGGGGGAAAGTTCGCCTAGGGGTCTACTAGGTGTCCACTAACCTGATTCGTGTCCAAGTGTCCGCGTGTCCGAGTTCTACGTGCGTATCAGAGAGGTCTGAAACGCGTGTGCTGTGCCAGTGTACGACCCGTGCGAGTGGATTTTCTCCCTCGACACGACACGTCGTGACACAAGACTTTAGGGGTGTCTTATCAGACACTGCCCCTAGGTCTGTGCCAAGTGGCACGTGTCCAAGTGTCGTGTCGTGTCCACACGAGGGGTCTGGTAGCAGGGGAGCTACGCAGTGCCTCGTGCACAAGTGTCGGGGGTTCGTGTACTTCACACGTGGCACGTGGGGCCACGTGCTCGTGTCAGGGGGTAGGCCTGGGGTCTAGGTTTGTGTCCATGTGTCTGTATTGTGTCCACGACACGTGTGGACACAATACAAAGTGTCAAACACTTGGGATTTAACAGTGTACACAGTGTTGTTTTACAGTGTGTTCGTGTCCTGTTTTGGACACGGACACGACTCGAAGTGTGCTCAGGGTTATGGTTCTATGACCTACACCTATAGAACTAAAAACTTGTTCAAATAGTTTTCAAAAATAATAACATTTAATTTACAGAGGCAATTCATCAAACACTTGAATTAAAACCTAGATACGTGTCCGATACGGACACCAAACCGACTCTAACCTTCACCAAATTTTACCCACAGTACCCTAGTACCTAGATGCATGCTAATATGAAGAGAAAACACAATTTTAACAAGGTTTATGGGCATTTACCTATTTGTGCAAAATCCTCAAATATAGGCCTATTTGAATGAAATCCTTCTTCGACTCCCAATGTCCAAAGTCTCACAAATTCTGAATTTCTAGCTTCCCTTAGCTCCCTAGATGTTGTAGGGTTCCAATGCAAGAGACTAGAGTCAATTTGGATCAAGAATGATCAAGTTATGAAGGGTTGAAGGAATGGGAATTTTTGTGGAATAAAATTCATGTAATTTCATTCATGAATTAATTCAATGGGATTTTATAGAATTGTGGGCTGCCAAGGGGGGGTCCTTGGCTGCCATGGGGGGGGGGTAGGGGAGGTGTCCTTGGCTTGCTTCTAGGTTAAGGCAATGACTTGTGTAAAGGGGTTGGATATTTTGAGTGTTTTTGGTAAAATATCTAAAAAGTAATATCTAGATATTTAACCCACTTTATCCTATGACTAATATCTATCCCCTTATCATTCTAGGTTAGTAACTAACCTCTAGATTAGTGCTAAACTAGGTTAGAGCTAACATGACACTAATCAACTAATTAAACAATAATAAAAACACATAAATCTAAATAATTCCAAATAATTTCTAGAAATTTACCAAAATACCCTTTAGGCTAAAAATCACTAATTTGAGGTTCTAAGCCTATGGCTAAGCTCTCATGGTCATGGCAACTTCTAGGTTAGAGAAAACTAGGGTTTACACTAAGTTATACTAACAAAAATCACAAAGTCATAAGTCATGACTTAGCATGACTTAGAAAATGGTTTAATCCAACTAAAATCACCAGAAAATCATACCATGACTAAAATACCACTAATAAATAATAAAAATAATAAATTTTCAAAAATCCCCAATTTCAGAAAACAGGGTGTTACAAGTCTACCCACCTTAAAATAATTTCGTCCTCGAAATTTAGATGGTCGTACTCCTCCTAGGTCAAACCTCCAACAATCAGGGACGAAGCCACTACCTAGGCAACATACAAGGTCAACAAGCAAAATATGGGTAGTAGACCTATACTGGGTCATGTCCAAAAATTGGTTGGCAGTTTTAGGTCATAAGGTGTTCTTAAGTCAAATCGAAGCCAAAAGTAACTCCATGGGGTAAATCAGGATGGGGCCTCGGGTCAGGAAAATCGTACTAAGCAAATGAAGCACACAATGGTATGCCTGAGTGGGACACTAAGGTCATGGGTGTAGTATGTTATGTCTAGGTCATGTATGTGAAGTCAGTTTTGAGAAAACAACTAGTCTTGTGCTCCAATTTAAAAGTCACGGTAATGTACCTACGATGATCATAAGTTAGAGTGGGAAAGGTCTATGGCCTAAATTGAACCAAAATCGTGATGAAATAGTGGTACCAGGGGGACAGGTTAAATGGAACAGTCTGTGGTCTCATCTAGGTGCACTAGTCATTCTAGATCAATACTGTCCTATGGTATCAAAACGTACAAGCAATCTAAGGTGTCCTAATTGGGAAGGTAAGGGAACAACAATCATCAAGGCTATAGGGTCGTCTACCACCCTATATGAAAATGGGTCATTAACAAGTGAGAAATTATTAAAGTTACCATTCCATAAAAAGAAAATTGAAAATTTAGGTACAACAATCACAAATAGATTTTAGTTTTGACACGATCTAAGTTGATCAATTTCAGGATAAATCGAGACTTGGGCAAGATAGAAAATCAATGAAATCGAGTACGAGCACGAGCATCCAATGATGAAGATCCAGGTCATGATTAAAGTTAATTCAACTGGATACGAATACGAGGTTCATAGGCGATGAAATAATTCCAAGAAGAATTGTCAAGGCTGTTGCGGATAAGATTCTAGGGCAAGTTTAATTGTCTCCATCCGTGTAGATTAATATATGAAAAGGCGAACCAAAACGCAATAGGTTGATCAGACCATCATGCGCCGGTTCTGATTAGATAATATATTAGTGGGTGTACACCCAATAAAATATACCATGATCAAGCTCGAAAAGGATAAGCTTGTAAAACTTGAGGATAAATTTATAGCATAAGATATAAGTAAGGGTGGAATGATGAAGGAAGAGACATAGTCCAAGATTCTTAACCAATCGGGTCAAGCATTCAAGGTAAGGTACAAGGTTAAGTATTTGAGGGTTCAAGCAGAACACCATCACATGCCAGGTCGAAAGAATTGAGCCAAGGTGGGTCTCTAATTGAAATAAGAATCAATTTGGTATCATGGTAGAGGTTATGGTTTAGCCATTTGACCAGAAAATCATATCAAGAAAATAGAGTACAAGGGGACGGGTTTTAGTGGGACATGGAATACCTACATGAAGGTAGGCTAGTCTAGGTCTTACATGTGAAGTTTGTTGGGAGGTAACAGCTAGTATTATACTCTGAATATCTAAGTCACGGTAAAGGACGTCCAATGGTCTAGAATAGAAAGTGGGAGTTCGAGACGTGACAAATTGATGCAAAAATTGAAGAAGATCAATTTAACTCATGAAATAAAATTAATCAGGAATTCAGTAAATAATTTAGGAACACAGTCCTAGGGATAGATAGGCTACTAGATGAATATAGTTAGGGTTCGACCAATCAAGGTCAAGGTTAGAAGGTCTTAATGAGTCTTTATTTGAGGAAAAGTCGAGTAAGTCAGGTTTGGGATACAGTCACATAGATTGGTAGAAAGAGTTTAAGCAAGATGCAAAATAGAGAGGACAGTTCATTTTAATGAAAGGCAATTAGCAAGAGGATTAGATGGCAAGAAATAAATAAGAGTTTTCTCATAATTGTGATTGAGTACCCTAAAAAAATAAAAGATATTAATCTAATACTAAGAAATTAAAAATCAACAACTACAAAAAAAAATATTTTAAATCATAAACTAACACCAGGATTCAAAGTTCTACGGTGAATCCTCCAAAACCAAATTCAATCAAGGGAAAAGGAGTTTAAATCGTAATTTCAAATGAGATTCTCAAGGGTTATCCCAGGAATCTCTCAAAGTATCCTAGCAGTGATTGAGTATCCATTCTCTCTAAGCCTATTCCTTCAATCCTATCACAGGCTGTAGTGATACTCTAGTTCGAGTACCACTACATAAACTCGACCTGCATGGGCCACCACTAAAAACGTGTCACGACCCGCACCCTAGAGTAAGGGCACGAGAAGTGGGTACGTCCAGCCTACGCCGCAGTGTCGGCGGTAGAACGCTGTCCTAGGTCAATCATCTAACAGTATAAGGTACCTGTACAGTTTATACTCTCCGAATAGAGGTGACAAATAGAAAACAAACTCAATCACATCTAGGGTAGAAGAACGAAGAACAGATAGATAGTAACTCAAAGAGAACCATAGCATAGATGAAATAAGACTAAGTGTCTAAGATACATAACATCCAGAATGTCAACTCATAATACAATAAGTCTAAGAGTCTATACATCTCCACATCTCAAAATACAACACAGAACGTGAGACAAAAAGTAAATATAGAAAAGACTGCCTAGACTAAACTGGTCTAGACTACTGGAACATCCTCCTCAGCTGTAGGTGGAACCTGCTGAGGGTCCTCAATACAAGTATCATCTAGTCCTGCTCCATAATAGGTAGACACCAGGCCTCATCCTCATCCTCTGTAATATTTTCAACAGGTCCAATCAGGACGGGAACGAGCACAAAACATCTCACACAGTGCATATCATGTTAGGAAATACGATACAGGCAATAGAGTAAGATACATGAACTGCTGAAAGGAAATATACGCTGTAAAAGAGATAGCTGTAATGAAATATCTACTATAAATAGAGAACTAACAGTGGCTAGTGAGTCAGAGTACGAGATAGCACATGTGAACGGACGGATTTGTACATGATCGAGTTTGCACATGAATACACTACTTTGGAATTGTTCACACGACTACTAGCACTCCCCCGTATCCCCAATCAATACACAAGGATCTGTACAGGTTACGTTATTGTACATGATATCACATGGGGCCCATGAAAGGGTGCACATGATAGTATACATGAGAGCTCAGTAAACATGAGAGTACATGATCACATGAGTGTACATGAATAATGAAAGCATGGGTGTACATGATGATAGTGAAACACACATAACATGAAGTACCCGATGCTCCCGAGGGGGATAACATCTCATGTAAAGATCCATATAGTACCAATCCGTGTTACCAACGTGACAGCAACAAGTAAAGTAATCTAGAGCGAGAAGTAAAGCCTGAACAAGTATGAAACGGTCAGAGAATGTACTCGCCTGATAACTGAATGTCTGAAGAGGATATACTGCATGAGGAGAGGTGTGTGGCTCCTAGTCAGAGCAACACAGGTCACAATGTATCCACAATGGTAAAAATAAAGTATACAATGCATACTATATGATTCTAGGTTAAACTGGTCAAAAGTCAACTCCTGGTCAACACTAATAGTCAAACTAAGTCACAGGAAGTCATACTAGGTCAAATAAGGTCAAACAAGATCAAACAAGGTCAAACAAATTTAATCTAGGTTAAAGTCAACTCCTGGTCAATACTCTAATCAAACTAGTCAAATACTAGTCAATATGATCAATCTGGATCAAGTCTAGATCAAACTTAGACCAACTAAGTCATTGGTCAAACAAAGACTAGTCAGTTAGGGTAATTAGGTCAAACATGGTCAACACTAGTTAAACTAGTTAGGGTTTTAGTCAAACTAGTCAAACTAGTTGATTTAGGTCATTCCTAGTCATTTCTAGGTTAACTAGGTCACTTTTGACCAAATGTTGACTTTGGTCAACCCTTAGTCAACAAGGGTTTTCTAGCAGGGTTTTGGCCCATTAGGGCTAGCCCCAAGCCATAGGCTAGAATCCTAGGCCATAGGCTAATGATGGGGTTTTCATATAAACCTATAACTAGGAGTCACATATATATATATATATCTATATATATAGATATACACTATCTAACCACCACCCAATATCCATATACCCAATGTATGAATAACATATATAATACAACCACATACATATATATATATATATATATATTGACCTAAAGTAAACTAGTACAATATATACATATATCTCATATATGTATATACATATATATATAAACTTATATATATATATACCTATATATATAGAGACATAGAGAGAGAGACAAAGGGAAAGAGAGAGAGACTGAATGAGAGAGAGAGTGAGACAGTGAGAGAGAGTGAGGGACTGAATCAGGACAGGGGGGGGGGGTTTTTCAGAACCTGGAACCCAACCATTCCCCCAAACATACACACACATAACACATATACATACATATGTGTATATATACATAACTTCACACACACTCACCCAAATCTCCTCAAATTCGACCTACACTTACAAATACATATATACTACACATATACTCACTAAAATACACTAGTCTAATACATAAATCATTAACAAAATCGAATCAAAATTCGATTTTGAAAACTGGGATTTAATCCCCAAAACTGTGACTGTGCACAGTTGCACTGAAATGGGATAATTCGAAAACACGCAACCCAATCGAGCTAAGACTCGCAACTAACGGTTGGTAACTAACCCCCCATAGATACTCTAGTGTCCTAGGTGCCTGAGATACGACCAAGACACGACACAACGTGTCCACGAGTCGAAATTCGAAAACAGGTAAATTATTAGGGCACGTGTCGGCTGAACTTTACGTGTCTCGTGTACACGACACAAGACACGTCGTGTCTCGTGCTCATGGGGGAAAGTTCGCCTAGGGGTCTACTAGGTGTCCACTAACCTGATTCGTGTCCAAGTGTCCGCGTGTCCGAGTTCTACGTGCGTATCAGAGAGGTCTGAAACGCGTGTGCTGTGCCAGTGTACGACCCGTGCGAGTGGATTTTCTCCCTCGACACGATACGTCGTGACACAAGACTTTAGGGGTGTCTTATCAGACACTGCCCCTAGGTCTGTGCCAAGTGGCACGTGTCCAAGTGTCGTGTCGTGTCCACACGAGGGGTCTGGTAGCAGGGGAGCTACGCAGTGCCTCGTGCACAAGTGTCGGGGGTTCGTGTACTTCACACGTGGCACGTGGGGCCACGTGCTCGTGTCAGGGGGTAGGCCTGGGGTCTAGGTTTGTGTCCATGTGTCTGTATTGTGTCCACGACACGTGTGGACACAATACAAAGTGTCAAACACTTGGGATTTAACAGTGTACACAGTGTTGTTTTACAGTGTGTTCGTGTCCTGTTTTGGACACGGACACGACTCGAAGTGTGCTCAGGGTTATGGTTCTATGACCTACACCTATAGAACTAAAAACTTGTTCAAATAGTTTTCAAAAATAATAACATTTAATTTACAGAGGCAATTCATCAAACACTTGAATTAAAACCTAGATACGTGTCCGATACGGACACCAAACCGACTCTAACCTTCACCAAATTTTACCCACAGTACCCTAGTACCTAGATGCATGCTAATATGAAGAGAAAACACAATTTTAACAAGGTTTATGGGCATTTACCTATTTGTGCAAAATCCTCAAATATAGGCCTATTTGAATGAAATCCTTCTTCGACTCCCAATGTCCAAAGTCTCACAAATTCTGAATTTCTAGCTTCCCTTAGCTCCCTAGATGTTGTAGGGTTCCAATGCAAGAGACTAGAGTCAATTTGGATCAAGAATGATCAAGTTATGAAGGGTTGAAGGAATGGGAATTTTTGTGGAATAAAATTCATGTAATTTCATTCATGAATTAATTCAATGGGATTTTATAGAATTGTGGGCTGCCAAGGGGGGGTCCTTGGCTGCCATGGGGGGGGTAGGGGAGGTGTCCTTGGCTTGCTTCTAGGTTAAGGCAATGACTTGTGTAAAGGGGTTGGATATTTTGAGTGTTTTTGGTAAAATATCTAAAAAGTAATATCTAGATATTTAACCCACTTTATCCTATGACTAATATCTATCCCCTTATCATTCTAGGTTAGTAACTAACCTCTAGATTAGTGCTAAACTAGGTTAGAGCTAACATGACACTAATCAACTAATTAAACAATAATAAAAACACATAAATCTAAATAATTCCAAATAATTTCTAGAAATTTACCAAAATACCCTTTAGGCTAAAAATCACTAATTTGAGGTTCTAAGCCTATGGCTAAGCTCTCATGGTCATGGCAACTTCTAGGTTAGAGAAAACTAGGGTTTACACTAAGTTATACTAACAAAAATCACAAAGTCATAAGTCATGACTTAGCATGACTTAGAAAATGGTTTAATCCAACTAAAATCACCAGAAAATCATACCATGACTAAAATACCACTAATAAATAATAAAAATAATAAATTTTCAAAAATCTCCAATTTCAGAAAACAGGGTGTTACAACCAGTGCCTATTAGATCTATCTATAGATGTTCTATTTTTATAGCCGGGAGAGAGTTCAGGGGATGATTCTTTGTGATGCCACTCTCCGGTTATGATATCATATTGGGGATGGACTGGCTTAGCTATGCCCATGCATCTATAGACTGTCATGAGGGTAGTATTTTGTTCAGTCCCCCAGGCACAGCACCATTCAGTGTCAGGAGGACAGGGCCGGAGATCAGCCTAGAGCCGAATTGTTGTGCGACAGTTGGGGACGTAGCACCGCCACACCCTATCATTAGGGAGTTTATGGATGTATTCCCAGAGGATCTTCCAGGGCTTTCGCCTGACAGAGATATGGAGTTCACTATAGATTTAGTGCCGGGTTCATCACCAGTATCCCGGGCTTGCTATAGAGTGAATCCCAAGGAGGCAGTAGAGATGAAAGAGCAGATTGATGACCTGTTGAAAAAGGGTTTCATCCGATCCAGTGCTTCTCCATGGGGAGCACCAGTGCTCTTTGTGCCTAAGAAGGATGGTACAGTCCGGTTGTGTATTGACTACCGGGCCTTGAATGCCATCACCATCAAGAACAAATATCCTCTGCCCAGGATAGATGATTTGTTCGACCAGTTGAGCGGGGCGAAGGTGTTTTCCAGGATAGACTTGAGATCCGGGTACCACCAGGTGAAGGTTAGGGCAGCAGACATCTAGAAGACGGCGTTTAACACGAAGTACGGGCAGTACGAGTTTCTGGTGATGCCATTTGGTCTCACAAATGCGCCAGCTGTCTTTATGAACTTGATGAATAAGACATTTTACCAGTATCTGGATAAGTTCGTCATAGTGTTTATCGATGACATCCTGATATACTCGAAGATGCCAGAGGAGCATGCAGAGCACTTGCGGATAGTTTTGGGGATTCTGAGACAGGAGAGATTATTTGCCAAATTGCCGAAGTGCGAGTTCTTTTTAGACCGAGTGGAGTTTCTCGGCCATGTAGTCACTGGAGATGGAATCTCGGTGGATCCCAGGAAGATTGCTGCAGTTGAGACATGGAAGGCTCCGACGTCAGTTTCAGAGATCAGGAGCTTTCTGGGTTTAGCAGGCTATTATAGAAAGTTCGTCCAGGACTTTGCTAGGATAGCTGAACCCATGACAAAGCTGACGCGGAAGGACGCAGAGTACATCTGGTCAGAGGACTGCCAGGCAGCGTTTGAGGAGATGAAGATGAGGCTGATGACCGCTCCAGTTCTGACATTACCTTCAGCTTCTGGAGGTTTCACCATATACAACGATGCTTCTGGAAAAGGGCTAGGATGTGTCCTACATCAGCATGGGAAAGTGATTGCTTATGCATCTAGGCAATTGCGGACTCATGAGAGGAATTATCCTACCCATGACCTAGAGTTAGCTGCGGTGATCTTTGCACTCAAGTTATAGAAACATTACTTATACGGAGAGCGTGTGGAGATCTTTACTGACCACAAAAGCTTGAAGTATGTGTTCACGCAGAAAGAGCTGAACATGAGGCAAAGACGATGGTTGGAGTTGATGAAAGACTTCAACATCGATTTACAGTATCACCCCGGGAAGACAAATGTGGTGGCGGATGCGCTGAGCAGGCATTCGATGGCATGGTACCTGATGATTGATCGGCATTTGCAGGAGGATCTGGAGAAGCTCGGTATCGAGCTAGTTCGGCCAGGATCAGTGATACAGATGTTGGCGCTTGATATCCTGTCAGGTTTGATGGAGTAGATCAGGGAGGCATAGTCTACAGATTAGAGCCTTCGCAGACTTCGAGCCCAGGCGTTAGCTGGATTGCTGGATGACTTTACTATAGCAGAGGATGGATCCTTGAGGCATGGCAGCCGACTGTGCGTGCCGAAAGGAGAGCTGGTAGAGGCAGTCTTACAGGAGGCGCACAGATCAAGATATTCTATTCATCCTGGTGCTAACAAGATATACCGTGACTTGCGGGAACATCTTTGGTGGCACGGGATGAAGAGGGATGTATCATATTTTATCTCGAGATGCCTAGTTTGCCAGTAGGTAAAGGCGGAGCGCCAGAGGCCAGCTGGTTTGTTGCAGCCATTATCCATTCCCGAGTGGAAGTGGGAACATATTACGATGGACTTCGTCTCAGGGCTTCCTCGTTCCCAAGGAGGGAAGGATGCCATTTGGGTCATCGTGGACAGGCTGACGAAGTGTGTGCACTTCATACCCTTCAAGGTGGGGCTTTCCACCGAAAAGTTGGCGGAGGTATACATGCAGCAGATAGTTCGCCTACACGGAGTGCCGGTGAGCATCGTGTCAGACAGAGACAGCAGATTCACATTCCACTACTGGAGGAGCTTGCAGGAGGAGTTGGGCAGCAGGCTCAAGTTCTGTACGGCGTACCACCCGCAGACAGATGGGCAGTCTGAGAGGACGATACAGACACTGGAGGATATGCTGAGAACCTGCGTGCTGGACTTCGGAGGATCATGGGAGAGCCATCTGCACTTGGTAGAGTTTTCATACAACAACAGCTACCAAGCCAGTATAGGTATGTCTCCTTTTGAGGCGCTTTATGGACGACGATGCCGCACACCGCTCTTTTGGGATGATGTCGGAGACAGAGTTATGCTTGGGCCAGAGATGATCACAGATGCAGCAGAGAAATTCGGGATAATCAGAGACAGGCACAGAGTAGCTCAGGATAGGCAGAAACACTGGGCTGATGCTAGTCGCAGGTCGATGGAGTTCGCAGACGGTGATATGGTGCTAGTGAAGATATCACCTACTAGAGGGACGATTCGGTTCGGACGAGGAGGGAAGCTGAGCCCCAGATACATCGGGCCGTTCGAGGTACTTGGCAGGATCGGAGAGGTAGCTTACAGGGTTACACTTCCATCCAACCTAGCAGGAGTTCACGATGTCTTTCACGTATCTCAGCTGAGGAGATATGTTCCAGACCCCAGTCATGTGCTAGATCATTCAGAGTTGGAGGTCGGACCGAGCCTTACAGTTTCTGAGCAGCCAGTGGAGATATTAGACAGGAGAGAGAAGAGGCTGAGGAACAAGGTTATACCCTTAGTACGAGTAGCTTGGAGCCGTCACGCTCCAGGTGAATCTACTTGGGAGAGGGAGTCGGACATGAGGGAGAGATACCCTTACTTGTTCGATCCAACCGCTGCGAGCGAACCACCCGTTCCCGCTTGATACCTTAGAGGTTAGTTTCGATCATAGCCTTAGTCATTTATTGCATTGCTTTCTATGTTAGAATATTATAGGGTCTTCAATCCTTGTGAATTTCGAGGACGAAATTTTTCAAGGAGGGAAGACTTGTAAGCCCCTATTTTTCAAAATTTTATTTAATTAGTGTTTATTAATTGTTAGTATCAAATTTAGCCTTAAAATAATTATTTAGATTTTTAGGAATTTTTCTAGAATTTTTAATAAATTATAAATGAGTTTTATATATTAAAAATATCAATTTACAATTTTCTAAAATATTTTAATATTATTTTGTAATTTTTAGAATTGTTTTAATATGGTTTTGCAATTTATTTAATTGTTAATATATCAGTTTGGAATTATTAGATTGTTTTAAATTGCGGAATACAAATTCTAATTTGTATTTAGACACTGGGAGTACCTAGTTGTAATTACCTAAACTACAGGGACCTAGACGCTAAACCCTAATCCTATCCACCCCCCGACGACTGGCCAGCTGCCGACGACCGGCCAGCTGCCCCCCGCCATTTCCGGCCGACCTAGCCCCGTTCGACCGACTCTAAGCCCCTATAAATGACCCCCTCACTCACCCCGACCCAACCCCCATCACCCCGACCACCATCGACGCCCCCAGCTCCACTTCTTCCCCAAAAACCCTAACCGGAACCCTAACTCCGGCGACACCACTCCGCCACCTCACTAGCTACCCTCACAGTCCCCAACCACCGTCGACGAGCTCGCCACGCCGAGACGCGTCGATCGCCACCACTCCGCCACCGCCCCGACGCCTACTCCGCCGTCCGCGACCTTCGAAACACCCTCGACTAGCCGGACATGTAAGTCGCAGCACTGAATCGTGTCGTCCGTGTCTCGAATCCACGTATGTGGTTCTCCAGGACACGGGGACCCTAGTCCAGTACTTGGACACACGAATCAACACTTGTACGTGTCGTGCATGGCACGGACACGTAGACTCTGTGTCCCAAACTGTCAGGACACAGAGTGGTATTTCGGGCTACTGATATATTAAACTAAAACCTAAATAAAACTAACTCGAGCCCCACCCTAACAGCAAGCCCGCTCAGGCCCACTGGCCAGTGGGTGGGGCTCTAAAACTTCACCCTTTAACAGAGGGCCGAGTTCGAGCCCTTTGTTTGTTTTTGTTTTTGTTTCTTTTTCTTTTTTCTTTTCTTTTGTTATATATATATATATATATATATATATATATATATATATATATATATATATATATATATATATATATATATATATATATATATATATATGTATTTGTATATATATATATGTATATACTGTATATATACAGTATTTATATATATATATATATATATATATATATATATATATATATCTTTATGTTTAGTAAATATATATATATATATATATATTTGTATTTATATACATATATGTATATATTATTATATATATATATACTATTATATATATGTATACAATATTTATATATATACTTTATAATTAAGTATTTTTCTTATATATATATATATATATATATATATATATATATATATATATATATATATATATATATATATATATATATATATATATGCTTTTAACATATGTATGTATATAATCATTTTGTATAATTTTACCTTATTAAAATATTAATATTTATTTTGCACATTTACTAATTTATATTTTAGTGTATTTAAATTACTGCAACCATTTGGTGTCCAAGCCTAGCATGGGTTTTTGGGCCCAAATGTGTTTTCACACATTCAAGACCTGTACAAGTCATATTGGACTTGATTCATGGCCTTGGGTCCTGTATTTGAACTTTGGTTCAAATTATATACATGGACAAAATACGCAGATAATTAATTATTTAATTTCGATTGTGTACAATGCTGTTTTTGATTTACTTGAAGTACTGTTAAAATTCTGGAAAAATAGTATTTAGATACTATGTTAATTTAGCTAATTTAGTATAATTTTTATAGTATTTAAATTACTGTTTTGCCACTAATTTGGCATATGAAATCAAAACTCATTTTTTGTATACTTAGGAAAACTGATTTTTATAAAATACTTGTACTGGTTAATAAAATCCAGAAAAATTATAATAAATTTCTATAATTATCAAGGATCTTTTTGGTACTTTATTTTAAGTAATAATAAGCTTTTTGTCTATCTCAAAAATTGTTGGAACACAATGTTCATTTGATTTATTTATTGAATAAATACGACTTGTAACTTTTTTGTGCTATTTTGAGTTTTAGTCGTATTGAACCCCACCCCTCACTAGTGTAAAGACCCTAGAAAGTTAGTTAAAGTAGTGTGTCACCCCACATTGGTCTCCTATGCTAAAATCATTATTTTGGCTAGGTGCCCAGTCACAAGTCGTGTTGCACCAATTAGTGTCCTAGTGTTTTAGCTTAGTGTAAAAACTAAGTTTATGTATTTATTTCTACAGTGACGAGTTACCGGACATCTATAGCACTTTTATCGCAGCTTGTTTTGCTTTGCTTTGCTAGAGGCAAGTACTTTCTACAAACTTTACATACTGTTACATAAATGAACTGCTAATCCAACCATGTTAAATGCTGATCCTTGGGGTAGCAAGTTAAAATGTCACATGTTGTACTTTCTATTACTACCATGCTTAGAATAGTTTTTATGTATCTCTCACATAATTAGTGTATGGGTTATGGGAAAACTGACAGTTGAGTACGTGATCATGACCCCCCTATAGTAGCGAGCGAGGTCGCATTTTATATGCATACCTTGCCGCAGGCCATTATCCCGCATTTCTGTACGGATGTACAACTATGCTTGTTAACTTGTACGTATGTATATTTTATTTACATGTACCACAGTACTGATGCCGTCATTGATAAATTCGACATTTATAGTATTCTGAGTTGCCTTAAACCTGAAGCCATTAACGACATAGCCTGGCCAAGTCTTTGTTTGCTTCTTCGGTCCCAATGCCAGATAACGAACACTCTCATTAGTGAGTGTTGTTTCAGGCAATAAAACCTGTAAACAAATATTTATAATTTAAATGTTTTAGATTATATATTTCTAATCTCAGTTACTTACGTATTTTATAAGAATATATAAAATCAATCTCAATTATAATCTCAGTTACTTACGTATTTGCGAAACCATGACGGAAATGTACAATCAAACTCTCTTTGAAGTCCCTCATCGGTAATATCGGGTGTCCTCATTTTGACTTGATCTCTAAATACACTATTAGAGAAAATAAGAATATATAAGTGTAGTCACTTACTTCATCAAATTAGAGATTATAACGAGTGCAAGTGTACTGACTTACTTCTCAAAATCTCTCACTTCTTGTATGTCACAGTTTAACAAGACATATCGGTGATCGGCATCATACTCGTCGTCAGTCAACCACCATTTTTTACTAGCCCCAACAGGCTTGCCCCTTACATTGAATATACCTCCATCCTCAACGTCCTCGTCATTCCTTTGAGGTCTATTTTGATTTGTCTTAACATGAGCATCGAAATAAATGGAGCAGAAGTTTGACACCTCTTCGATAAGATATGCTTCGCATATCGAAGCCTCTATATGAGCCTTGTTGCCAACTTTCTTCTTTAGATGGTGTAGGTATCTAGAGAGACAAATTATCTTGAGAATTAAGAATAAATTTTAAAACCTACTGAAATTCAACTTAAATTATATCGATTTTTATGTACCTTTCAAATGGGTACATCCATCGATAATGAACAGATGCACCGACACGGGCTTCGTATGCTAGATGAATCGGTAGGTGCTCCATGCTGTCGAAGAAGCCAGGAGAAAATATTTTCTCCAACTTGTAAATTTTTAAGATAATCTTCTCCTCAAGTTCAACCATGTGTTGCACAGTCAACTTAGTTGAACAAATATCCCTAAAAATATAGATAGTTCGGCCAACGGAACCCATACAGCAGAAGGCAACAACTCTTTCAAAGCAATGGACAGTAATCTTTCTATAAACACGTGGCAGTCATGACTCTTCATTCCCGTTAGCTTACGTTCATTGAGATCAACGCATTTAGACAAATTCGACACATAGCCGTCGAAAAATCTTAAAGTAGATACCCACTAGCAGATTATTAATCTATCTTCCTTGCTCAATATGTATTGTGCTATCGGCTTACTTAATTGTCCACCAGCTCCCCTTTGTATCAAGTTCAGATAAGGACGCTTGCATATCTCGGCAATGACTTGTCTTGCTTTTGGATTGTCCTTCGTCTTTCTTTTAATATCTACGACGGTATTGAAGACATTATCGAACACATTCTTTTCGATATGCATAACATCAAGATTATGTCTTATAAGATTATCTTTCCAATAAGTCAAGTCCCAGAAGATACTCCGTTTGGTCAAGTTATGCCTTTGTTCGAACCCATCGACACGATTGTTCGATGGATCTTCCATTACAGTGGGCAAGTCCTTTACATCTTCCCAAATATCGTATCCCGATAATCTGGTAGGCGGATGAGAAAATTCTTGTTTTCCAGCTCTAAACGCATCCTTGTTCTTTCTCCAAGGATGACTTGCGGGCAGAAATTGACGATGACAATCAAAGAAAGAAGTTTTTCCTCCATGCTTAAGGTGGAACGCCTTACTATTTTCCATGCATATCGGACAAGACATGGTGCCATGAGTACTCCATCCCGACAGCATACCGTATGCAAAAAAATCATTGATTGTCCACATCAGTGAAGCTCTCATCTGAAAGTTCTGTTTCCTGGAAATATTATAGGTCGCGACGTCGATCTCCTACAGCTGTTTCAGCTCATCCACCAACGGCTGTAAATATATATCGATATTTTTCGTCGAATTTTTGGGACCCGGTATGATAGCTGTCAAGAACATATAAGGAGTCTTCATACACATCCATGGTGGCAGATTGTAAGGGGTCAGAATAACCGGCCAGCAGGAGTATTGAGATCCCGACTGCCCGAAAGGGGCGAAGCCATCAGGACATAGCCCCAGACGTATATTTCTAGTCTCTGTAGCAAAATCTGGATGGCGCAAATCAAAATATTTCCACACCTCTCCATCAGAAGGATGTGACAATTCTCCATCGTCTTTTGTGCGTTCTTCGTTGTGCTACGTCATGTGTTCTGCTGTATTCTGAGACATATACATCCTCTGCAAGAGCTTCGTGATCGACAAGTAATACATATACTTGTAAGGACGTCGTTTTCTAGTTGACTTTTCTTTTCCCTGACTGGCTTGTAACGATCCGCATTACAAAAGCTGTAACTTTCTATATCCTCGTTCTTTTTGTAGTACAACATGCATCCATTGCGACAATAATCTATCTTCTCGTACCCCAGTCCCAGTTGTCGGACCATCATCGTCGACTTGTAGAAGTTTTTTAGAAGCTCTTTTGATTCCTTTGGTAACACCTCATTGATTAGTTGTATAATCCGATCCTAACAAGTTTGTGGCAAGTTAAAATCGGACTTTATGTTCAACAACCGCATCGTCACTGACAGTACGGAATGTGGCTCACAACCAGGATATAAAGAAGTTTCAGCATCCTGAAACATATCATAGAACTCCTTCGCCTCGGAATTAGGATCCTCCGAATCAAAATTAGGCCCTACCGCGTCGTACACCATATCTCGTACAA
>JANAVB010033219.1:3603324-3611458 GCA_029216955.1 Iris pallida
ACTGAGTTACAACTCAGATGAAGGAGAAGAAAGAAGAAAGAAGAAGAGGAAAGGTTCTTCCTGGGGTGATTAAGATCACCGTTGCTCAAAGCAAGATTCGCCCCAACACGATCTGCTTCCAGGAACCAGCAAGTTCACGAAGAACTTCTGGAACGCTCGTAAGTCAATATTTGAGACTTGAACGGGCTTCCTGGACTTTACAGACTCCCTTAACTCTCTTTTTGGTGCATCTTTCAAAGGAGGCCAAGGGGCTCTATTTATAGAGTGGAGTGAGACTTCACCTCTTTTCCTATCCGATGTGGGACTAAAATACCAATACTCAAAATAGAGTTTGATATTTTAGATCATCCCACAATCAGCATAGAAGTGTGCCAGTCCACGCCTACCCTCCGAACACTCCGGTGCATGCATGAGACATCTTGGAGTCCGTGTCCGAGTCCGCACAACAAAAATCAACTTGCATCCTGGAGTCCATGTCCGAGTCCGAGTCCGCACAACAAAAATTAACTTGCATCCTTGTTGGAATTAATCCTTTTTTCTTCTAGGAAAATACTCCCACATGGCACACACTGTGCTCCACCACACCTCATGTGCACAACTCAACACAAGCAATGCATTATATTGAGATACTCACCATTTGGTGTAGCCGATGTGGGACTATCTTTCCTAGTCCAAAGACAAAAACAACAACAACTCTTACCTGAATTTAGGATGAAAGACTATAGCACGATCTTTAAATTGATGACCAAAAACTTGCACGGACAAATCCAACCAACCCAATAGAAGTAAACGGATATGGAGGATAAACATGAAGTCTCACTCAAACTCTACAAACCAAAAAGTGGAAGCACATGATATTTGCTTGTGGTCAAGATCTCCATTAGCTACTGCATGCCATTGTGTGGAGCAAGGAACAAACTTTCTTCCCCCTCATATGGGACATTCGTGGCCCTTCTTTTGAAAGGCAAGTCTCTTGTTAAGGCATGCCTCTTGTTGGACAGGATTAGTTGATATCAAGCAAGCACTCATTTGTTTAAAAATAAAGAGAATATATTTTAAAAAATAAGTAAGAACAATGCTACATTTGTCCGTAGGTTTGGACTACAGCCATAACCTGCAGGCCACCTGTCGCCTATTCATTGAAGGGGGCTACAAAAAATTCAGGATGGATCCCGAAGGGTGCATGGGAGGCTAGTAGGGGATGACACGTCGATGCGAACATGCGCACGGACGCACGGTCACCATCCACGTCGGCAAAAGAGTATTTCCGAGTAAGTAATACATGATTCATAGTAGTAGAATAGATCTAAGCTCATTCGTTTTCGGGTTAGATTTGAGTCATATCGGATCTAGGTCCGAATTGGATTAGCTCATGTAAGTTAAAATATATTTTGGAGATGATAAAATGATGTTGATGAGATTTACATCAATACCTCTACAGCAATTAAACAATGTGATAACCATCTGCAATGTAATTTTTTTTTTCCATAAATGCAACGCTATTATTAAATATAAGTCGGTAGAAATAAAAAAATATTATACATAAATTATTTTGGAAATATTAAACTAAGGCCAAATATAGTAATCTAAATTCTTTATATATTTGATATCCTAAAATTTTATTTCTAGAAATATGATAATTTTTTGGCTATATAACATTCCACTTTCAAACGTTAGCCTATTATTTTTTTTTGGTGGATACATCTTTAGATTTTTATTTTTTTTATTATGCAAACTTGCGTCGAATTCGAGTATTCAGTAGATTCATTCTTTGTTTTCTTATAAATGGTTGTGGTCCCGAATTCCAAAGTGGATACGGAGAAGGCAAAACAAGGGTGGCTTTTTGGACGGATGGGAAATGAAGCAGGTGTCTTTTTGCACGTGAGATTTCACCCAAAAAAAAAAGTTTACTATCTAGTGAAGAATGAACCGGTTCAACCTTGAAGAGTTTTAAGTTCCTACCTGGACACGTCAATTGAACCGGACCAGTCCAGTTCGATACGAGTCCACTTCGAAAAAATTAGCTCATATGTCGGCATAGTCTGATTAATATTGGGTCCGAGCTTATCCGGGGTAGTATTTTGAACGTGCTGGATCTCATATCTCAAGTCCAGATCCGTATCGACCCGAGGTCCTTCTGTCACGCCCCAGTACCGAAATACAGATACGGACTAGGCCAGCTACTCCATATGAGGTATACAACGTCATACGGCGATCGTAGATGTCAAGAGACAAGGGGGTGCATGCTACATTCAAGTCTCCTATGGTCTCACAGAGCATCTATGTCTCAATCATTCAAAGCAAGAAAATATCAATTAATGAACATATGAGATAAAGCAGTAAGGCGTCCCCGACGCTTCATCAAAATGATCATGGGGATCTAGCTTTATAAGCTCCCAGAGAGTCATAGGTACATAATTGTATTCAGCTGCAGTCTGATTTAATTACAAATTATGCAAAAGAAAAAATATCCAGATTAGCCGGCTAAACAGGTGTCGGTGGCTAAACGCCAGAACATAAGTGAAGATACTAGAGTGGTGGAGAAGAAACCCACTCGAGTCCCCCGTCAGCCATGCTCCTAGTATGCACGATTGACGTCAGGGAAGAAGTTTGGATCCTCAGGCGCTGCTACGAGATCTGGCCAAACAAAACCAACGGGGTCAGCCCCGAATAGCAAGTACCAAAGGGAGCACAAAAGAGTGAGATAAAACCCATGAATAAAATAATAATACTACTAATAATAAAGCTTCTGGTCGTAGCCTCGGTCCACAGCCTGTCCTAGCACGATAGACCAACCCAACAAACAAACAAGGACATGGGTTGGACCACGTACCATAACTGCCCATGTCCCTCGGCTACTAACGGAAGTTACAAGGCACAGTCAAGTCATTTTAAAGCGGCCAATTATTCATGCGGCTTTCTATATTTGGCGAAGTTATCCCCGCGATACTGATTAAAAGGAATCCTCAGATCGTGTCAACCCAGCAGGGCTAGCCAAACCATAAGACATATAACATATTGATTATGCACGGTCCCCCGGAGGGCTACCGCACTAAAATATTTAACACATAGCTCGTAGAAGTCAGATATAGCCATCCGCTATAGGCGAATGAAACCATATCACACTCAGGACTGGACCTGGGGTGGCTAGTATGGCACGATCTTGGGATTCTTCCCACCCAATGCATCTACCAAGTTAGTTGCCTAGTTAATCCCTAGGTTATTCTCGAAGTTCACATGTCGTGGTCACATGCTCACTCTCCTAGATGTCGTACATTGTACGAGTACCCCAAGAAGGGATCTGTACTGGTTTATGGAATCATACGTATGTACCCCCTTCTTGGTGTAATGCGACACACAACACATACCACGTCATTGCTACCGACCATTCGCTATATAAATGCTGGACTCTTGAAGGTACTGGCAGGTATCGCATAGGAACACTTAGCACATAGGATAGCACATCGGTGCTCACATAGATTGTACCTTAGTACACACTAGGGTTATCCAGCATACGCATAGGTAGTCAGGTCAGGAATGAGGACCAAAACACAAGAGGAAAGAGAAAAGGAAGGCACTACGTACTTCGGGTATGAAGTGCTCACAAGTCATGAAGTGGCCCTAACGGCACGCGCAATGTGCAAGGTAAAAGGTGCACAAGGTGCCAAAGTCATATATGAATTCTGGTTAAAGTGAGACATAAAGATTCTTGAAGCCAAGACAAAGATCTACAACTTTCATGTTGAGAGTTGGGGAAATTCTGGCCATAATTCAGCCAAACAGGACATAAAACAGTCAAAAACAGCCAAATAGGCTTTATGCGGCATTCTGCGACACTATTCAGGCTTCTTCGGCACTATGCGGCCTTCTGCGGCACTATTCATTCCATACGGCACTATGCATCCGTGCGGCACTATTTATTCCTGCGGCTGCGATACTATTCATCCATGCGACACTATTTATCCATACGGCTGCGACAATATTCATGCGGCACTATTCATTCCTGCGACAGCGGTACTATTCATCCATGCGGCTGCGATACTATTCATTCCAGCGACTGCGGCACTATTCATTCCTGCGGCTGTGGCACAATTCATGCGGCACTATTCATCATCGCTGCCAAAACCAGGACAGATGACATAAAAAATGTCCAAATATTGTTTTGGCCATAACTTCCTAAAAACAAGTCGAAGTCTAACTTTTCAAAAGTCAAAATTATGTAGAATCAAATTTCCTACAACCTAGGACCATTACTTTTCGAAAATAACCAAGTTTGATAGATCAAAACCATGTAAATACATAAAACCCTAGTTTTAGAAACTTAGATCTACACAAAACTAGCCATTAAAATCAAAAACTCCAAGAACTAAACTTGGAGAGAATGAAGAGAAGAACAATATAGACAAATAATATCAAAGGAAAAAAAATCAGAATGAAAAATGCAAAAAACTTCACTTTTGAGCAAGTTGTACTTGCCTAAGGGTGGTGGTTGAGGGAAATAAATGGAAGAGTGAATGAGGAGAGAGAGTGAGGAAGAGAATACAAATAGGGGTTAAGTTGGCTTAAGAAAACCCTAATCTCTAAACATGCTCTAACCATTCCACTAATGACTAATGACATGCTTAAAAGCTACATGCAACCATTAAATAATAAATGGGATATGTGTTTGCCATTAAAATTGTTTGATTGAAAACTTTAACACAAACAGAACAGGTTACAAATGTAGGACTTAGATGTAGTCCTAGGAGTACACTTTTATTTAAGCTGGGTCCTTAGTGCCAATGGAGCGAGTGGTAATGCGTTGACTTCGTTGACCGGCTGACGACGGTTATCGGTTCTCTGAAGGTGTGGATTGCTCTGGGTGCTGGAGCTTGCTGAGAGGAGGAAGACGTTGAGTGTCTGTATCTGCCTCTCTGGTGATTCTTCGTATGTTCGTTGTGGATTCTGTGTGTGTGTGAAGGAGAAGATCCCTCTATTTATAGTTTTGCAGGCTGGCTGCTCATGCGCGCATGTAGGATACGCCGGTGTGTGGGGACGCCACGTGGAAGTTTGCTGGTGGAGGGCGTAGATGATGCGCCCTGATTGAGGGGAGAACCTTCATACTGCTGTTGTGAGCCGGCACGTAGCAGAGGAGAAGATCTTTCTGTTGCTGAAATCTTGGACGAGTTGAGTCAAAGGACACGTGTCATCGACCCATGGCTCGAAGATCTCGGATTTGGGGGGGTAGTGATCTGGTGAGCTGCGCCTTGGATCTGGGCAGGAGGAGGCTGCGGCTCATAACCTTTAGGAGTTACAAACCATTTAGGGCGCATGGCTTTTGAGGCGCATGCAGGTGACCTTCCTTCTGTCTTTCGGGATCAGAGATCAGTCTGGGGCGCATGGCTTTGAGGCTCATGCAAAGCTTCAACTGGAGACTCTTCTTCTGTCTTTAGGGATCAGTGAAGGGTCTGAGGCGCATGGCTTTTGAGGCGCATACTGGTTTGGACGCATGGCCGTAGAGGCGCATGGCGATTTGGTATGGCCGTAGAGGCGCATGCGGATGGCCACGTGGCAGTAGCCGTCGGAATAAAGTCATGATGATGTTGACGTTGCCGACGCTTCGTTCTCTGAAAAAGCTGTCAACTGTTCAGACTTTGGGAAGCGGGCTGCCAACTCTAGTGTCAGTTCAGCATTTAATGTTTGTGACGTTCGATGGACAGCTGAGTGGGCACATTGGTTGGTGTTCCACTTGGCATGGAGATATGAGGGCGCATCCTCTGTGATGCGCCGGGTACTGTAGGGCGCGTCTGTGTGATGCGCCTGATGCAGGAGAGGCGCGTCCGTGTGATGCATTGTTTGGCTGGCGCATCCGACATGTCCTTTAATGACGCGGCTGTCTCGCTCCTCGAGTGCTATAAATAGCCGTTTGGCTGAATTCGAGGCGTCCGGTTCATCCATTTAATACAAATTCATTGCATAGAATTCGGAGAGTCATCCACTTGGCACGTGGGTTTGATTTGCCCGACCTATAAATAGTGGCATGGAGAGAAGGTTTGCTCCTCATTCCCTCACGTACTTCCAACATGAACTTGGATATGTGGGTGCATTCTGTTGATGAAGTGCTCCCGAGGGTAAAGATGAGACGTCGTGTTGTCTTCGATGCACTTGAAGGTGACTGTTACATCCAAAAGACGGAGTCGAGGGCTTCTGAGGCAGGCGGAAGGTGCCTGTTGCATCCAAAGATAAGGATGTTCGGGCCTCGTCTCCGTTGTTCCGGAAGAGCCGTAGATCGAAATGGTGTGCTAGGCTCTCTCTTCCTTCAAAATGGGTGCCGCCCACTTTGATTGTGTTGAAAGCTCCTTGTGCTATGATTTCAATCACGGTCTTCCTTGGTCTTTGGAGGCTCTTTCGAAGCCTCTCCTGGCCACAGCATTTGCGGTGCTCTTCTCTTCCTTGGTTCCAGCCAGAGGGTTAAATGCTTTGCTTGGCGAAGCACTTATCAGGCGAGCCTGGCTGGAAGAGCGGCACATAACTGGGCTCTGCTCGGCCAGGTGAGCCTAGTTGGAAGAGTTGCACATAACTGAGCTGCTGAAGGGATGCACATAACTGAGCTGGATGCACATAACTGAGCTGCTGAAGAGATGGTAGGATGCGCCTGGCTGGAGGCGCATGACATCTGCTGCGCCTGGCTGACAGCGCATGGTGACTGCTGCGCCTATCGGAAGGCGCATGGTGGTTGCTGCGCCTATCTGGAAGGCGCATGGTGGTTGCTACGCCTATCTGGAAGGTGCATGGTAGCTGTTGGCTGTAGATCTAGGATCCTTTCTTTATAGAAATTCTCCTTTGTACAATCTTTTCTAGACATGTAATAGACTTTTATATATATAAAAAAAAGTCCTTCTTCGAATGTCTATTGGCTTATTTGATTAGCTGTCTGAGTTCTGGCGCATATAATGCCTGGCGTATGGGCTTTCTGGTTGTGAAATTCCATGCTTCTACAAGACCCCCTTCAAAGTTTTCAAAAACTTTTGAATAAGTTTTGGAATACTTTGAATAAGAAGCATGGAGGTCAGGTGCATGATTTTTGGGCGCATGCTTGTTCGGGCGCATGCTCCTTTCAGTTGATGATGATGCCTTGATAACCCAAAAGATTAATAATGATCTTTGGTTGTATTGTTGTTATCTCCTCACGGAACCCGAAGCGACGGCTGAGATAACACGTCATCGGTTCACACGTGCGACCAAGCCCTATAAATAGGTAAGGGTTGGAGAGAGAGAGAGTTCATCTGCTCTGTGCCTTTGCTTTCTTTAGAGTTTTTCTTCAAAACCCTAACTTTTTCTTCTCTGAGAGAATGGCTCCCAAGACTCCTCGCGGTGGTGCCGGCAAGGGGAAGGAGAAAGCGAAGGAGCCTGCGGAAGTTGTAACGGCTGACGTTCCCCGACGGCATTCGAAGTTCGGCCAGAGGTGGTTGGTAAGTCTCGTTTTTTCGTACACCAACGCACATAGACCTGGGTCTTTAATGATGTGCCGCGGTCTTTGTTCGCCGACGCGCATGGGTTTAGACCTGATGATGCGCCGAGGCTGCCGACGCGCATGGGCTTAGACCCTGATGATGCGCCGAGGCTGCTGACGCGCACAGGTTTAAACCCTGAATGCGCCGAAGCTCTTCTTTCTCTTGTTGCTTCTAACATTTTTCTGATCTTTGGCTAGTGTCAGTAGCGATCCCGCCTTGAATGAAGTGTTCTTGGAGGCTGTCTTCAACCAGATGGGAGTAGTGTATGATGAGGAAGTGATAAACCCCGCTCAAGAGGCTCTTATGCTGGATCAGCCTCCCGAGAGAATGACCCAAAACCGTGAGCACAGTATGGGTTCCTCAAACGGATGATGGACGTGGTGTTTTAAAATCTTCCGCATCTGATAAATTGACCTTCTTGAAGCCTGAGTTCCTATTCGGAAGAGGACCGTCTCACTTCTACTGATGCGACGGTGCTGAAGGTCAAGGAGGACTGGTTCTTTACAGCGAATGGGTACATATGACTGTCAAGCAACTTGAACGTCAATGGCCTTTGACATCCTTCTGTCGCCTTGTTTCCAGAGGAGGATGTCTTGGGATCTTACCCCTTTCAGGGGGGAGCGGTGACTGGCGTCATCCAA
>JANAVB010033219.1:3611471-3798971 GCA_029216955.1 Iris pallida
GCGAACCATGACGGAAATGTACAATCAAATCTTTGAAGTCCCTCATCGTAATATCGGGTGTCCTCATTTTTGACTTGATCTCAAATACACTATTGAGAAAATAAGAATATATAAGTGTAGTCACTTACTTCATCAAATTAGGATTATAACGAGTGCAAGTGTACTGACTTACTTCTCAAAATCTCTCACTTCTTGTATGTCACAGTTTAACAAGACATACGGTGATCGGCATCATACTCGTCGTCAGTCAACCACCATTTTTTACTAGCCCCAACAGGCTTGCCCCTTACATTGAATATACCTCCTCCTCAACGCCTCGTCATTCCTTTGAGGTCTATTTTGATTTGTCTTAACATGAGCATCGAAATAAATGGAGCAGAAGTTTGACACCTCTTCGATAAGATATGCTTCGCATATCGAAGCCCTCTATATGAGCCTTGTTGCCAACTTTTTCTTTAGATGTGTGTAGGTATCTATAGAGACAAATTATCTTGAGAATTAAGAAATAAATTTTAAAACCTACTGAAATTCAACTTAAATTAATCGATTTTAGTACCTTTCAAATGGGTATCCATCGATAATGAACCGATGCACCGACACGGGCTTTCGTATGCTAGATGAATCGGTAGGGCTCCATGCTGTCGAAGAAAGCCAGGAGAAAATCTTTCTCCAACTTGTAAATTTTTAAGATAATCTTCTCCTCAGTTCAACCATGTGTGCAACAGTCAACTTAGTTGAACAAATATCCCTAAAAATATAGATAGTTCGGCCACGGAACCCATACAGCAGAAGGCAACAACTCTTTCAAAGCAATGACAGTAATCTTTCTATAAACAACGTGGCAGTCATGACTCTCATTCCCGTTAGCTTACGTTCATTGAGATCAACGCATTTAGACAAATTCGACAATAGCCGTCGAAAAATCTTAAAGTAGATACCCACTAAATTATTAATCTATCTATCTCCTTCGCTCAATATGTATTGTGCTATCGGCTTACTTAATTGTCCCCACCAGCTCCCCTTTGTATCAAGTTCAGATAAGGACGACTTGCATATCTCGGCAATGACTTGTCTTGCTTTTGGATTGTCCTTCGTCTTTCTTTTAATATCTACGACGGTATTGAAGACATTCGAACACATTCTTTTCGATTGCATAACATCAAGATTATGTCTTATAAGATTATCTTTCCATAAGTCAAGTCCCAGAAGATACTCGTTTGGTCAAGTTATGCCTTTGTTCGAACCCATCGACACGATTGTTCGATGGATCTTCTTTACAGTGGGCAAGTCCTTTACATCTTCCCAAATATCGTATCCCGATAATCTGGTAGGGGGATGAGAAATTCTTGTTTTCCAGCTCTAAACGCATCCTTGTTCTTTCTCCAAGGATGACTTGCGGGCAGAATTGACGATGACAATCAAAGAAAGAAGTTTTTCCCTCCATGCTTAAGGTGGAACGCCTTATACTTTTCCATGCATATCGACAAGACATGGTGCCATGAGTACTCCATCCCGACAGCATACCGTATGCAAAAAAAATCATTGATGTCCACACAGTGAAGCTCTCATCTGAAAGTTCTTTTCTGGAAATATTATAGGTCGCGACGTCGATCTCCTACAGCTGTTTCAGCTCATCCACCAACGGCTGAAATAATATATATCGATATTTTTCGTCGAATTTTTGGGACCCTGGGATGTATAGCTGTCAAGAACATATAAGGAGTCTTCATACACATCCATGGTGGCAGATTGTAAGGGGTCAGAATAACCGGCCAGCAGGAGTATTGAGATCCCGACTGCCCGAAAGGGGCGAAGCCATCAGGACATAGCCCCAGACGTATATTTCTAGTCTCTGTAGCAAAATCTGGATGGCGCAAATCAAATATTTCCACACCTCTCCATCAGAAGGATGTGACAATCTCCATCGTCTTTTGTGCGTTCTTCGTTGTGCTACGTCATGTGTTCGCTGTATTCTGAGACATATACATCCTCTGCAAGAGCTTCGTGATCGACAAGTAACATATACTTGTAAGGACGTCGTTTTCCTAGTTGACTTTTCTTTTCCCTGACTGGCTTGTAAGATCCGCATTACAAAAGCTGTAACTTTCTATATCCTCGTTCTTTTTTGTAGTACAACATGCCCATTGCGACAATAATCTATCTTCTCTACCCCAGTCCCAGTTGTCGGACCATCATCGTCGACTTGTAGAAGTTTTTTAGAAGCTCTTTTGATTCCTTTGGTAACACCTCATTGATTAGTTTATATCCGATCCTAACAAGTTTGTGGCAAGTTAAATCGGACTTTATGTTCAACAACCCATCGTCACTGACAGTACGGAATGTGGCTCACAACCAGGATATAAAGAAGTTTCAGCATCCTGAAACTATCATAGAACTCCTTCGCCTCGGATTAGGATCCTCCGAAAAAATTAGGCCCTACCGCGTCGTACACCATATCTCGTACAAGGTTCTGCAGGTCTCTATAATCAACAGAGCATTCGTCGTCTTTGACGACAAAATCCGTTGCAACATTATCACAAAAGCATAACTAGCAGCATTCGTAACCTGTCTTTCCGCATATAGTTCACCTTGCGATGACCACAGTAATTACGTATGAAACCCTTACGGGTCAAATGATCTTTTACACTCACCACTTCTTCGTAACGTCTATTGCGACAATTACGACATGGACACTTGATTTTGTTATCGTCCATATACTGAGCTTTCTCATGGCATACTTAAGAAACACTTCCACGCCTTCTTGAAAAATTGTCACTCACACCTATTCGCGCTCTTGTTGTCGTTTTTAACATCCATGTACGATCAACGAAATAATGATCCATCACAGATTGGATGTGAAAATCTTATCGTAAGAAAAACTAAACAGAATTAGTATATATATAATCATGTAACTAGTGGATCCGCTGGTATATAGGCCGTGACTTAGTATCGACCGCATCAGATTAGTATCGGTCTATAGTTTGGTATATGCCGTATCAAATTGGTATTGACCTTAGCAAATTGGAATCGTCCTATCCGAGATGTATCGGCCATATAGCTAGGATTCGTACCGGTCTTATCGATTCGGTATCGGCCATATCGATAGGTATCGGCCGTATCGGATATGTATCGGCCGTATCAGATTAGCATGGTGGAAGGTCTAGTAACAAATGTACTTAGATTTTTCTCTTCTCGAGCTAGAATACTGATGTGCGATACCGATACCGATATCCGATACCGATAGTGCGATACCGATACGATAGTTCGATACCAATAGTTCGATACCGATAGTCCGATAGTCCGCTAGCGATACCGATAGTTCGATACCGAGAGTTCGATACCGATACCGATAGTCCGATAGTCCGCTAGCGATACCGATAGTTCGATACCGATACCGATAGTTCGATATCGATACCGATGTGCGATACCGATACCGATAGTCCGATACTGATATTCGATAGTCCACTAAGTCCAAATGATTCCTCTTAAGCGCCGAGCATGTTATACACGGTTCAACTTGACGAGTTCATATATCTATATTATATATATATATATATATATATATAATATATATATTATATTTATATATTTTTTTATTTTTATTTTTATTTATATATTATATATAATTATATATACGATATATATATAAAAAAAATATATATTATCTCTATATATATCTATCTATATATATTTATATATATCTATATATATATATATATATATATATATATATTATATCATGGTTTAAGTATCGGTCGATACCGATCCGATACGGTTTGGCATGTTCCGATCCGATACCGACCGATACCAAATATTGACCGATACCGACATTTGGGGTCTTTGTTCCGGTCAATTCGGCAAAGAAAATTAAACATCATAGGAATGCCCGATACCGATTGTGAACCTAGGTTGAAAGCATAATAAGGTTGTAAAGCATGTAAAAGAATCCGATACTACGATAATTATTTGTTTCCAATACCAAAAAATCCGATACTCCGATCCGAAACTGCCGATACTACCGATATCGCCGATACCAATACTCATAGGAAAAGTCCAATACCGATTTCGATACCGATACTTTGAACCTTGATATATATATATATATTATATATATATATATATAAATAAAATAAAAATATATCTATATATATATATATATATATATATAAATAAATAATATATATATATATATATTTATTTTTTATTTTATTTATATATATATATATATATATAATATATATATATATATATATATATATATCTATATATATATTATATATATATATATATATATATAATAAAATAAAATAATATATATATTATATATATATATATATATATATTATAATATATATATATATATTATATGGAAAAAAAAAAATATATATGGTCTTTTCTCCTGTGAGAGTTGTGAGAAAGAAATTGCCCCGATGAGATCCTTAACTCCATCGGCTTCAGCCTAGCGTCAGCCTGTAATTGCTGCGACGATAGGCAGACGGAGACTATTGAACACATTTTCCGGGAAGGAAGCCTCCCCGACCAAATCTGGAGCACCCTCAACAGCATTTACAACATCAATCCAGGAGACGGGCGCTTAAAACGATCTCCTGGCTCTCTGGGGAGCCGCATCCCATGGCCATCAGATCGTTGCAGCGGCTGCCACCTGGGTAATTTGGAAGAATCGCAACAAAGCGAGATACGAGGGTCACCATACTCCGCCGAACAGCTCATTCGGGAAACTCATCGACATGCCGCAAAAGGAGTTCCCTGTGCTCCCACACCTCGTCAGCATTCTGGCAACCCTTCTCCATTAGTTTGTCGGGCGCAGTAGCCCTTCCCTGTTTTGGTGGTTTCAGGCTTTTTGCCTTGTATCAGCTTCGACATTTTGAGCTTTGATCAATAATACAAGAGGTTCTTAAAAAAAAAAAAAAAAATATATATATATATATATATATATATATTATATATATATATAAAGCAATAGACTTTCTCATCCTATTTCTTAAACTAGGGTTTGTCTTATTGTATTTTCTTTTGTTGAACTCCATGTGGCTAAGACTAGGTTTGTCATATTGCAGTTTATATATATATATATATATATATATATATATATATATATATATATATATATATATATATAAAGCAATAGACTTTCTCATCCTATTTTCTTAAACTAGGGTTTGTCATATTGTATTTTCTTTTGTTGAACTCCATGTGGCTAAGACTAGGGTTTGTCATATTGCATTTTCTTTATATACATATATATATATATATATATATATATAATTATATTATATATAATTATTATTATATATATATAGATATATATATAATATATATATATATATATATTTTTTTTTTTTTTTTTTTTTTTTTTTTTGGGGCCCGGGGGGGGGGGGGGTCCGGGGGTGGGGGGTAACCCGGGGGGAGGGGGGGGGGGCCAGGGGGGGTGGGGTGTCCGGCAAGGGGCCCCCAACCCGGCCGCGGCCAAAGCTGCCCAGCCACCTCGGGTGGGGAAGGGAGGGCTCGAACCTAGCCCACCGCTAGGGGAGCCAACCCTCCTAACCACAAGAGCTAGGCCCGCCGGACATATATATATATATATATATATATATATATATATATATATATATATATAGCAATAGACTTTCTCATCCTATTTCTTAAACTAGGATAATTACTACTACTTACACTTACAAACCCTAGCGTACCCCTCCCACCCTTCGTCGTCCCCCAGCCCCGCGGGCGCCACCCCCGCTGCCCCGGAGCGCGCTGCCACCCGCCGCCCCCCGCAGCCTCGGAGCGCGCTGCCCCCCCGCCGCCCTCCGCAGCCCCGCGCGCGCAAGCGTACCCCTCCCACCCCCCGCCGCCCTCCCGCCCCCCCAGCCCCCGATGCACCCGCCGCCCCCCAGCCCCCGATGCACCCGCCTCCTCCGCAGTCTCCGCCGCCCATCAGTCCGCGACGCCCCCGGCCCGCTGCTTCCACGACCACCGTGAGAGAGAGAGAGAGAGGATTACCTTTGGAAGAGAGAGAGGAGAGGTCTCCGATCACCGCCGCGAGAGAGAGAGAGAGAGAGAGAGAGAGAGGAGATGGAGGTCGCCGACCGCCGCGGGAGAGAGAGAGTGAAATTTGGGGGGAATGAAAGTTTCTCCCGTCGTTTCAATTTAAGTTTGGGTCGTATATTTAGCGACGGACTCGCGTCGGATTTTATTCGTCGCTCTTTTTGATACTTGCCGACGGAATATCCGTCGCTACGTAGTCGAAGAATTGTCCCACCACTTCTCCCAACAATTTCTGCCAAATAATCGACTGCATAGCGACGACTGCTTATCCGTCGCTATATCTCCGACGCCCTAGCGACGGATGAGCGACCTTTTTTCCCCCTTAAAATAAAATAAAAAATATATCGGCTTGTCGTCGGCACTCCGTCGGCTATTTGCCGTAAATCCGTCGCTAACGCCGATGAAAATTATTCGTCGCTAATGTGTCGTCGCTAATTGACTGTATTTTGGTAGTGTAGCCAATTTTATGTATATTTATTTCGCTATAGCAAAATTTATGCTATATAAATGGTTATTACACTAACCACCCTTATTTTTAAAAGAAATATTTTAGCATATGTCCCCATTTTAAATGTTGAAACTAGCATATACCTTCACTATTTTTTTTAAAACTAGCAAATACCCCCACTCATGTATAAAACAACAAAATTTTGGTTAACATAGTAGGATATATCTTAATTTTATTTATACAACTTAAAATGATCTCTCCTATTATGTACATAATAGCTTCTATCACATATGGTAATGTCCCTAGTAATTTTGTGTAATTTGATATGGAGAGCGATGTTATCTCTCACGCATTTAATCTAAAGAACGAAAAAGGTACTACAATCACCTAAGATGTACTTACATGTCATTTATGCTAAAACGAAAATGATATTTGGCACGCACTGTGAACGGTCGAGGAGGAACCCCCCCCCCCCCCCCCCCCCCCCCCCCACACACACACCCTTTTCACTCCTCCGCCCTCTTTCCCTACTGCTCCGTCCTCCTCTGCCGTGCATGCGTATACTGTGCGGTGCGTGCTTGCGTGCCAAAGGGCATAATTGACTTGAACTCTCATCTCGAGATTCAATGGTAACTCTTGTTAGTTCCGGGGCTTGATCAAAGATGGTAGACTAGATGTCGAGATCAGAGGTTCAACAAATGTTCACCTTCTGATTATTCTCGAGATCCAAAAGGAACACTATAATATGAATCTGATTACAAAGCAACAATAATCAGAAAGTAAATATCACGTTCTTCCTCGCAATCGCAGTTGCTGACGGACAGAACTGAGTTCAGAAAATAAATCTTACCTTCTTCCTTGCAATCGCAGTTGTAGACGGACAGAACTGAGTTACAACTCAGATGAAGGAGAAGAAAGAAGAAAGAAGAAGAGGAAAGGTTCTTCCTGGGGTGATTAAGATCACCGTTGCTCAAAGCAAGATTCGCCCCAACACGATCTGCTTCCAGGAACCAGCAAGTTCACGAAGAACTTCTGGAACGCTCGTAAGTCAATATTTGAGACTTGAACGGGCTTCCTGGACTTTACAGACTCCCTTAACTCTCTTTTTGGTGCATCTTTCAAAGGAGGCCAAGGGGCTCTATTTATAGAGTGGAGTGAGACTTCACCTCTTTTCCTATCCGATGTGGGACTAAAATACCAATACTCAAAAATAGAGTTTGATATTTTAGATCATCCCACAATCAGCATAGAAGTGTGCCAGTCCACGCCTACCCTCCGAACACTCCGGTGCATGCATGAGACATCTTGGAGTCCGTGTCCGAGTCCGCACAACAAAATCAACTTGCATCCTGGAGTCCATGTCCGAGTCCGAGTCCGCACAACAAAAATTAACTTGCATCCTTGTTGGAATTAATCCTTTTTTCTTCTAGGAAAATACTCCCACATGGCACACACTTGTGCTCCACCACACCTCATGTGCACAACTCAACACAAGCAATGCATTATATTGAGATACTCACCATTTGGTGTAGCCGATGTGGGACTATCTTTCCTAGTCCAAAGACAAAAACAACAACAACTCTTACCTGAATTTTAGGATGAAAGACTATAGCACGATCTTTAAATTGATGACCAAAAACTTGCACGGACAAATCCAACCAACCCAATAGAAGTAAACGGATATGGAGGATAAACATGAAGTCTCACTCAAACTCTACAAACCAAAAAGTGGAAGCACATGATATGTTGCTTGTGGTCAAGATCTCCAATTAGCTACTGCATGCCATTGTGTGGAGCAAGGAACAAACTTTCTTCCCCCTCATATGGGACATTCGTGGCCCTTCTTTTGAAAGGCAAGTCTCTTGTTAAGGCATGCCTCTTGTTGGACAGGATTAGTTGATATCAAGCAAGCACTCATTTGTTTAAAAATAAAGAGAATATATTTTAAAAAATAAGTAAGAACAATGCTACATTTGTCCGTAGGTTTGGACTACAGCCATAACCTGCAGGCCACCTGTCGCCTATTCATTGAAGGGGGCTACAAAAAATTCAGGATGGATCCCGAAGGGTGCATGGGAGGCTAGTAGGGGATGACACGTCGATGCGAACATGCGCACGGACGCACGGTCACCATCCACGTCGGCAAAAGAGTATTTCCGAGTAAGTAATACATGATTCATAGTAGTAGAATAGATCTAAGCTCATTCGTTTTCGGGTTAGATTTGAGTCATATCGGATCTAGGTCCGAATTGGATTAGCTCATGTAAGTTAAAATATATTTTGGAGATGATAAAATGATGTTGATGAGATTTACATCAATACCTCTACAGCAATTAAACAATGTGATAACCATCTGCAATGTAATTTTTTTTTTCCATAAATGCAACGCTATTATTAAATATAAGTCGGTAGAAATAAAAAAATATTATACATAAATTATTTTTGGAAATATTAAACTAAGGCCAAATATAGTAATCTAAATTCTTTATATATTTGATATCCTAAAATTTTATTTCTAGAAATATGATAATTTTTTGGCTATATAACATTCCACTTTCAAACGTTAGCCTATTATTTTTTTTTTGGTGGATACATCTTTAGATTTTTATTTTTTTTATTATGCAAACTTGCGTCGAATTCGAGTATTCAGTAGATTCATTCTTTGTTTTCTTATAAATGGTTGTGGTCCCGAATTCCAAAGTGGATACGGAGAAGGCAAAACAAGGGTGGCTTTTTGGACGGATGGGAAATGAAGCAGGTGTCTTTTTGCACGTGAGATTTCACCCAAAAAAAAAGTTTACTATCTAGTGAAGAATGAACCGGTTCAACCTTGAAGAGTTTTAAGTTCCTACCTGGACACGTCAATTGAACCGGACCAGTCCAGTTCGATACGAGTCCACTTCGAAAAAATTAGCTCATATGTCGGCATAGTCTGATTAATATTGGGTCCGAGCTTATCCGGGGTAGTATTTTTGAACGTGCTGGATCTCATATCTCAAGTCCAGATCCGTATCGACCCGAGGTCCTTCTGTCACGCCCCAGTACCGAAATACAGATACGGACTAGGCCAGCTACTCCATATGAGGTATACAACGTCATACGGCGATCGTAGATGTCAAGAGACAAGGGGGTGCATGCTACATTCAAGTCTCCTATGGTCTCACAGAGCATCTATGTCTCAATCATTCAAAGCAAGAAAATATCAATTAATGAACATATGAGATAAAGCAGTAAGGCGTCCCCGACGCTTCATCAAAATGATCATGGGGATCTAGCTTTATAATTTAGCTCCCAGAGAGTCATAGGTACATAATTGTATTCAGCTGCAGTCTGATTTAATTACAAATTATGCAAAAGAAAAAATATCCAGATTAGCCGGCTAAACAGGTGTCGGTGGCTAAACGCCAGAACATAAGTGAAGATACTAGAGTGGTGGAGAAGAAACCCACTCGAGTCCCCCGTCAGCCATGCTCCTAGTATGCACGATTGACGTCAGGGAAGAAGTTTGGATCCTCAGGCGCTGCTACGAGATCTGGCCAAACAAACCAACGGGGTCAGCCCCGAATAGCAAGTACCACAAGGGAGCACAAAAGAGTGAGATAAAACCCATGAATAAAATAATAATACTACTAATAATAAAGCTTCTGGTCGTAGCCTCGGTCCACAGCCTGTCCTAGCACGATAGACCAACCCAACAAACAAACAAGGACATGGGTTGGACCACGTACCATAACTGCCCATGTCCCTCGGCTACTAACGGAAGTTACAAGGCACAGTCAAGTCATTTTTAAAGCGGCCAATTATTCATGCGGCTTTCTATATTTGGCGAAGTTATCCCCGCGATACTGATTAAAAGGAATCCTCAGATCGTGTCAACCCAGCAGGGCTAGCCAAACCATAAGACATATAACATATTGATTATGCACGGTCCCCCGGAGGGCTACCGCACTAAAATATTTAACACATAGCTCGTAGAAGTCAGATATAGCCATCCGCTATAGGCGAATGAAACCATATCACACGTCAGGACTGGACCTGGGGTGGCTAGTATGGCACGATCTTGGGATTCTTCCCACCCAATGCATCTACCAAGTTAGTTGCCTAGTTAATCCCTAGGTTATTCTCGAAGTTCACATGTCGTGGTCACATGCTCACTCTCCTAGATGTCGTACATTGTACGAGTACCCCAAGAAGGGATCTGTACTGGTTTATGGAATCATACGTATGTACCCCCTTCTTGGTGTAATGCGACACACAACACATACCACGTCATTGCTACCGACCATTCGCTATATAAATGCTGGACTCTTGAAGGTACTGGCAGGTATCGCATAGGAACACTTAGCACATAGGATAGCACATCGGTGCTCACATAGATTGTACCTTAGTACACACATAGGGTTATCCAGCATACGCATAGGTAGTCAGGTCAGGAATGAGGACCAAAACACAAGAGGAAAGAGAAAAGGAAGGCACTACGTACTTCGGGTATGAAGTGCTCACAAGTCATGAAGTGGCCCTAACGGCACGCGGACAATGTGCAAGGTAAAAGGTGCACAAGGTGCCAAAGTCATATATGAATTCTGGTTAAAGTGAGACATAAAGATTCTTGAAGCCAAGACAAAGATCTACAACTTTCATGTTGAGAGTTGGGGAAATTCTGGCCATAATTCAGCCAAACAGGACATAAAACAGTCAAAAACAGCCAAAATAGGCTTTATGCGGCATTCTGCGACACTATTCAGGCTTCTTCGGCACTATGCGGCCTTCTGCGGCACTATTCATTCCATACGGCACTATGCATCCGTGCGGCACTATTTATTCCTGCGGCTGCGATACTATTCATCCATGCGACACTATTTATCCATACGGCTGCGACAATATTCATGCGGCACTATTCATTCCTGCGACAGCGGTACTATTCATCCATGCGGCTGCGATACTATTCATTCCAGCGACTGCGGCACTATTCATTCCTGCGGCTGTGGCACAATTCATGCGGCACTATTCATCATCGCTGCCAAAACCAGGACAGATGACATAAAAAATGTCCAAATATTGTTTTGGCCATAACTTCCTAAAAACAAGTCGAAGTCTAACTTTTCAAAAGTCAAAATTATGTAGAATCAAATTTCCTACAACCTAGGACCATTACTTTTCGAAAATAACCAAGTTTGATAGATCAAAACCATGTAAATACATAAAACCCTAGTTTTAGAAACTTAGATCTACACAAAACTAGCCATTAAAATCAAAAACTCCAAGAACTAAACTTGGAGAGAATGAAGAGAAGAACAATATAGACAAATAATATCAAAGGAAAAAAATCAAGAATGAAAAATGCAAAAAACTTCACTTTTGAGCAAGTTGTACTTGCCTAAGGGTGGTGGTTGAGGGAAATAAATGGAAGAGTGAATGAGGAGAGAGAGTGAGGAAGAGAATACAAATAGGGGTTAAGTTGGCTTAAGAAAACCCTAATCTCTAAACATGCTCTAACCATTCCACTAATGACTAATGACATGCTTAAAAGCTACATGCAACCATTAAATAATAATAAATGGGATATGTGTTTGCCATTAAAATTGTTTGATTGAAAACTTTAACACAAACAGAACAGTGTTACAAATGTAGGACTTAGATGTAGTCCTAGGAGTACACTTTTATTTAAGCTGGGTCCTTAGTGCCAATGGAGCGAGTGGTAATGCGTTGACTTCGTTGACCGGCTGACGACGGTTATCGGTTCTCTGAAGGTGTGGATTGCTCTGGGTGCTGGAGCTTGCTGAGAGGAGGAAGACGTTGAGTGTCTGTATCTGCCTCTCTGGTGATTCTTCGTATGTTCGTTGTGGATTCTGTGTGTGTGTGTGAAGGAGAAGATCCCTCTATTTATAGTTTTGCAGGCTGGCTGCTCATGCGCGCATGTAGGATACGCCGGTGTGTGGGGACGCCACGTGGAAGTTTGCTGGTGGAGGTGCGTAGATGATGCGCCCTGATTGAGGGGGAGAACTCTTCATACTGCTGTTGTGAGCCGGCACGTAGCAGAGGAGAAGATCTTTCTGTTGCTGAAATCTTGGACGAGTTGAGTCAAAGGACACGTGTCATCGACCCATGGCTCGAAGATCTCGGATTTGGGGGGGTAGTGATCTGGTGAGCTGCGCCTTGGATCTGGGCGCAGGAGGAGGCTGCGGCTCATAACCTTTAGGAGTTACAAACCATTTAGGGCGCATGGCTTTTGAGGCGCATGCAGGTGACCTTCCTTCTGTCTTTCGGGATCAGAGATCAGTCTGGGGCGCATGGCTTTTGAGGCTCATGCAAAGCTTCAACTGGAGACTCTTCTTCTGTCTTTAGGGATCAGTGAAGGGTCTGAGGCGCATGGCTTTTGAGGCGCATACTGGTTTGGACGCATGGCCGTAGAGGCGCATGGCGATTTGGACGTATGGCCGTAGAGGCGCATGCGGATGGCCACGTGGCAGTAGCCGTCGGAATAAAGTCATGATGATGTTGACGTTGCCGACGCTTCGTTCTCTGAAAAAGCTGTCAACTGTTCAGACTTTGGGAAGCGGGCTGCCAACTCTAGTGTCAGTTCAGCATTTAATGTTTGTGACGTTCGATGGACAGCTGAGTGGGCACATTGGTTGGTGTTCCACTTGGCATGGAGATATGAGGGCGCATCCTCTGTGATGCGCCGGGTACTGTAGGGCGCGTCTGTGTGATGCGCCTGATGCAGGAGGGCGCGTCCGTGTGATGCATTGTTTGGCTGGCGCATCCGACATGTCCTTTAATGACGCGGCTGTCTCGCTCCTCGAGTGCTATAAATAGCCGTTTGGCTGAATTCGAGGCGTCCGGTTCATCCATTTAATACAAATTCATTGCATAGAATTCGGAGAGTCATCCACTTGGCACGTGGGTTTGATTTGCCCGACCTATAAATAGTGGCATGGAGAGAAGGTTTGCTCCTCATTCCCTCACGTACTTCCAACATGAACTTGGATATGTGGGTGCATTCTGTTGATGAAGTGCTCCCGAGGGTAAAGATGAGACGTCGTGTTGTCTTCGATGCACTTGAAGGTGACTGTTACATCCAAAAGACGGAGTCGAGGGCTTCTGAGGCAGGCGGAAGGTGCCTGTTGCATCCAAAGATAAGGATGTTCGGGCCTCGTCTCCGTTGTTCCGGAAGAGCCGTAGATCGAAATGGTGGTGCTAGGCTCTCTCTTCCTTCAAAATGGGTGCCGCCCACTTTGATTGTGTTGAAAGCTCCTTGTGCTATGATTTCAATCACGGTCTTCCTTGGTCTTTGGAGGCTCTTTCGAAGCCTCTCCTGGCCACAGCATTTGCGGTGCTCTTCTCTTCCTTGGTTCCAGCCAGAGGGTTAAATGCTTTGCTTGGCGAAGCACTTATCAGGCGAGCCTGGCTGGAAGAGCGGCACATAACTGGGCTCTGCTCGGCCAGGTGAGCCTAGTTGGAAGAGTTGCACATAACTGAGCTGCTGAAGGGATGCACATAACTGAGCTGGATGCACATAACTGAGCTGCTGAAGAGATGGTAGGATGCGCCTGGCTGGAGGCGCATGACATCTGCTGCGCCTGGCTGACAGCGCATGGTGACTGCTGCGCCTATCGGAAGGCGCATGGTGGTTGCTGCGCCTATCTGGAAGGCGCATGGTGGTTGCTACGCCTATCTGGAAGGTGCATGGTAGCTGTTGGCTGTAGATCTAGGATCCTTTCTTTATAGAAATTCTCCTTTGTACAATCTTTTCTAGACATGTAATAGACTTTTATATATATAAATAAAAAGTCCTTCTTCGAATGTCTATGGCTTATTTGATTAGCTGTCTGAGTTCTGGCGCATATAATGCCTGGCGTATGGGCTTTCTGGTTGTGAAATTCCATGCTTCTACAAGACCCCCTTCAAAGTTTTCAAAACTTTTGAATAAGTTTTGGAATACTTTGAATAAGAAGCATGGAGGTCAGGGTGCATGATTTTTGGGCGCATGCTTGTTCGGGCGCATGCTCCTTTCAGTTGATGATGATGATGCCTTGATAACCCAAAAGATTAATAATGATCTTTTGGTTGTATTTGTTGTTATCTCCTCACGGAACCCGAAGCGACGGCTGAGATAACACGTCATCGGTTCACACGTGCGACCAAGCCCTATAAATAGGTAAGGGTTGGAGAGAGAGAGAGTTCATCTGCTCTGTGCCTTTGCTTTCTTTAGAGTTTTTCTTCAAAACCCTAACTTTTTCTTCTCTGAGAGAATGGCTCCCAAGACTCCTCGCGGTGGTGCCGGCAAGGGGAAGGAGAAAGCGAAGGAGCCTGCGGAAGTTGTAACGGCTGACGTTCCCCGACGGCATGTCGAAGTTCGGCCAGAGGTGGTTGGTAAGTCTCGTTTTTTCGTACACCAACGCACATAGACCTTGGGTCTTTAATGATGTGCCGCGGTCTTTGTTCGCCGACGCGCATGGGTTTAGACCCTGATGATGCGCCGAGGCTGCCGACGCGCATGGGCTTAGACCCTGATGATGCGCCGAGGCTGCTGACGCGCACAGGTTTAAACCCTGAATGCGCCGAAGCTCTTCTTTCTCTTGTTGCTTCTAACATTTTTCTGATCTTTGCTAGTGTCAGTAGCGATCCCGCCTTTGAATGAAGTGTTCTTGGAGGCTGTCTTCAACCAGATGGGAGTAGTGTATGATGAGGAAGTGATAAACCCCGCTCAAGAGGCTCTTATGCTGGATCAGCCTCCCGAGAGAATGACCCAAAACCGTGAGCAACAGTATGGGTTCCTCAAACGGATGATGGAACGTGGTGTTTTAAAATCTTCCGCATCTGATAAATTGACCTTCTTGAAGCCTGAGTTCCTATTCGGAGACCGTCTCACTTCTACTGATGCGACGGTGCTGAAGGTCAAGGAGGACTGGTTCTTTACAGCGAATGGGGTACATATGACTGTCAAGCAACTTGAACGTCAATGGCCTTTGACATCCTTCTGTCGCCTTGTTTCCCAGAGGAGGATGTCTTGGGATCTTACCCCTTCTCAGGGGGGAGCGGTGACTGGCGTCATCCAAATTGATTTCGATCAAAGGGATACTTTGACCGCCACACGGTCTGGGTCTTCTTTCACCTGGCGGACTCTATGCCCCGGGAGCCTTTACAGTGACGTACCCATTGATACGTTTGCTTATAGTGCTTTGACCTTTACACATCGTATGCTTTTGATGGAACGCTCATACCCGAAAGGAGATTTTCGGGTAGAGGGTTGGTGCCATTACATTTCCAAGTGGGATAAACTGACACTCTGGATCTTGTCATGGTTTCGGACCGAGCTTCGAGAGATTGGGTTGACTGCCGCGATCCGTGCTGCCCAGGCGGGTGTTGATCTCAACAGGCACATGTTCCTCGCACTACTGGAGATGTTTGATGTCCATACCGGGACCTTTTTTACTCCGGTAGGGGAATTAGGGTTCGCACTTCATGAGATGTACGAGGTGTCAAAACTCCCTTGGGGGTCGGAACCCTATGAAGAGTACTTTCCCACCAACGAGGAACTTCAAGTCCTGGGGGACAGGGCTGAGGAGATGACGGCTGTCTTCAAGGAAGTGGCGAGTCATCATTACTATATGCAGAGACGGGATAGAAACGGGACGCAGCCTCATGTGACAGCTTGGAGAGATTATGTCTTTAGACAAGACAAGGAGGATCCCTCACAATTTTCCACTCCACCGGCGCTCTCTCGTAGCGAAGTACTGTCCGAAATGAGCAGGCTAGGGGAGAAAAATCCCCGAGGAAATGAGGACCAGCAGTCAGATGCACGCTCCTACAGCTGCTTCTGGCATCTTGCTTATCGGATGTCACCCAAGGCGGTGTTGGCGTCCTACCTGATGATATGGCTCCGGGATTGCGTATTTGCGGGCATATCCGGTGCCGTAGAGAGGGTAACCCGAAACTTAATCCTGCCGGCCGTGAAGCTGGTCTTCGGGCGACGTTTGGCTCTTCTCCCCGCAATGGTATGTAACCTGCAGCGAGGTTTGAGAGAATTTGCTGGAAATGTGATTCATGACAGAGGCCAAAACAATAACTTCCCGCGCGCCGAACTGCCGTTTCACTATTTAATGGGATGGCTGATTTTGCATCATCCCAGTGTGATGAGTCCAGGCTCAGAAGAAGATTATAAGGCTGGAGATGCACTCCTTCGTCGTTTCAATCGGAGGAGCTGGTCACATACTGGTGTCCCTGTTTGTAGAAAAGTTTTATCCCGTCTTCAGGGTTAGGAAATTACCAAAGTTGGTCCAATCTACTTGGGCTTTGAGGCCAACGAAGATCTAAGGGATCTGGGCGAAGGTACCACCACTCTGCCTCAATGGGGATTCCGCGGGTTGCAGAGTATCCGGCCATCTCATCTGGTATACCGGAACAGGAATCAGTGCTACCTGGAACCATATTTGCCAAGCCGCTTTGCGCGGCAATTTGGTTATGCCCAGATGATGTTGGATAACCCCAGTATTTCTCTGGGGTGTATTGGAAGTTTGTTGGATGGTGCACGAGCTTGGCATTACTATAATGCCGGATGTACCGGGGCTCATTTTACGTTGCCCGTCCCAGATCCGCGGCCGCCCATTCTTTACTCAGTCGCCAAATTTTACTGTGCTATGGCTGCGGCACCCTCCGGATATGATAGGGAGACCAGTCTTATTGCAGGCACCCAGTTAGCGATAATCGGGAACGTGCCGGTGAAGGCCCGATCGCATCGTCCGTCAGGGATAGGTCACCGGAGTGCCCCTTCCGCCTCTCAAGCAGAACCCTCGGGCGATCGATCAAAGCGATGTGCAGACGTAGGGATTGAATCTCCTGTACCGAAGAAGCAGAAGAAGGCGTCGTCACCGACGGCGTCATCGGATTCAACGTCCGCAGAGGTAAAGGCGTCCCACATAATCTGATTTTGGTTCCACTATTTACGAGGCTTCATCTTCTCTTGTAGGAACCGTTAAAAAGAAAACCTCGCACCCCAAAGTCAGGTGGGAGCAGGCGAGAAGGGACGACGGGCTCGTCTGAAGTGCGTATCCCGCCGACCATGATGTCTCCCATGGAGGAAGATCCGGAGGATGCTGTTGACGTGGAGATTTCGGTATCCCCGGATTATGTCAGGAGGGAAACTGAGACAAGCACGCCGTTTCCTGGTGGTGAAGAAGAATGGAGTTCGTCGTCTTCCGATGACGTTGCTCCAGAGCTGCAAGAGCCTGTTGCGGAGGCAACAGAAGCAGTTGAGACAGAGGAGAGGGTTGAATCCCCTCTTTATCATGATGAGGGGAGGTCGGCCGCATCATTGCCGAGTCCTACCCCGGCTTCAAACGTGGAAGTTGAGGCGGCTACCACTCAGGAGGTAGCGACAGATTCTGTCCCTGTTGAGGGACTCGATGATGAGACCCGTCTGTCAGTCAAGACCGCTGCGACGGGTCAAGAGACAAGTGATAATCTCCCTATTCTGCTAAGGGAGGGTACCAACCGTTGAGAGGACGTTGGGGATAGAAGAGGTGGCTGTTGACGTCGGAGGTTCTTCCGGTCTTGAGAAGGGTAAGGGTGTAGAACCCTCTGTAGCTCCTTCTACTTGGGGGACCATCTCGACGCCTGTGCCGGCTCCTTCTGTTGCTTCGGCTCCTCGGGCTAGAAGTCCAGCCCCTGTTGATGAAGAGCCCATTGACGCCGAGGTTCAAGCCTCGCTGATTGAGGTTGGCGGATCTTCTTCCGGTCCGCAAACTGTAGTAGCTCCTCCAACTCCCGCGATGACGCTGCAGGTCCTGGCGGATACAGACGAGTATGTGAAATTCCTCGTCGAGGGGGTATACAAAATGCTGCAGAAGGGTGTATCTGCTGTGATGGATGCCAATGGGAGTTTTGTGACGGCAAAAGCTCTGGCAAGGCCCTGCATCGAGCTGATTCGTATTCACTAAGGCCACGACCATATGGCCGAAATTCTGGAGGCTTCGGTGATTGAGCTGGATGAGCGGCTCGCGGAACTTCAACGCATCCAGCGAAACGACCTTTCTGTCCTGATAGAGGCGGAGAAGGGGAAGCTGATTGTCGAGATCGAGTCTTCATACCAGGCCACCGTGGGCGTTTGGGAGCGCGAGGTGGCTGAGACTGAGGCTGCGGTAGAGCAGTTGTCTCAGTCCATGAAGACGACGGTGGAAACTCGAGCTGCATTGGAAGCTAATATCGCGGATATCGATACCCAGATGCGCCGCCTTGAAGACCAACGGGCCCGACTCCAGTTAGAGGTCGAGTGTATCCGGGCTGAACATGCAGCATTTAAGAAGGATGAAGTGACTTTTACTCAGCGGACTCTTGCCTTGGCGCAGCAACGACAACAGCTTGATGAGAAGCATGCAAGTGATACTTCCGCTGGGGCCGTTGAATTGATGCGCCGAGAAGCAGAGCGACGAGTCCTGGTGACGGTGGAGGCCCGCGCAGTCGACTTAAAGCTTCGAGTCAGGGAGCTCTCAGCCCATCCTGGGGAGATTCAGGGACAATAGCTTTTTCCTTTTTCTTTTGTGTTCTTTTGCAACCCTTACTGGGGGATGATGTAGCTTCTTGTACTCCCTTTTTTTAGAAGAATAAAGAAGTTTACAAACCTTTTTTTTGTGATGTGTTCATCTTTTGTTGTCATGAACTTGATGATTTGTGTGGACCTATTATCTTTTGCGCACCTTGGTTCTCAGGTACAGATAATAAGTTTGAAGGAACCATTATGTTTGCTCAGAGGTAATATGGACATGGCAATCATTGGGTTCGAAATGATAGTATCTCTCTACTCAGAGGTATTATGGACGTGGTAGGAATGATCTTGGGGGATACGCTGAACAACTCAGAGGTTATATGGACGTAGAAGTTCTGCGATCAATGTACAATAACGCAGGGGTTGTTTGTACAAGATGTTTACTCAGAGGTAATGTGGACGTGGTAAACATGAAGGGTAGCGTAGGCTTACGAAGTGTAAGATTCTGCTTTGTAAGGTGTAGAGAGACAACTCAGAGGTAATATGGACGTGGTTATCTTTCTACTGGAAGATGCCACGGAACAGCTGGGTTCCGGAAGCGTATGAGTTTGTGGAAAGAGGTTGTTTGGGGAAGTACATGTCTGGAGGATGTCAAGAATAGTACTTCTTTAGGAACTTGCCGTTGATGGGCATCATGAACAAGTCCCCATTGGGTTTGGCGAGGCGGTAAGCACCGTTTGAGTATACCGTCTCTATGATGAAAGGTCCTTCCCACTTGGGCTCGAACTTTCCTGGTGTCTTGTGGGTCAACACCATTGGTCTTCTGACTGCTAAAACCAGGTCGCCAACTTGGAAAGTCCTCTTTTTGACCTTTTTGTTGAAAACCTGTGATATACGGGCTTGGTAGAGCTCGATGCGTTGTTGAGCTAAGAGACGCTTTTCGTCAAGTGCCTCCAGTTTCCGCAGACGACGACGTTGATTGTCCTCTTCTGTGAGTTTGTTTGTGATTGCTACGCGGAGCGAAGGTATCTGTATCTCGAGAGGCAGTACTGCTTCGCTTCCGTAGACCAGGGAGAATGGAGTGTTGCCTGTTGGGGTCCGTACCGTTGTGCGGTAGGCCCAAAGGCATTCGCCAAGCTTTTCGTCCCAGTCGTGTTTGTTGGATGACACGACCTTTTTGAGCAGCCTAACGATAGTTTTATTGAATGCCTCAGCCAATCCGTTTGCTGTCGGATTATAGACGGTTGAGGCCACGTTCTGAATGCGATTCTTGTCACAGAACCTGCTAAAAATGTGGCTGATAAACTGAGGACCATTGTCATGGATGATCCGTCGGGGTACTCCGAAACGGTAAATGACATGGTGTTTGATAAAGCTGACCACCCTGGAGCTTTTTACTTCTGCTAGTGGAACTGCTTCCGCCCATTTGGAGAAGTAGTCGGTGATGGCCAGGATGAAACGGTGTCCTCTCGATGAAGGAGGGGTGATTGGCCCTACATTGTCCATGCCCCAGGCTTCGAAGGGCCAGGAGGCGACTGTTGGATGTAGCGGCTCCGATGGTGTATGTATGAAGTCTGCATGAAGTTGGCACGCGTGGCACTTCTTAGCATATTCGACAGCATCGGCAACCATGGTTGGCCAGTAGTAGCCCATACGTCGCAGTCGATCTTGCAACTTAGGACCGGGTTGATGAGCTCCACAAGTTCCGTCATGAGCTTCTTGAAGAGCTTCGGCTGCTTCTTCGTTGGACAGGCATCGAAGGAGGAGCCCATCGAAGGAGCGTCGGTACAGCATTTTGGTAGCTGTATCGTAGTAGAATCGAAGAGAGCGTCTCCTGACTGAGACGGCTTCCTTCGGGTCCTCTTGAAGGATTCCGTAGACAGCGAAGTCGATGAACGGGAACCTCCAGTCTCGAACATTAACCCCAGTGTTCGTCGGCATGGCGTGGGCCACTTGCAAGCACAGGTTGTTTCTGGGACAAATCAGATCTCGTCCTGTTATCGTGATATAGTGTTGAGTCCCAAAGGGCGCTGCTAATGAGGCTGCGAGGCCGGCCAGAGCATCGTCTCCAAGTTTTGTAAACGGGGGACATGTTCAATGAAGAACCCGGTGAAGGTTGAAATGATGTTCAACGCGACTTCGTGATAAGGGATTAGATCTTCATGGCGAACTTCGTATTGTCCCCGAACCTGGTTTACGACGAGTTTTGAGTCACCGTAAGCTTCCAGATGGTCGACCCCCAGCTGTTGTGCGAGCTGGAGTCCCATGACGAGTGTGTTGTACTCGGCAACGTTGTTGGAGCACGGCTTCGAAAGAGAGTACGAACGCTGGATGACCAGCTGATCGGGGGAGACTAAGACTACCCCCACTCCTGCGATGATTTGGCCTTTGGGGCCTGTTTTCGAAGCGCCGTCGAAGAACATCCGCCAAACGGAGCTTCCTTCGGTGACGTTGGATTCTTGGACCTCATTCGGGATATCTTCATAAAGTTTTGAGGATTCTGGGATGGGGTGTGCAGCTAAAAAGTCAGCCAGAGCTTGACCCTTAACAGCTTTTTGGGGCACAAACACCATGTTGTACGGTGTTAGCAAGATCGTCCATGTAGCCAGCCGGGAGTTCAATGATCCTGGCTTCGTCATGAGGACTCTGAGCGGATTGACTCGAGAAATGACATGAATTATCTGATCCGACACATAATAACGAGTCTTCTGGATGGCAAACACCAAAGCCAAGCACTCCTTTTCGACGGGGTTGTACCGGTGTTCAGCCCCGATGAGTGTTCGACTGAGGTAGTAGATTGCTTGCTCGTAGCCTGTATCACTGTTTTGAGCCAGCAGAGCGCCAAGAGAATGATCCATGGCACGGACGTAGAGGAGAAATGGTTTGCCGGTGACTGGCGCTACCAGGACTGGTGGGCTCGTCAAGTAGGCTTTGATGTCGTCGAAAGCCTTCTGGCACTCCTCTGTCCAGACATAAGAGACTCCCTTCTTCATGAGCTGAGTGAAGGGTTGACATTTACCGGAAAGGTTTGCTATGAACCTCCGGATATATGCCAGACGTCCCTGTTGGCCTCGAAGTTCTCGAAGGTTCTTCGGACGGTCCATGTTGAGGATGGCTTTGGTCTTCTCAGGATCAACATGAATGCCTTTCGCTGTGATGACGAAGCCTAAGAATTTGCCGCTAGAAACCCCCAGAAAGGATTTAGCGGGGTTCATTTTGAGTTGATGCGCCCGCATGAGATCGAAGACCGTCTTCAGGTCCTGTAGGTGATCTCTTTTGAGGCGACTTTTGACTGCGATGTCGTCAACATTGCATTCGACTGTCTTGCGAAGATGTTGACGGAAGATGGTGCTCATAGCTCGCTGGTATGTCGCACCGGCGTTCTTCAAGCCGAAGGGCATTACTGTGTAGCAGAAAACACCCTTTGGAGTCCTGAATGACGTGTGTTTTGCGTCATCGGGGAACATCTTGATTTGATTGTAGCCTGAATACCCGTCCATGAAGGACATGCGCTCAAAGCCACATGTGTTGTCGATCATCACATCAGTGATTGGAAGCGGGAATTCGTCCTTCGGGCAAGCAGAGTTGAGATCCCTGAAGTCGATACAGACTCGTATCTTCCCGTTCTTCTTGATGACAGGAACGATGTTGGCTACCCAATCCGGGTGTTGTTCCTCACGGATAAAGCTGCTAGTCAAGAGTTTGTCAACCTCCTGATCGATGGCATTCATGATGTCCGGACGGAAGTGTCGCTGCTGTTGTTTGATAGGTTTGGCATCAGGTAAGATGTTCAACCTATGCATTGCGATCTGTGGATCGAGTCCCGGCATGTCTTTATAGCTCCAGGCGAAGACGTCGATATACTCTTTAGCCAGTTGGATTAAAGATTCTCGATCTTCTCCTTCCAGGCTTTTACTGATGAAGATGGGTTTGGAAGAAGACCCCTCCCCGAGGTCGATCTGCTCGACTTCGTCTTCGGTGGGAGGTTCACGAAGCTCAAAACGAGATTCCCATTGTTCTCCTAGGCGTTGGGCCCAGGGTTCTTCTTCGAAGGGTTCTGGCGCTTGGTCTTCGCCTTCACCTTTTTGAGGTTGTGCTGACGTCATGTTAGCTGACAGCACTTTCCTGAAGACTGATCCGATACTGGTATCGGAATCCCAAGTCGATGCTTCGGAAGAGTGGGAATGTTCTATGTCTTCTGCATCTGAACTCTCTGGGGTTGATGGCGGCGTGACATAGCCTAACCCTCGTCCAGTCCGATTATAATAGTCCTGTGGCTTTCCATTGGGCATCGAAAGCCGGACAGGGAGATGCCGACCCTTGCCGTAGTTTAAGCCTTTGTTGCTTTTCAGGTCGTAGCCCATCTTTTGGATGATGTGCTTTGCCGCATCCGTGTATCGATAGACTTGTACTCTGCCGGTATTAGGTTCGGGCTCGATTGACGGGAGGTCCCGATGACGCTCGACTTTGCCCGAGATGATGGTGCCTTGGTCTCGGCTCCGTGGAGGGACTATGAAGACTCCTTGAGACGGGACTATTCGATTATGGTAGACGGTCGTTATTTATGTTTGCAACGACCGTAGAGCGTTGTCTAATGTATACATGGCATTCCAGTGTGGAAGACAAGAATAATTAAAAGATAATCTATTATTGATAAAATACGAGATCTTATTCCGTGGGATTACATTGTCAAATGAGGGTGCCTCTACGTCAGCCGAGATGTAATCACCAAGCTCCTCGTCTGTAAGAACTGGGGGCGGACTAGGAGAGTCCAACACAGCTTTGGGGTCTGAGAGGGTTATATGAGCCTTCTCTGACACCTTGGATGACTGCGGGGGTTTGCCCTTGAGACGTACCTTGAGAGGCGCCTCGGCTGCGCCTCCGGTGAGTGGTGCCTTTCCTTGTAATTTTGCCACCAGGGGAGCCGATGTTTGAGGTGGCTTTCCCTTGAGGCGTATCTTCAGGGGTGCTTCGCGAGCCGGCGCTTTCCTTGATAGCTTGATGCTCATTGGAGGCACCTTCTGGGGTGGTTTCCCCTTCAGTCGGATTTTCAAGGGGGCGTCGGGAGTCGTCTCAGGCTCCATGTCCGGCTCTGTTGCCGTCTCTGCCTCATCATCAGCGTTGTTGGCTTCCTCCTCGTTAATGGGTTTGTACAAGTCAGAATCGGTGAAGTAGGCTTCAATTCCTTTGAAAGGATCGATGTCTGCAAACTCCGTCCGGATGACGCCATTGGTGGATACATACTTCATGCACTGGTGGAGCGTGGAGGGCACCACCATGTACTCATGCAGCCATGGTCGACCGAGCAGGATGTTGTAGTTGACCTCGGCATCTACCACATAACAAGTCACCTCAGTTTTGAGGCTGCCAATGTGACACTTCAGTCGGATCTTGCCCAATGGCTCGCTCTTGCTAGCATTGAAGCCACTGATGGTTGTATTGGAAGGCGCCAGCCGGTACATCGGGATCCCCAGCTTAGATAGCAGCGCCTTCGGAATGATACTTAGGGAAGACCCATGATCGATCTGAATCCGGCTCACCTTGACCGAGCCAATGTACCCTGTATAATACAGCGGTCGGTTATGTCGGTGATGCTTGAGCAGCATGTCTTGTTGGATGAAAGTTATGTTTGGGATAACTTCATCCGGACAATGACAGTGCGCACAAGTAGTTGGAAGGTCTTCAGGCTGCTTGACCTGACTGAGAAAGGATTCAGCGTCCTTCAGAGCTTCGCAGAGAGCTTCTCGGGAATCTTTAGAAAGACGCAGGAGCTCGAACAAAGACAGGCGCGCAGGTGTACTGGCTAATTGTGCCAGAATGTCGAAGTTGTGAGGCTTGGACAGCCCCGAAGCATTCTCCTTCCGTAGAGGTCTGTCAAAACGGGCCTCCACCTGCTTCTGCTTATTGGCTGCTGAGGGCTTAGATGGACCCTCATCAGAGATGGTGCTAGGAGGCACCACCTCGGCGGCGGCTTCGCCGGATTGGGAGCTCTGTTGTGCACGGGTTTGCACTGGAAGTGCCTCTTCTGTTGAAGAAGAGACTGTGCGACAAGACTTGATCTTTCTGTCTTTTGATTTGGAGGTAGGGCGTACCTCCGATTGAGTCACCTCGGAGACGAGGTCGGGGTGAACCCAGAGGACCTCTCCTCGAGATGTGGTGAGCGGGGTGAGTCCACTCACATTGTCACGAGTAGGTGGTAAGTTTACCACCTCCATTGTCGCCTTAGGGATGGGGACGACGCCATCTTGTGTGGTAGTTGGCGGCAAGGTGCCGAACTGAAGCGAAACCACATTGGCCGACACCGTCTTCTCTTCATAGTCGACGGAGATTACATCCGCATTGATCATGCGCTGGATGTAATTCTTGAGGACGTAGCAGTCCTTGGTCGGGTGTCCGACAAACCGATGGTAGTGGCAGTACCTTGGGTTGTCCACTTTCCCAACTTTATCGGGCTGCTTTGGGTCCGGTAGCTTGATCTTGTCACCCTGCTTCAGTATCTCGAAAAGTTGCAGGGTGTCGTCATCATTGAATGAATAAACCTCCTTGGGTCTCGGTGCCAGTGGAGGCTTCTGAGTAGGCGCAGATGCGCCTTTTGAGGCATTAACAGTCAATGCCTGTTTCCCCTTTGCTTCTCGTCCGGAGCTGTTAGCTGCGGACTTTTTCCCCTTATCGTCAAAGGCGGGGAAGCTGACACCCAAAAGACGTGCATTGGCCGCCTTCTTTTCTGCAGCTTCAGCTTCGATGATCAGGGAGCTCCAGTCAGGAGGGGGAGTAGAGTTGAGCCAGAGCTTTACTGCAGGCAACATGTTCATGCTGCAAGCGGGGAGGAGCGCATGTTCTGGCATGCCTGGAGGTAGCCTAAAGCAAGCCTGTCGGAAACGTTCGATGAACGCCCGAACTGTTTCCTTCTCCTTCTGACGTATCTCTATGAGAGACGCCATCGTCATGTCCTTTCCGCCGTCGTAGAAGCGGTCGAAGAAGAGGCGCATCAGGTCGTCGAAGGACGATATGGAATTGTCGGGGAGGCTGCAGTACCAGTCATACGCCACTCCTTTCAGGGCCCCGACGAAGATGCTGGTGAGGAGCGCGTCCTCCTTCGGAAGATGCCCTGTCTGTGACTGGAAGTACGTCAGGTACCGTCGCGGAGAGTCCTTCCCGTCGTATGGGGTGAGTGTTTGTGGTTTATACTTCGGGGGATAAACCACCTTGTTCTACTTGAGGGGATAAGGCTGGGGAATGCCCATTTTCTGACGTTCCTCTTGCCTGTTCTTGGACTCGAAGCGCTCCCGCAGGTCTTTGATCATTTCGACCACATCCTCCGTAGAGCTAGGAGTCGGGGAAGGAGGTACCATCTGGATTGGAGCGTTTGAGGGCTCCGAGGTCCGAGGTGCTTCTGTATCCGAGGGCGCCCGTTGGAGGGGAACACTCGACTCCCCATTAGCTCCTGGGTCAGGACCAGTTGAAGGTGTCCTGATCAAGGCCGACCGCATCTCAAACACTGCTTGAGTCAGTGCTTGCATAGAGGCAGAGAGGGTTTTGAGACCTCCCTCTAATGAGTCTATGCGCTGGACTATGTCCTGTGACGGTGTATCAGACTCGACATCATCCCCAGCCATGTACACTGTCCTGACACGGCCAGGAGTGGATGGATGGGTTGAGGCTTCGCTTTCGGCCTCACTCTCATGCGGGAGGGTTACTTCTCCTGGTGTTTGGCCACCCCCAGCCACATTCTGGAGTTCATCTTCAATAGGCGCATCTGTAAGGGTCTGATTACCCTCAGCTCCGTCTTGAAGGACCTCTTCGTTTCCAAAACTACCCCCGACAGTGTCTTGGAGTACATCCTCATTTTGAGGGGCTTCAGGGAGAGTAATCTCGCCTTGATGATGAAGATCTGCCGCAGCTGTGCTTTGGACATCTTCGTCTTCGGAAGGAGGCTCAACAAGGGTCTGGCTACCCCCAGCTTCCTCCAAGGACTTCTTCCTCGACCGAGTGCCTTCAAACACTCCAGAGGTCGAGACAGCTGCCTTGGTTTTCTTTGGCTGGCTTTTGGATGAAGACGAGGAATTGGCAGTCGTCTTCCGGATTGATGAGAAGTTGGAGACCATGTTACATGAAGCGACCTTTGGCTCATCTTCAGCTGACACCTTCGTCCCAAGGCGACGTCGGAGAGGTGTCGATGATTGCAGTCGTTGGAAGACCGACTGTCTTGGTAGAGCTGCCGCCTTGCAACAGCAGTTGATGGTGACCACCGCACAAGTATGCCCCGTAAGAGGCACATCGTGCTTGTTGGTCGACTCTCATGACCGGCGCTTGTGAGTGATCACGTTGCGCAGGTCGTTGGAGGAGAGTGGTGCCTTCACACCCCCTTCAGACGTATGGCAAGGCCAAACGCCGGGGTGGTCAGGTGATTGCTGCGCCCCCTGATCTAATACCAAGCAGGCATCACGATCAGTAGTGGAGGAACCACAATATTTGAAGTGACTTGAACGGACCTCAAACGCACAACCAGAGGAGGCGCGGAAGTTCAAGACCACTGAGTTTGCCTCTCTCGACTTGGTTGTGCACACAGTAGATGCGCCCAAGCGAGATGAGGGCTTTGAAGATCGACTCGTTGTTGGTGCAGAAGCACTTGAGTCAACCTTGTACAGCTTGCCATCGGCTGCGCGCGTGATGACGAGCGCGTGCCTCTGGCCGGCTGCTGGCATAGCACGTTTGTGGCGCATGGCCCGTGCCGCCTTAGATTTCTTCGTACCAGCCCGCTGGGGCGCATAGTACTCAGCATCCAAATTCTCCTCGCCATTACAGCGAGTGAGTCTGTCAAAGACAGAGGCTTTTTGTGGCGCATCAGAGGCGATGCGCGGGGCATTGGCTGCGCCCCTACTCCATCGACGTATCTTCCTCGCCTGAGAGGGAGATAGCTAGGAAACGTGGTCGGCCGCACGCTTCCCCAAGAGATGCGCTGCATCGGCGGGCGCACCTTGGTTGCTGAGAACGTCAGCAGGAAGGGAAGGCTGGATTGTTGCATCTCCTTCAATGGTGGTGCCCGAGGCGTCGACTTTGCGCACCCAGGCCGTGCGGATCTTCTTCGGCTTTGGTAGCCGCTTCGAAGAACTCGCACTTCCTTCAGAAATGAACTCCTCGTACGGCTGTTGATTGAGGCGCACGACCAGCGTCTTATGGGAGGAGCCCACCTTCACATCGTCGGCCTGTGACACGACTTTCTCGAAAGAGGAGAAAGAAATCCCCAGCAGAGTCGCCAGCTTGTTTGTCATTAAAATTGTTTGATTGAAAACTTTAACACAAACAGAACAGTGTTACAAATGTAGGACTTAGATGTAGTCCTAGGAGTACACTTTTGTTTAAGCTGGGTCCTTAGTGCCAATGGAGCGAGTGGTAATGCGTTGACTCCGTTGACCGGCTGACGACGGTTATCGGTTCTCTGAAGGTGTGGATTGCTCTAGGTGCTGGAGCTTGCTGAGAGGAGGAAGACGTTGAGTGTCTGTATCTGCCTCTCTGGTGATTCTTCGTATGTTCGTTGTGGATTCTGTGCGTGTGTGTGTGAAGGAGAAGATCCCTCTATTTATAGTTTTGTAGGCTGGCTGCTCATGCGCGCATGTAGGATGCGCCGGTGTGTGGGGACGCCACGTGGAAGTTTGCTGGTGGAGGCGCGTAGATGATGCGCCCTGATTGAGGGGGAGAACTCTTCATACTGCTGTTGTGAGCCGGCACGTAGCAGAGGAGAAGATCTTTCTGTTGCTGAAATCTTGGACGAGTTGAGTCAAAGGACACGTGTCATCGACCCATGGCTCGAAGATCTCGGATTTTGGGGGGGCAGTGATCTGGTGAGCTGCGCCTTGGATCTAGGCACAGGAGGAGGCTGCGGCTCATAACCTTTAGGAGTTACAAACCATTTAGGGCGCATGGCTTTTGAGGCGCATGCAGGTGACCTTCCTTCTGTCTTTCGGGATCAGAGATCAGTCTGGGGCGCATGGCTTTTGAGGCGCATGCAAAGCTTCAACTGGAGACTCTTCTTCTGTCTTTAGGGATCAGTGAAGGGTCTGAGGCGCATGCTGGTTTGGATGTATGGCCGTAGAGGCGCATGGCGATTTGGACGCATGGCCGTAGAGGCGCATGCGGATGGCCACGTGGCAGTAGCCGTCGGAATAAAGTCATGATGATGCTGACGTTGCCGACGCTTCGTTCTCTGAAAAAGCTGTCAACTGTTCAGACTTTGGGAAGCGGGCTGCCAACTCTGGTGTCAGTTCAGTATTTAATGTTTGTGACGTTCGATGGACAGCTGAGTGGGCACATTGGTTGGTGTTCCACTTGGCATGGAGATGTGAGGGCACATCCTCTGTGATGCGCCGGGTACTGTAGGGCGCGTCTGTGTGATGCGCCTGATGCAGGAGGGCGCATCCTTGTGATGCGCTGTTTGGCTGGCGCATCCGACATGTCCTTTAAGGATGCGGCTGTCTCGCTCCTCGAGTGCTATAAATAGCCGTTTGGCTGAATTCGAGGCGTCCGGTTCATCCATTTAATGCAAATTCATTGCACAAAATTCGGAGAGTCATCCACTTGGCACGTGGGTTTGATTTGCCCGGCCTATAAATAGTGGCATGGAGAGAAGGTTTGCTCCTCATTCCCTCACGTACTTCCAACATGAAATTGGATATGTGGGTGCATTCTGTTGACGAAGTGCTCCCGAGGGTAAAGATGAGACGTCGTGTTGTCTTCGATGCACTTGAAGGTGACTATTACATCCAAAAGACGGAGTCGAGGGCTTCTGAGGCAGGCGGAAGGTGCCTGTTGTATCCAAAGATAAGGATGTTCGGGCCTCGTCTCCGTTGTTCCGGAAGAGCCGTAGATCGGAATGGTGGTGCTAGGCTCTCTCTTCCTTCAAAGTGGGTGCCGCCCACTTTGATTGTGTTTAAAGCTCCTTGTGCCATGATTTCGATCACGGTCTTCCTTGATCTTTGGAGGCTCTTTCGAAGCCTCTCCTGGCCACAGCATTTGCGGTGCTGTTCTCTTCCTTGGTTCCAGCCAGAGGGTTAAATGCTTTGCTTGGCGAAGCACTTATCAGGCGAGCCTGGCTGGAAGTGCGGCACATAACTGGGCTCTGCTCGGCCAGGTGAGCCTGGTTGGAAGAGTTGCACATAACTGAGCTGCTGAAGGGATGCACATAACTGAGCTGGATGCACATAACTGAGCTGCTGAAGAGATAGTAGGATGCGCCTGGCTGGAGGCGCATGACATCTGCTGCGCCTGGCTGACAGCGCATGGTGACTGCTGCGCCTATCGGAAGGCGCATGGTGGTTGCTGCGCCTATCTGGAAGGCGCATGGTGGCTGTTGGCTGTAGATCTAGGATCCTTCCTTTGTAGAAATTCTCCTTTGTACAATCTTTTCTAGACATGTAATAGACTTTTATATATATAAATAAAAAGTTCTTCTTCGAATGTCTATGGCTTATTTGATTAGCTGTCTGAGTTCTGGCGCATATAATGCCTGGCGCATGGGCTTTCTGGTTATGAAATTCCATGCTTCTACAATATGCACATGCTAAATATGGGATACCATGTACATAATTCATGAAAGAATATATATATCGGGATCGGGGAGTGACATCTCTATCCTCCTTAGAAAAATTCCGTCCTCGAAATTTCAGCCAAGATAATGATAGAGAAATCCGGGCAAGCAAGGTACAATTACAATCTACGAAGCAACCTATCATTAGCAGTCATTGATCATATATTTCAAAATAGTGCAACATAAGAAGTCCGGTTCTTGAGCACCTTCTCTCGCCGGTCCAAAATAGACACGGGTTGTTCCTCGTAAGTTAGGTCGGTACCAACGACTAACTCTGAATGGTCGAGGACATGACTCGAATCCGGGACATACCCACGCAACTGAGGTACATGAAACACATCATGTATGCCAGATAGCGAGGGAGGAAGGGCAAGCTGATAAGTAACATCGCCTACCCGAGCGAGAATCTTAAAAGGACCAACGAATCTCGGACTAAGCTTTCCTCGGGTTCCAAATCTAATGACACCCCGAGTAGACGAAATCTGCAGAAAAACTTGGTCACCAACACCAAACTCTAGAGGCCTACGATGTTGATCCGCCCAGTGTCTGTGTATGTCCTGCGCGACTCGAAGCCACTCTCTGATCAACTTGACTGTTTCCACTGTTTGCGTGATCATCTCTGGTCCCAACAATTTTTGTTCTCCCACAACGTCCCATGCCAGAGGGGACCTGCACTTCCTTCCATATAATGCTTTAAACGGTGCCATCTGTATACTTGCCTGATAACTATTATTGTAAGAGAACTCTACTAAGTGAAGATGATCTTCCCAAGTTCCGCCGAAGTCTAAAGTACAAGCCCGTAACATATCTTCCAAGGTCTGAATGGTTCTCTCTGATTGTCCGTCCGTCTGCAGATGATAGGCTGTACTGGACGTCAACTTGGTACCCAAACTTCGATGTAAACTCTGCCAAAAGTGAGAGGTGAACCGTGTGTCTCGATCTGATACTATGCTGACTGGAACACCATGCTGTCTCACAATCTGCTTCATATACATTTCTGCCAGCTGCTCAGTAGACTGTCCTACTCTAAAAGGAAGAAAATGAGCAACCTTCGTGAGCCGATCCACGATTACCCAAACTTCGTTTCGGCCGGTCGGAGATCTAGATAAACCGGTCACAAAGTCCAACGTGATGTGCTCCCACTTCCACTCCGGAATAGGAAGCGACTGTAACAATCCTGCTGGTCTTTGCTGCTCTGTCTTCACTTACTGACATACCAAACATCTAGATACAAACCTCGCTATCTCCCTCTTCATGCCATTCCACCAAAAGTGTTGCTTCATATCCTGGTACATCTTTGTGCCTCTGGGATGAATAGAGTAAGGAGAACTATGAGCCTCTGCCATAACTTTCTGTCGAAGGTCTCCACCTGGTACACAAACGATTTTCGAACCTAAGCGTACCATCCTCATGGATTACTAACTCCTTCCTGAGACCTGACTCACACTCTGATTGAAGCTTCTGGATCAGCAGATCCTCTGCCTGGGCTGCTCTGATCCTCTCTACCAAAGTAGACTGAATCTACAAACTGGCCATAACTCCTGTATCATGTGGCAAGATCACTTTAATTCCTATTTTCTGAAGATATTCCAAAATATGCCTCTGCGAGGTTAAAATGAATGCACCACCTCTCCTGCTCAAGGCATCTGCTACCACATTTATCTTACCTGGATGATACTGAAGATTTACATCAAAGTCCTTCAGTAATTCCAACCATCTTCTCTGTCTCATGTTCAGTTCCTACTGGATAAATACATACTTTAAGCTCTTATGATCAGTGTAAATTTCCACTCGATCCCCATATAAATAATGCCTCCATAACTTAAGCAAAAACACTACTGCTGCTAATTCCAGATCATGGGTCGGATAGTTCTTCTCATGGTCCTGAAGCTGTCGAGATGCATATGCTATCACCTTACCATGCTGCATCAATACACACCAAAGTCCCTTCCCGGATGCGTCACAATACACTGTAAACCCTCCCGATCCTACGGGAAGTGTCAAGATCGGGGCTGAGATTAATCTCTTTTTCAACTCTTCAAACGATGTCTGACATTCTGCTGACCAAACAAACTCTACATCCTTATGCGTCAAACGCGTCAAGGGTGCCGAAATCCTGGTGAAGTCTGCCACGAACCACCGGTAATAACCTGCCAATCCTAAGAAAGTACGCACTTCTGCGACCGTCTTCGGAACTGGCCAATTCTCTACTGTCTCAACCTTCTTCGGATCTACTGACACTTCTGCTCCAGAAATAATTTGTCCCAAGAACGAAATATGATCCAACCAAAACTCACATTTACTAAACTTTGCATAAAGTTGGTGCTCCCTCAAGGTCTGTAAAACTGTCCAAAGATGTTTCTCATGTTCTTCCTCACTACTGGAATAGACAAGGATGTCATCGATAAACACTACTACAAACTTATCCAAGTATGGCATGAAGATGCGATTCATCAAATCCATGAACACGGCTGGGGCATTAGTCAATCCAAATGGCATCACCAGAAACTCATAATGTCCATACCGTGATCTAAATGCTGTCTTAGGTATATCCTGCTCCCGGACCCTTACTTGATAATATCCAGATCGAAGATCGATCTTAGAGAAGACGCAAGCCTTACTCAATTGATCAAACAAGTCATCAATCCTTGGTAACGGATACTTGTTCTTCACTGTTACTGCATTCAACTGCCGGTAATCAATGAACATTCGCGTTGATCCATCCTTCTTGGGTACTAAAATCATCGGTGCTGCCCTGGGTGATTCACTGTCTCGGATAAACTGCTTCGCCTTTAGTTCTTCTTCATGCTGGTGCAACTTGTCCAACTCTGACTGTGACATCCTGTAAACTCTACCGACTTTAGGCTCCGTCCCAGGATTCAACTCAATGCAAAACTTTACATCCCTCACCAGTGGTAAACCTGAAAGTTCATCTGGAAATACATCAAGAAATTCTCTGACCACTCTTGGAATCTGCTCCTGCTCTGCCAATGCTTCTGCAATGATGCCCTTGGGTCGATCCTCCAATGATCGAACAAAGATGAACTCCTCAACGCCAGGTACATTAAATACTACCCTACCTCCCCGATAATCTATCGTCGCATGACTGTCTCTCAACCAGTCCATGCCTAGGACAACGTCAAAGTTGCCAATAGGGAACTCAATCAAAGATGCGGGCAACAATCGCCCACTCACTACGATCGGACACGCTAAGCACACTCTGCTAACTCATACGAGCCCATTACCAGTGAGTATATTCATCCTCTCTGGCAATGCCTCGAACTCCAATCCAATACGTGTCGCAAATTGGGCAGATATAAAAGAGTGGGTAGCCCCTGAATCAAACAATGCTACTACAGGAAAAGAGGTAACAGAAATATTACCTTTAACCATGTCGCCTGAAGATAGTACATCCTCCAGTGATAGGGTGAAGGCCTGGCCCTAGCCTTGCTGAGCTCCCTGGTACTGCCTCGTCGAACCATGCTCTACTGGATGTTCCTCCATATTGGCCTCGCCAGCTACTGAAAAAGAATCACCCCTATAGGGAAAGGTACATGATATTAAATAACATGACGAGAAAGATTCGAGGATGAAATTCAAGTTATCAATCAAGGTGAGGGAAGAGAAATCGAGGCAAGAGATTCAAAGGGAACAAGTTTTGATTGAGACTCCTATAATAGTAACACCCCACAAGTCTGAAAATCAGACCTGTATGGGCCACCAATAAAACCTTGTCACATCCCAGTACCGAAATATAGAGACAAACTAGGCCAGCTACTCCCTATAAGGTATACAACGTCAAACGACGATCGTGGCTGTCAAGAGACAATGGGGTGCATGCTATATTCAAGTCTCCTATGGTCTCACAGAGCATCTATGTCTCAATCATTCAAAGCAAGAAAACATCAATTAATGAACATATGAGATAAAGCAGTAAGGCGTCCCCGACGCTTCATCAAAATGATCATGGGGATCTAGCTTTATAAGTTAGCTAGCCCAAAGAGTCATAGGTACATAATTGTATTCAGCTGCTGTCTGATTTAATTACAAATTATACAAAAGACAAAATATCCAGATTAGCCGGCTAAACAGGTGTCGGTGGCTAAACGCCAGAACATAAGTGAAGATACTAGAGTGGTGGAGAAGAAACCCACTCAGTCCCCCGCCAGCCATGCTCCTAGTATGCACCATTGATGTCAAAGAAGAAGTTTGGATCCTCAGGCGCAGCTACGAGATCTGGCCAAACAAAACCAACGGGGTCAGCCGCGAATAGCAAGTACCACAAGGGAGCACAAAAGAGTGAGATAAAACCCATGAATAAAATAATAATACTAGTAACAATAAAAGCTTTCGGTCGTAGTCTCGGTCCACAACCTGTCCTAACACGATAGACCAACCCAACAACCAAACAAGGACATGGGTTGGACCACGCACCATGACTGTCCATGTCTCTCGGTTACTAACGAAAGTTACAAGGCACAGTCAAGTCATTTTTCAAGCGGCCATTCATTCATGCGACTTTCTATATTTGGCGGAGTTATTCTCGCGATACTGATTAAAAGGAATCCTCAGATCGTGTCAACCCAGCAGGGCTAGCCAAACTATAAGACATATAACACATTGATTATGCACCGGTCTCCCAGAGGGCTATCGCGCTAAAACATTAAACACATAGCTCGTAGAAGTCGGATATAGCCATCCTCTATAGACGAATAATACCATATCACACGTCAAGACTGGACCTGGAATGGCTAGTATGGCACGATCTCGGGATTTTTCCTACCCAATGCATCTACCAAGTTAGTTGCCTAGTTAATCCCTCCCCCGGAGTTCACATGTCGTGGTCACATGCTCACTCCCCTAGATGTCGTACATTGTACGAGTGCCCCAAGAAGGGATCTGTACTGGTTTATGGAGTCATACGTATGTACCCCCTTCTTGGTATAATGCGACATACAACACATACCACGTCATTGCTACCGACCATTCGCTATGTAAATGCTGGACTCTTGGAGGTACTGACAGGTATCACATAGGAACACTTAGCACATAGGATAGCACATCGGTGCTCACATAGATTGTACCTTAGTACACACATAGGGTTATCCAGCACACGTATAGGTAGTCAGGTCAGGAATGAGGACCAAGACATAAGAGGAAAGAGAACAAGAAGGCACTACGCACTTCGGGTATGAAGTGCTCGCAAGTCATGAAGTGGTCCTAACGGCACACGGGCAATGTGCAAGGTAAAAGGTGCACAAGGTGCCAAAGTCATATATGAATTCTGGTTAAAGTGAGACATAAAGATTCTTGAAGCCAAGGCAAAGATCTACAACTTTCATGTTGGGAGTTGAGGGAAATTCTGGCCACAATTCAGCCAAATAGGACATAAAATAGCCAAAAAAAAAGATCAAAATAGGCTCTATGCGGCATTCTGCGGCACTATTCAGCCTTCTGCGGCACTATACGGCCTTCTGCGTCACCATGCAGCCTTCTGCGGTACTATGCGGCCTTCTGCAGCACTATTCATTCCATGCGGCACTATGCATCCATGCGGCACTATTCATTCCTACGGATGTGGCACTATTCATACGGCACTATTCATCTATGTGGTGCGACACTATTCATACGGCACTATTCATCCTTGCGGCTGCGGCACTATTCTTTCCTGCGGCTGCGGCACTATTCATCCATGCGGCTGCGGTACTATTCATGCGGCAATATTCATTCCTGCGGCTGCGGCACTATTCATGCAGCACTATTCATTCCTGCGGCTACGGCACTATTTATGCTGCACTATTCATTCCTGCGGCTACGGTACTATTCATGCGGCACTATTCATCGTCCCTGGCAAAACCAGGGCAGATGACATAGAAAATGTCCAAATATTATTTTGGCCATAACTTTCTCAAAACAAGTCAAATTCTAACTTTTCAAAGGTCAAAATTATGTAGAATCAAATTTCCTACAACCTAGGACCAGTACTTTTTGAAAATAACCAAGTTTGATAGATCAAAACCATGTAAATACATAAAATCCTTGTTTTAGAAATTTAGATCTACACAAAACTAGCCATTAAAATCAAAAACTCCAAGAACTAAACTTAGAGAGAATGAGGAGAAGAACAATATAGACAAATAATATCAAAGGAAAAAAAAATCAAGAATGAAAAATGCACAAATCTTCACTTTTGAACAAGTTGTACTTGCCTAAGGGTGGTGGTTGAGGGAAATAAATGGAAGAGTGAATGAGGAGAGAGAGTGAGGAAGAGAATATAAATAGGGGTTGGGTTGGCTTAAGAAAACCCTAATCTCTAAACATCCTCTAACCATTCCACTAATGACATGCTTAAAAGTTACTTGCAACCATTAAATAATAATAAATTGAATTATGCACATGCTAAATAGGGGATACCATGTACAGAATTCATAAAAGAATACATATATCGGGATCGGGGAGTGACACCTTCCTGGCCCGACTTAAGGCCCAGTCCGGCCTGAAGCTAAAGGTTGATTAATTAATCACTATTTTTTTAATATTGGCCAATAAAAAAAATATTATTGACCAATTAGTCATCTAGATATAGTGAAAACTATATTCCAAGAAGTGTTGTTTATTTGATAGAAACTAATTAACCTAAATAGAGTGAAAAATAGGTTTTTTTTCAAATTATAGTTGAAAACAGTTTTTTTTATATTGGTTTATTTTATGTTATTTGGTCCATGTTTTGTCGGACACACGATCCGATACGAAGTCTACTATGCCATGAGCCATGTGTCGAATTGGACCAAGATTTTTCACCCTTAGGCCCAATCCATCCCGACCTCCTACAGAACATGAATCCGAAAGGTCCGTCCGTACATGATCTGGCCCATCCAAATTTCGTGTCAAAGCGGACTTATACCCCAACCTGAGGATCTTGAGCCCATCTGAGGTATGATTCGTATCATTGCTGTCTTAAAAAGGCAGAAGCAACTTTTTGTCCCGAAAATGAACTAAGTTATAAAAAAAAGAGTAAGCAACTGTTTTTTCTTTTTTCGATGTCCGAGGTAGCGTACAAGATTTTATGCACACCGCATGTCTTTTGAAACAACTGTACTCAATTTTCACACACACCTACATCGAAGGTCTGCTCAAGCCCTAGATGAAACTAATTTTGGTTGCCCCTTGTCTTTGAATCCAAAAAAGAGAGGATATCATGTTCGAGAGTATTTGTCCCTGGAATTGATGGCGAGTGGGATTTGCGGCAGCGTCAAAGTCTTCCGTTCTGATGGCGACGTGGAGTCCGGATTCCAAGTATTAAAAAAAATGTAAGTGAAAACCAACTCTACTAAATGAGTCATTTTGTTTAATTGTAATTTAAAGTAATAACAAAGGTAATATTTTTAAAGAAGAGTCTCCAAGACTTCACACAAATTCTTCACTGAAAACATATACAATTTTTTAGTAGAATCAGGAAGAACCATTGTTGCCTGATATGAAATTCTCCCATATTGCTATCAATGTTTTTACGATAACATGTTAGTTCCAAAAGAAGGCCAATTTTTTTTATATTTTCACTATAATTCACTCATGATTTCGGTAGCTATTTACCTCCATTTTATGAGCTGATCGTCCACTGTAAGTTTTTTTTTTAAGGTGTCATTTTCTTCGATCCGACAAGAAATGTCAAGAAAAAGATTCGAATCATGTCCATTCCTATGGATCTCCGGTGCACCCAACGTGCCACACCCTGCTGTAAATATCTACAATGTCGTTTCTACACTTGTAATAATGTAATGGATATAAACGCATTATAGACCGTACATAGTAGGAGGTGCTTGGATTTTACTAGTTGTTCCAAGCGGATGTTATTCCAAATCCAAAAGGAGGAAGAGAGTTCTGGGAATCTGGTCATAAACTATGCGTAGATAAGTAAAAATATTCAAAACAACAAAGTATAGTAAGCCCCACTTTCATTCAATAGATTATAAAAAAAAGTTAAACATCTTTAACTCATATGATTAAGATGAAAGATATATCATTTCTGATTGGTTGGATTCAAAATTATTTTTCAAGTTAGGTAAGCCCGTGTACAAGGACGGAGGTACACTTGGATCATACCGGGACTAGGCGGTATGGGGCAAAAAAAAAAAAAAAAAAAGTTATGTATACCAGTGGACTATCCAATATCCAACTCCACTAACACAAATTCAAGTAATTCACCTTAAGGCTGTGTTTGATTGGACTTTTTTTTTCCATGAAAAATATTTCCACCACAAATTTTCCACCAATTGTAGTGTTTGATAGCTTATATTTTCCATGGAATTATTTTCCAAAAAACTATCATTTTTCATATTTTCTTCTAAAATGGTCGAAAATGAAACTTGTTCAACCCATAGGAAAATATCATTTTCCATGGAAAATAACTATTTTCCGTAGAAAATAATGGCAATCAAACACCCAAATGAAGTTTTCCATGAAATTTTTTTAAAATTTCATGGAATTTTTTTTCCTAGGAAAAATAATTCCATAGAATTAATTTCTTTTCCACATATTTTCCAACTTGCAATCAAACGCACCCAAGTCTAAATAACTTAAATCCAAATAATCTAGCCCATCTTTCCTTTTTCACTATTCTCTAATAGTAAAACACAAACAAATGTATCAGTTCATCACCACGCCTCTCTTGACGGTCACGGCCAACGGTGACAAATCCACACGAGTGACGGTGACGTCTCTAGTGAGTTATTTACAACTTTTTATTATATTTTATTGTTCTAATTTTTTTTAACCCTAATCACTACCAGAATAAGTCGTTTTAGCGACGCCTAAAGACATCGCTAAAACGACAAATTTCGTCGCTAAAAATATTTACCGACGCAATTACCGACGTTTTGGACTTGTCGTGGAAACGTAAGTCGCTGATCTTTAAAACGTCGCCAAACGTCGCAAGTACCGACGTTTACCGACGTATATATACGTCGGTATATTACCGACGTCTACCGTCGTATCGTCGGTGGTTTAGCGACGTGTTTAAAGTCGCTACACGTCGATAAAATCCTGAAAATTTACCGACGTTTACCGTCGTTTAAAATGTCACTAAATGTCGGTAATTCCTGGGATTATTACCGACGTTCACCGACGTTTACCGACGTTCTCCGACGTATAAGGACGTCGGAAAACGTCGGTACCCTGGAAAATTTTGCAGATTTACCGACGTTTACCGACGCAAACGTACGTCGGTGGACATCGGTAAACGTCGGTAAACGTAGCTAAATCTGCAAAAAAAATAAAAAAACTAAAATACAGAATGTCCTTTTTTCCCTGCAGTTTAAAAAGATAACCATAACCAATATTGGACTGTTTTTCAAAATCTGGAATATGTAAACCTGAGATTTGGTCTGCACAGTCCCCTCATTTCCAGTTTGGGTTTTACTTGGGTATTAGGACTTGACAGTCCACATTCCAGATTTGAGTATTTGAATGATTGAGCCATAACCAACAGAAATGAACACTCAATAACACACACCATACACACACACACACACACACACACACACACACACCATATAACCAACAGGAATGAACACTCAATAACACACACCATAACCAACAGTCCACATTCCCTGTTTTGCTGAACACATGCCATATACACACACACCCATGTGAATGACACACAATCACACACACACTGTTTTCCCTCACTGTATAAAGGTTTCAGTCCCTACATACACAGGTTTCAGTCACTCCTACACACACACACTCACTCTCTATCACACACTTGTCACTCTCCCTTTACCTCACTCATTCTAACTCTCTATCTTTCTATCTTCCTATGTATATATATATAATGTAATGTATATAAATATGTATGTGTATGTAATATGCATCTAAGTATATTATGTATATATGTAGGTATCCTATATATTATATTATGTGTGTGTATCATTATATATATATTATATATATGTATGTGCGGTATACATATAGGTAGCCTATATGTATATATATATATATGTACGTAATATGTGATTTCCATGTGTAGACCTAGATGCAATAATAGGTTGTGTGATGTTGGTTTTGACTTTGTATTGTATAGGTTGTATGGGCTTGATATACTAGCATAGGCTAGTTTAGCCTTGATTAGACTAATATAGACTTGTTAGGACTTAGAACGTTTGTTAAACCTAGTTAACATAACCTAGACTTGTTTAGACCTAGAATGACTTGTTTGACCTAATTTAGACTTGATGGACCTAGTTTGACCATAGTTGACCTAGTTTGACTTCTAGGGTTGACCAGAGTTGACCAAGAGTTGACTTTGGCCTAGATTGACTTCTAAACGTAAACCACAGAATCACATTAACATCCAATTGAAACGAATAATAACATAAACAACAGTATAACACAATGTAGCAGGCAACAAATATAATGGGATCCGACAAATATATTAGGATCCAACAAATAGAATATGCACAACAAACAAGTATCAAAATAACCAAGTCTACACCAAATAACAAAGTCTACAATCAAATAACCAAAGTCTACACCAAATAACAAAGTCTACAACCAAATAACCAAAGTCTACACACAACCAACTATGGATCTGGTGCAGGAGGGGCACCGCCGCGACGAAGGGATAAGAACAACTCATACTCCTCAAGTAAAATCGATACCGATGGAGCAGGCAGTGACGTCGGTGTAGTCGGTGTCGAAGAAGAAGGCGGTGAAGACGGCGGAGTCGACGACGATGAAGGCGCACCCGGAGGACCAGCACGCTCCGACGTTGTAAGTCGCTGGTGGTATGAATCCATGATAGATAACATTCTGTCACTGCTCTGGACCATCGAATCCTGCGCCAATCTCAGCCTCTCGGCCATGGTCACCTGTCCTGTCTGCAGCTCCGTCACCATGCGCTCTAACCCTCTAACGCTGCGCTCTGTCCTCTCAGTCGTCTCCATGAGCTCCATAATGCCGCAGTCGAGCGCATCCAATCGTGCTAGCAGCGCAGGATCGTCCATAGGGTGCTGAGACTGCTCCTCGATCAGTCGTAGCAGGTCGTCACGGAGAGACTCCATCATCTGGTGGACTCGGGCAGACTCCTGGGACGGTTGTGGACCATGCACGCTAGCAGAAGATACCCTAGAGGACTGGTTCACAACTAGGACGCCATAGGATCCCGTACCATAGTACGTACCCCTACGGAGTCCACCAGCGGCGGTCATCCACAGCTTGTCCGCCGACGGAGCTTGAGTAGGCTACGAGGAAGTACCGGCCTCTCCTGCATCAGGTGCACTAGCAGCCGTCCGTTCCCGCAGCCTCTGATACTCGGCCTAAAAAGTATGGATAGTACTCTATAATTTCTAAATTCTAATTAATATACTTATTATTACTAACTACATGAATATTTATTTGCATCATATTTACTAAGTTATATTAAAATTGACACGAAGTATTAAATTAAGATAACGTATTGTAATACTTACATAGGTCTGCTCGGCCCTCTCGTCAATAAGGTCTTCGCCCTTTCGATGGGCGGCCAGGAAGACGGTCACCATGTCGGCATTATCGACCTTCCTTACCTGTAATTAAATATATTATCTTAGTAATAATTTATCGATTTTGCATTAAAATAATATTTCTAAAAGAGAAAGACATACCAGACGACAAAAATGTTCCGTCATCGGAATCGACCCACCGCACCACTTCGAGGCATGTTGCCTAGCCGCCTTGGCCTTCTTCGACTTCTCCTTGTACCTTGGCTCGTCGAATCGAGCCTTCATCGCATTCCACTGATCAGGGGTGATCCAACCTTGGATCGGCTTTTCGGCACGATCACGATCCTTCTGATCATTAATAGCATCGCGGATCAGCTTGGCAGCGACGGCAGGAAACATCCCCTCGATAAGCTCGGCCCGGTGCGGTGGATAGAAAAACATATCCTAGAAGAGCGCAAACTAAATATTTATCAGTTATATATAATATGCAAAAATTATATGATTCATGTTAAAAGCAAATATATTTTAACCTTGAAGCGCGCAAACCAGAAGGCCTTCCTCTCGTCCGGAGCATCAGAGTAGTTAATCCAAGCACCACCATAATTATGCCTCAGCATGTGGCCTAGACGTCTCTGTACCTCTGGAAGACGATATCTATACAGACATATTATATTCATGAAAAAAGTTAATTTATGATAAAAACATAAAAAAATTATAAACCAAAACACCTACTTTGTACCGTCGGCCCAGATCTCCGTCCTCCTCTCCTCCGGAGGTACGCACGCATCATCTGCATGATGCTGGTCGACCGTCGGCGCAGCCGCCTGGGCCGTCTGCTCATCCGTCTCCATCGTCGTATCAGCAGCAGAAATGCTAGACGGGCGAGCACTCTCAACAGGCCTAGAACTACTCGTCCCAGGAGATATGCCACGTGACGTCGTCCCAGTAGGCCCAGTTATTGTCCGATATGGAGGAGTAATCGACGACGAGGATCCAGAGCCGGTACCAGTAGGAGGTACCGAAGGAAAACTCCGTCCTCTAGCAGTACCTGTAGGAAGTAACGAAGGATCATGACCTCGTCGTCCCCCTCGGAACGATCTGCGACGACCTGCCATACCTGATAACAACATATGATAATACAACAAATAATAGAGACTAGAAATATGAAAGTACAACAAATAATAGAGACTAGAAATATGAAAGTACAATAAAGACAAGATAATAACCAAGACAACATATGATGATACATTCTACAATAAACATCTAAGTCCAGATAATATATTCTAGAAGAAACATCTAAGTTCAGATAAGTATATCTCTCTCAATCATCTTCAGAATAATCTTCTTGTTCGTCTTCCTCGACCTCATCTTCCTCTTCCTCCTCATCTTCACTTTCATCTTCGCCTTCGTCGGCTTCGTCTTTCTCTTCGGATAATTCTACATCTTCTACATTATGTGTCGTGTAATGCGTAACTTCCGTGGAGTCCACATCGACAAGCTGTGAAGTACACGAGCTGTGGAGTACACGAGCCCACCAGTCAGACTTCGTTACTTTCCGTCTCGGATAAGCTGTAAAGTACACGAGCTGAGCCTGAGTTGCTAGGACAAACGGTTCGTAGCCTTGATATCTACGCTTGTAGTTTATATCCACAAGACCATGCTTGTCAATTTTCCAACCTTGATTTTCAATCGGATCGAACCATTCACACTTGAACAACACGATCTTTGCAGGTTCTCTGCCATTATTATATGACAACTCTACAATCTCTCACAAGATGCCAAAGAAATTATTTTCTGGATCGACGTCTTTGTAGTTCGAAGACTTGATACACAAATAACTGTTTTTTGCGGAATCAAGATCCAGGAAGCTGTCTCTGATCGGAGCATTTGTCGACTTGAACCGAAAGCCATTGACACAGTAACTTGGCCATATTTTAACAAAAGTAATTGGTCCCTTGGCAAGAGTTCTAATTAATTAAATCTCGGATGAAATTAGACGATCGACCTGAATATCAAAGAAGGAATAATAAGTTATTTATTGCGCAGTTGCATTAGAAGAGGCTAGTAATTACCGAGCTACTTACATATTCGCTTAACCAAGAAGGAAAATGATGTCTCATTTCTTGTTTTAATGCTTCGTCTGTTAGGTAGGGTCTAACCAGCCTCAACTCATCATTATATGTGCTGGAAAACAACGAAGCAACCGTCGATTAGTACAATAATATTAGCTTATACTATTACATTGAGATGACGTAAACTCATCATCCTGAGTTACTTATCCCTCTAGCTTCTCCACTTCATCATCGTCGTAATTGAGTAATACATACAACTGAGCAGCCCTTAGCTCTTCGTCATTCAAATATCTCTTCTTTATTTTCCCCGAAGGCTTTTCGGACGCATTGAATACTTTCACTATTCTATCATTAAATTCTTGATATCCGTCGTCGTTTCTCGGAGCCCTCGTTCTATTCGTAGCAATATGAGGTTTGAAATAGGAGGAGCAGAAATTTGTAATCTTCTCGAGAATATAGGCTTCACAAATAGAACCCTCGACCCGAGTCTTATTTTTCACCTTTCTTTTTAGGTGATTCAAATGTCGCTCGAACGGGTACATCCATCGATATTCGACGGGTCCACCAACACGTACCTCGTAGGAAAGATGAATCGACAAATGCTCCATAGAGTCGAAGAATCCAGGAGGGAACACCCTCTCTAGCTTGCACAGTGTTACCGCAATGTCCTTCTCTTGCTTTTCTAGACGATTAACGAGCAATTTCTTAGAACAAAGGTCCCTGAAGAATATGCTAAGCTCCGTCAATGGATCCCAAACTGCCTGCAGTAAGAATTCCCAAAATACAATCGGAATTAAACGCTCCATGAATACGTGACAATCATGGCTCTTCATACCTGTCAGTTTGTTCTCCTTGAGGTCGACGCATCTTCTAAAGTTCGAAACATACCCATCTAGAAATTTCAGACCTTGAATCCACCTACAAAGCCTCAATTTATCCTCCTTCTCCAGTGAGAAAATTGCCTTAGGCTGCTTCAACATCCCATTCCCGTCCTCTATCAAATGCAATGCATGACGTCTACATATTTATTCCAAGTCCAATCTAGCCTTTGGATTATCTTTCGTCTTCCCCTTTACGTCCATTACAATATAAATTATGTTGTCAAACACATTCTTCGCGATATACATGACATCAAGGTTATGTCTAATCAGATTGGTACTCCAATATGGAAGATCCCAGAATATACTCCTCTTCGTCCAGTTATGAGTGCGACCAAATCCGTCATACTTGTAGCCCGTAGCAGGCTGCTCAATAGCTCTTGGTAAATCTTTTACCTCTTTCCATATCGTGTATCCGGGCCACCTTGGCGGGGGATTAACCTTCTCTATAACGCCAGCACGAAAAGCATTCCTGTTCCTCCGGTACGGATGATCCTTCGGCAGGAATTGTCGATGACAATCGAAGAAGCACGGTTTGCCTTCGTGTTTCAAACGAAAAGCCTTAGTGCTGTCCATGCAATACGGACATGAAAGACGACGATGCGTGCTCCTTCCAGATAACATTTCAAAGGCCGAAAAGTCGTTGATGGTCCACATAAGTGCTGCCCGCATCTGGAAATTTTGTTTTCTAGATACATCGTACGTGTTGGAACCTACTTCCCACAGCTGATTCAACTCATCAATCAACGGCTGTAAATACATATCGATGTTCCTTTTCGGATTGTTCGGACCTGGGAAAATAACGGCAAGGAACATATACGGAGTCTTCATGCACATCCAAGGCGGTAGATTGTACGGGGTGACGATCACAGGCCAACACGAATACTGGGATCCCGAAAGTCCGAATGGGGTAAAATCGTCGGAGCAGAGACCCAATCTGACATTACGCGGATCTGAAGAAAATTCTGGATACTCTCGATCAAAGTGCTTCCATGCTTCTCCATCAGATAGGTGATCCAACACTCCTTCGGTATGTTCCTGCTTATGCCAACTCATGTTTTCTGCAGTTTCCTTCACCATAAACAACCACTGCAATCGCGGCATCAACGACAAGTAGTGCATCAAAGAGGTAGGCTTTCTGGCATCGATAGACTTTTCTCTACCACATACCTTGTAGCAATCGACACCACAAAATCTGCAGGCGTCTTCATCCTTGTCTTCTTTGTAGTACAACATGCACCCGTTGCGACAGGCATCGATTTTTTCGTATCACATCCAAAGTGATCTAACCATCCTCTTAGACCGGTGGAAGTCTTTAGGCAACTTCGCACCCTCAGGCAATATTTCTATAGGCAACTCCATAAGACGGTTGTAGCAATCTTGCGACATGTTAAAATTGGACTTGATGCTCAACAATCTTGTAACCACCTCCAACAGTGAATGATCCTCACAACCAGGATATAATGGAGTCCTTGCATTCTCCAGCAACTCCATGAACTGTGCAGCATCGGGGTTCGGTACCTCCTCAGGTGCATCATGATCATCCGGATCGAAACTAGCCCGGCCACGTCAAAAACCATGTTCACCAACCCATCGTCGTAAAGTACGTTGTTGTGGACATCCACATAAGGCTCGTACTCCGATGCTAAAGACACAAGTTCTCCGTGCTTGCTCCACTGATAGTAATTTGGCGTGAAACCCTTCGAGTATAAATGATACGTGACATCCACTTTTGGATGATATTTCAAGTTGCGACATCTCACACACGGACACTTAATTTTGGTACAGTCCATGTACTGAGGGAACGCCTTGGCAAACTGCAGGAACTGGTGTACACCCTCTATGAATTCATCCCGCACACCGTACATGTTATCAGGATGACGGTTGTACATCCACGAATGATTCTGCAGATAGTAATTCAGCTCCATATCCATTTAAGGATAATTCTGTAAAATAGATACATGTACATCGTTTAAACACTTGTAAAAGTAATCATGATACAACTAGTGGTAATAGATATGAAGTATCCTATGTAGTTTCTTTCCCTCTCTTTACTGTGAACCTTGGTTAACATTAATATTTCCACACTTCTTTAGGATGAGGTTGAGGTAGATATCCTATGATACGGAATTGTCGACTGAATGACCCGAATGAGAAGGAAGGAAGTAGGGAGGCTCACTCTATACACTCTAGGATTGACTTATTTCGTCGCTGATTTGACTTATTTTGGTAGTGTGAAATGTCAACAATATCCGATACGGTACCTCGAAGACCTAAATATAGAATATATATTAATGTCAATTGGTGTTTTGGAATCATAAACATGATATACTAGGTCAATTCTAGGTCTCCAAGTCATTTCTAGGTCACACTAGGACAACTGGGTCAATACCTTGCCAAACTTGGTCAACATAGGTCACACCTAGGTTTTTAGGGCCATACGTTACCTTACCAAGGTATTCTAGTCTATACTAGGCTAATACCCTATGTATTTGCCCTACCAATATCCTATTCACATAGGTAAAACCATTATTGTGGCCTATTTACCTAATTACCTATACACTAGCCTATCCTTAACTCTAGTAAAAACCAATACCCAAACTCAATACCCCATACACTACAACATAGATATCTCCCATACCCATGTGTCAACCCATTACCTAAACCTATAGGCTTCCTAAACCTATATATTACCTAGTCACTCTAGGTAAAGCTGTGAGCACCCTGAATTTTGGGCTGATTTTTTTATTTTATTTTATTTCCTGATTGATTGGTTTTGATAAATAATTTATTTTGTTATTTTTTTCCTTAAGTGTACTTTCCCGTGCCATTGATATTTGGAGTATCAGGGATATTCAACTCTGGAAATCTTCTTCACGAGTTTTAGAGTGGACACGATTACCATCATGATGGTATATAGTGTCCCATCCAAACTTGTTCCTTTGTGCTCTTTCTGCTTCGCTGAACTTCGGGTCGGTTTAGACCATTTGATTGATATTTAATTTCCTACTCTTTTCTTTGATCATTTTCAGTGCGTTACCATGACTTTTAAATTGGGAGCGCCAGACCAGTCATTTCCTTGAAACCAACTCCTCATTTATGATCTACTCGAGACGCTCGTCACCCATGACCTTTGTGTCCCCCTCAGATATGTTATTTTGAGCTCCATTTGATTCGCACAACTTTCCCGACACGTGACCCGATTTTATTTCACTCCACGGTGCCACATTCATTTTCCAACTTGATTTGTGGGTCCCCTGTCGACCAAAACCTGTCTGCCCCAACTATGGATATGGCCCACTTTGAGCCTACTATCCGTCCGCCACTTGTGTCCCATTATTTGGAATCCCCATGTGCTACTTATTTACACATGATCATCAACGTCTAATTTTAATTCTATTTTTGCACGATGTCCAGTTTTGACCCAATTCGGCTCCACCGAGCCCAGTCCAGCTTCATGTTGCCCTCCATTGGGACACCCTCATATTTCTTGCCCAAAAATATCAATTTCTCATTTTATCTATTTTTATTATTTAATGGGAAACTTTCCTTGAATTTAATCCATTGGAATGACCCATTTCCTACAAATTATTTCTAGCCCTTGGATTCTCCACTGAACCCAACCCCAGCTTCATTTTTCCTCTCTCATGACGCCCTCATATTTTTCTTGCCCAAAAATGTTAGTACTCATTTGCCTATTTTTCTATATTTAATAGAAATTTTCTATTGATTTTAAATCTCCTTTGGAATGACCATTTTTCCAACCTATTGTTCCTAGCCATTGATTCCCTCAATTAATCCCCTCCATTGATTTCCTCCATAGAATTCCCACACTCAGCCAACATGTATTGGTCGGCCCTAAAATAAGAGGGAGAATCTTTTTCTCTCTCTCTCTCCCTCTCATTCATTAATTAACATCTCTCTCTCTCTCTCACTATTCTTTTCCTACACAAAACCAACAAAGCACAACAGCAGCATTCATCCTCACCACCACCCCTACACTGGACCGACCACCTCCTCCCCGGTCGAGCGCCGTCGGCCACCACCCCGGCGAGCTCAGCCTGGCCACCCACTCCACCGCAGCAACTCCTCTTCATCTCCTCCTCCTCACTCTATTTCCACCACCATCACCACTCCCTCGAGCCGCACCACCACCGTGTGCATGGCTGCGCCGCCGCGCCACCCCTGGCCTCGCCGGGCCAGGCTCACCAGCGCGCAGTCGCCGCTGTGGCCGGGTCGACCTCCCCGTGCTGCAACAACAGCTCCGGCAGCAGCGGCTGTCGCGGCCCTAGCGCTCACGCCCGCGCGTGCATGGCGCCACCACCGGCGCCACCGCCGCTGTGGTCGCCGTCGACCCCCTTCCCGTAGGTGCGCGAACTCCGGCGAGCAGTCCCTGACGGCCACCATCCTTCGGACGAGCCGTCGAGGCGATTCGTGCGTTTTGAACGAGATCCCGTCGGCGCGCGCGAGTTTGGAACTCAGATTTGGCGCTCCGTCGCAGCGACTTCGTGCACAATTTCTCGGAGATCCGACCGTTGGATCTTCGATTTCTTCGCTCCGTCACAATCTCGGTATATCCACCTTCGCTCATGTCAATTTTCGTCCGTTAATTTTATCGTTTGATACATGAAAATCGGCCACCAAGTTGACCGTTTAATTTGTATTAAATTTGGACAGTTTTGCGGGGCCAACTTCGTCAGCTTGTATCTCCTCCACCGCAGCTCCGTTTGGCATGCTACCAGTTCCTGTGCGAAGCTGGTATAACCCTCTTGCTACCCCTTCAGTTTCGTTTCATTGTGAGCTTGTTTGATTGGTTGAATTCGACGCCAAAGTTGGCCGTCCGAATTCGTAATTTCCAACTTGTAAAATTCTGTTTTTGAACACGGGACTCCAGATTTCATTTTTGATACTGCCATTAGACTTGTGGCGTCGTTCTGACATGTTTTCATATAAAATTTATTAGATTTGGAGAACGTGGGCCCGGGCACATTTTTCGGTACAAAACGGGTCCCACTTTCTGGGTCAACGGGACTTTTTGATGCCACCTCATCGGAATCCAATTCCGGAGATACTGATGAGTTCGTATCGTCATCCTGGACTCGTTGACATATAATTTTCTAGGTTTTGGTGGACATTGGGTCTGGCACGCATTTCGGTGCAAGTCGGATACCAATATCCGGGTCAACGGGTCATTGTGAGATCGGCTCATCGGAATCCAATTCCGGAGATACCGTTGAGTTCGTATCATCATTCTGGACTCGTTGACAGGTAGTTTGCTGAGTTTTGAGAACTTTGGCTCCGACACGTATTTCCGTGCAAACCGGAATTCCAAGTTCTGGTCAACGGGCCAAAATGAGATCGGGACAACGGAATCCAATTCTGGAGATACCGTTGGGTTCGTATCGACATTCTAGTTGCGTGGACATATAATTTGTTATATTTTATAAACTTATTTTCTTGCACATTTTTTGGTGCAAAACGGCTCCGATACGGACACCGTTTTGACCCGAAATTACCTTTTTGCCCTTATGTCCAAATTGGACCGTTGGGTAGGCTATCCTAGCTAATTTGACCATTCTGGACACGTTGGCGATGTTCATTTCATCGTCCGATAATGTTTGTTGATAATTTCTCTAAGTTTAACCTTTTTATAATTAATTAATAATTAATTCATATGATGTTCGTATTTCGGGATTAGTACAACGAAACTGAGATCAGCCAATTCCAGTGATCTCACATCGCTGAAATTGACAAGTCGGATACGTGGATCACTATAATAAGATTATCAACCTTACCGATAATTCTCTTATCTCGATTTACGTGTCGTAAGTTTTGACGTACAAATAACGAAGTATACTTTATATTAGACTAGAATTGACCCTGTTTGACCAGAGTTGACCAGTTGACCCAAATTCAACTATAAGTCAACACTTGACCTAGTTTGACTAGATTATTGACCGGAGTCGACCTAGAGTTGTTTTGACTTAGAAGAACCTAGAATAATATAGATTGCCTGTAGGGATTCATTTATTTTAACTTGAACACCTTGTAACCTGTGTTGCTTTAAATAGAACTCTGTGGCTTCAGTGGGACCCCCCTTTTACTTATCAGCTGTTCAGATTATCGAGGCGAGTACATTCTCTGATCATTTCATATCCTGCTTAGAATTATTACCTGCAGTAGATTACTTTACTTGTACAGTCACGTTGGTCATACGGATTGGTACTATATGGATCTCTACATGCGATGTTATCCTCCTCGGGAGCATCGGGTACATTATGCTTGTGCGTTTCACTTACATCATGTACTCCTGTACTTCTATTTTACATGTGCACTCCTGTGAATCTTATACTCTCATGTTCACGGAGCCCCCATGTATACTATCATGTGCACCCTATATGGGCCCCATGTGATATCCTGTGCAATAACATAACCTGTTTAGATCCTTGTGTATTGATTGGGGATACGGGGGAGTGCTAGTAGTCGTGTGAACAATTCCTTTGTAGTGTAGATTCCTGTGCACCTCGACATCCTGTGCAAATCTGTCCTGTTCACATGTGCTATCTCGTACTCTGACTCACTAGTCACTGTTAGTTCTCTATGTATAGTAGATATTTACATTACAGTTCTCTTCCTGTTTACATACTACTTTTCTTCAGTACCTGTATCTTACTTTACTGCATGTTATATATTTTCTAACCTGCTATGATCTGTTGAGATTTACTGTGCTCGCTCCAGTCCTGACTGGACCTATTGATAAATTTTACAGATAGCCTGGAGGTGCCTGCTAGCCTAGAGGAGACACAGTAGGGTCTGTTTAGGTAGTTATTTCATTTTGTCTGGAGTTGTATTTACTTTGTGGATTACTGTATCTTTATTTGAGTTTTGAGATGTACTTCTGGGTTCATGCATCTTAGACACTTAGACTTCTATCTCCTGTATTTATTTTGGATTTTATGTTTTATCTATCCTTATCATGCTCTACCTTAGATGTGATTGAGTCTGTATCTGCTATGTCACCCCCATTCGGGGAGTATAAACTGTCTAGTCTTATACTGTTAGATGCATTGAGACCTAGGACAGCGTTCTACCGCCGACACTACGGCGTAGGCTGGGCGTTGTTACGTTCTCGTGCCCTAACTCTAGGGTGCGAGTCGTGACACGTTTTTAGTGGTGGCCCATGCAGGTCGAGACTAGAGTGTAGTGGTATTCGAACTAGAGTACCACTACAGCCTGCAGTAGGATTAGGATATATTTTGAAGGTACTCAATCACAGATAGGAACCCTTGAGAGATTTCCGGGACGACCCTGGAGAATCTTATTTAACTTCGATTTGAAAACTCTTTTTTTTCCCTTGATTTAATTTATTTTACTTTTGTTGTTAAATTTGATTTTTATGGATTATCGTTAAATTTGAGTTTGTATTTATTTTTATGGAAGGTTTTCGAATTTTGAATTTTGATGATAGCTGTTGCATTCGAGTTTGCATTTTGATGGATTGTGTTCACTTTTGAATTTTGATGTTCGTTAATAAATTTTGATTTGATTTTTGAGTATTCATTGTTGATTTAATTTGATTTTTGGCAAGATGAAATTATATGGGCTAGGTCATCTATGTTATGGAATCTAGTCTTCTATAGTCACATTAGCCAGCATGGAGAGGACATATAGTCTGACTCTGGATATATTTCTCGGGTGTTGGAATTTAAGGTTTTCGCAGCCAAGCATGCGGCACCGCGAAAATGTTAAATACCATGATTCTAGAGATATGTGCATAAGTCAAGGGCTCTGTGATTATCGTAGCCTTGCTTACTTGTATGACGAGGATTTAGAGTACCATGAATCTGGATAGACGCATATGATTATCAGATTGCACCTTAAATATTTTTGAACATGTTTCTCTACTTTTCTCAATCATTAAAAAAAAAGAATTATTGTTTGGTGTTTTGCCTAGTTTCTTGTCTTTTAACTTAAGAGTATGTTTAGTTGTTTTCATAAACCTTTGTGTAACTTCTTGCTATGAGTTCTTCTTAATACAATAAATCGATGAATTTGCTAGACTTTATCTTGGATTTGATAATTTAACTCTGGATTTCAAAACGGTTCCTTCTTAAAACAGACAATCAGAACAGATTTTTCTCGTTATTTCTTTCTTGCTATTATTCTTGTATTAAATAATAATGATAATAAAACTGTCTTGATTTCGCCAATCACCTGCTCGCAATCTTGGTAGGAATCTAAATGTTAGTCTTAACGTAGAATTAATTAATTTTTATTGGGACATGAGAATATGTATATGAGTATATTTATATAACAGACACTTTTCCTAACACGTATGCATGCTACACTTGATTTTTCCACATATCTAGATACATATTGATATGTTGTTGATGTCCAAATTTTTCATAACCAATATTTCTGGTTCTCTGCTTTTCCATGTTTAAATTCGTAATTTAAATATAAATTTCATGTTATTAGTTTTGTCTACATAACTGCACATGTATGTTATACATAGAGTTTCAATTAAAAAAAAAAGAAATTGGTTAAGTTATGTTAAATTTGTAAAATTTAAGACTGTGTGCATATTGACCTTTAATGCTGAATTTCCAAATGTTAGTTCAAATTACTGTTTTATTTTATTAATATAATATTTAGAGCTGCGTACATTGTTGTAAGTAGGAATATAAAATTAAGTTTCATATTCTTACATATTAGTTTGTGATAAACATTGAGTTGGGTTTTAATGTTCAAATTTCTCCAAAATTCTGAAAACTAGTAACATGTTAACATTTTTACATTGATTTCCATGTTTAGTTAAATTTCAGATTTAATATGTTATATTGAACTGTGTGCGTAGATAAATGTATTGGTAATATGATTAGGGTTCATTTCTATCATGATAGGATGTATTTGGAGCATTGAGATAGTTGTGATGTTCAAACTCCTAAATTTTGAATTTGTATTATGTTAATATTACACTGGTTAAAGGTTAGCTTATTTTCAGATATTTTTGTGTGTAAATGCTGAACTAAAACCTGGATTTAACCTTTCAATACTAAGCTATAACCCTGTACAAGGACACACCCACACACACTCTAACATATTATATACTGTCATTTAACCTTACCCTTCCCCTCTATGTTATGATTGTATATCTAGATAGATGTATATAGAGCTTAGGCATACATGTTATAATGTATATAAATACGTAACTAAATCTCTACCTTTTTATAGATGTATATGGTTAGCCATGCATGTTATGATTAAATAGGTTGCGTATTGTGGATTGTTTAACCATATGCCATGAGTAATGTAACCGGATAGCTATTGTTTGAAACCCAAATTCTCGTATACACTTTCATGTATATTCACGTACACACACGCCTACTATCTAACCATATGAACCTGTTCACATACACCCATACACACACAAACCACCTAATATTACATAATGCTAGTTTTTCCTCTCTAACGCTCTCTCTGTATATATATTGTGATTGGATTTCAATGCAAGTGACTTTCGATTCTTTAACTTGTGATTTTAATTTTCTTGGGATAGTATTTTTTCAAATGATTGGTAGTTACCTTCCTTTATTTTTTTTTATGAGTACCAGTTTTCATATGGGGTGGTAGACAATTTTATAGTTTTGATGGTTGTTGTTTCTGTATCTTTCTATTTTAGCACCCTGGATTGCTTGGGTGTTTGATACCCTATGACCGGTGGTTAGCATGACTAGTAAACCTAGATGAGACTTCACTGTCACCGTATGCCATGACCCTGGATATTGTCTTTTATTTGATGGTATGATTTGTTTAAGTTCTGGAACTTTGATTTTGGGGGTTTGACCTAGAGGGAGTAGGGATATTTTAATTTCGAGGACGAAATTTTTATAAGGTGGGTAGGATGTGAGCACCCTGAATTTTGGGCTAATTTTTTTATTTTATTTTATTTCCTGATTGATTGGTTTTGATAAACAATTTATTTTGTTATTTTTTTTCCTTAAGTGTACTTTTCCGTGCCATTGATATTTGGAGTATCAGGGATGTTCAACTCTGGAAATCTTTTTCACGAGTTTTGGAGTGGACACGATTACCTTTATGACGGTATATAGTGTCCCATCCAAACTTGTTCCCTTGTGCTCTTTCTGCTTCGCTGAACTTCGGGTCGGTTTAGACCATTTGATTGATATTTAATTTCCCACTATTTTCTTTGATCATTTTCAGCACGTTACCATGACTTTTAAATTGGGAGCGCCAGACCAGTCATTTCCGTGAAACCAACTCCTCATTGATGATCTACTCGAGACGCTCGTCACCCATGACCTTTGTGTCCCCCTCAGATATGTCATTTTGAGCTCCATTTGATTCGCACAACTTTCCCGACACGTGACCCGATTTTATTTCACTCCACGGCGTCACATTCATTTTCCAACTTGATTTGTGGGTCCCCTGTCGACCAAAACCTGTCTGCCCCAACTATGGACATGGCCCACTTTGAGCCTACTATCTGTCCGCCACTTGTGTCCCATTATTTGGAATTCCCATGTGCTACTTATTTACACATGATCATCAACGTCTAATTTTAATTCTATTTTTGTACGATGTCCAGTTTTTACCCAATCCGGCTCCACCGAGCCCAGTCCAGGTTCATGTTGCCCTCCATCGGGACACCCTCATATTTCTTGCCCAAAAATATTAATTTCTCATTTTATCTATTTTTATTATTTAATGGGAAACTTTTCTTGAATTTAATCCATTGGAATGACCCATTTCCTACAAATTATTTCTAGCCCTTGGATTCTCCACTGAACCCAACCCCAGCTTCATTTTTTCTCTCTCATGACGCCCTCATATTTTTTTTGCCCAAAAATGTTAGTACTCATTTGCCTATTTTTCTATATTTAATAGAAATTTTCTATTGATTTTAAATCTCCTTTGGAATAACCATTTTTCCAACCTATTGTTCCTAGCCATTGATTCCCTCAATTAATCCCCTCCATTGATTTCCTCCATGGAATTCCCACACTCAGCCAACATCTATTGGCCGGCCCTAAAATAAGGGGAAGAATCTTTTTCTCTCTCTCTCTCTCTCTCTCTCTCTCTCTCCCTCTCATTCATTAATTAACATCTCTCTCTCTCACTATTCTTTTCCTACACAAAACCAATAAAGCACAACAGCAGCATTCATCCTCACCACCACCCCTACACTGGCCCGACCACCTCCTTCCCGGCCGAGCGCCGCCGGCCACCACCCCGGCGAGCTCAGCCTGGCCACCCACTCCACCGCAGCAACTCCTCTTCATCTCCTCCTCCTCACTCCATTTCCACCACCATCACCACTCCCTCGAGCCGTACCACCACCGTGTGCATGGCTGCACCGCCGCGCCGCCCCTGGCCTCGCAGGGCCAGGCTCGCCAGCACGCAGTCGCCGCCGTGGCCGGGTCGACCTCCCCGCGCTGCAACAGCAGCTCCGGCAGCAGCGGCTGTCGCGGCCCTAGCGCGCACGCCCGCGCGTGCATGGCGCCACCGCTGGTGCCACCGCCGCTGTGGTCGCCGTCGACCCCCTTCTCGTGGGTGCACAAACTCCGGCGAGCAGTCCCTGACGGCCACCGTCCTCCGGGACGCGCCGTCGAGGCGATTCGTGCGTTTTGAACGAGATCCCGTCGGCGCAGGCGAGTTTGGAACTCAGATTTGGCGCTCCGTCGCAGCAACTTCGCGCACGATTTCCCGGAGATCCGACCGTTGGATCGGCGATTTCTTTGCTCCGTCGTAATCTCGGTATATCCACCTTCGCATATGTCAATTTTTGTCCGTTAATTTTATCGTTTGATACATGAAAACCGGCCACCAAGTTGACCGTTTAATTTGTATTAAATTTGGACAGTTTTGCGGGGCCAACTTCGTCAGCTTGTATCTCCTCCACCGCAGCTCCGTTTGGCGTGCTACTAGTTCCTGTGCGAAGATGGTATAACCCTCTTGCTACCCCTTCAGTTCCGTTTCATTGTGAGCTTGTTTGATTGGTTGAATTCGACGCCAAAGTTGGCCGTCCGAATTCGTAATTTCTAACTTATAAAATTCTGTTTTTGAACACGGGACTCCAGATCTCATTTCTGACACCGCCATTAGACTTGTGGCGTCGTTCTGGCATGTTTTCATATAAAATTTGTTAGATTTGGAGAACGTGGGCCCGGGCACGTTTTTCGGTGCAAAACGGGTCCCACTTTCTCGGTCAACGGGACTTTTTGACGCCGCCTCATCGGAATCCAATTCCGGAGATACCGATGAGTTCGTATCGTCATTCTGGACTCGTTGACATATAATTTGCTAGGTTTTGGTGGACATTGGGTCTGGCACGCATTTCGGTGCAAGTCGGATACCAATATCCGGGTCAACGGGTCATTATGAGATCGGCTCATCGGAATCCAATTCCGGAGATACCGTTGAGTTCGTATCATCATTCTGGACTCGTTGACAGGTAGTTTGCTGAGTTTTGAGAACTTTGGCTCCGGCACGCATTTCTGTGCAAACCGGAATTCCAAGTTCTGGTCAACGGGCCAAAATGAGATCGGGACAACGGAATCCAATTCTGGAGATACCTTTGGGTTCGTATCGACATTCTGGTTGTGTAGACATATAATTTGTTATATTTTATAGACTTATTTCCTTGCACATTTTTTGGTGCAAAACGGCTCCGACACAGACACCGTTTTGACCCGAAATTACCTTTTTGCCCTTATGTCCAAATTGGACCGTTGGGTAGGCTATCCTAGCTAATTTGACCATTCTGGACACGTTGGCGATGTTTATTTCATCGTCCGACAATGTTTGTTGATAATTTCTCTAAGTTTAACCATTTTATAATTAATTAATAATTAATTCATATGATGTTCGTATTTCGGGATTAGTACAACGAAACTGAGATCAGCCAATTCCAGTGATCTCATATCGCTGAAATTGACAAGTCGGATACGTGGATCACTATAATAAGATTATTAACCTTACCGATAATTCTCTTATCTCGATTTACGTGTCGTAAGTTTTGACGTAAAAATAACGAAGTACACTTTATATTAGACTAGAATTGACCCTGTTTGACCAGAGTTGACCAGTTGACCCAAAGTCAACTATAAGTCAACACTTGACCTAGTTTCACTATATTATTGACCGGAGTCGACCTAGAGTTGTTTTGACTTAGAAGAACCTAGAATAATATAGATTGCCTGTAGGGATTCATTTATTTTAACTTGAACACCTTGTAACCTGTGTTGCTTTAAATAGGACTCTGTGGCTTCAGTGGGACCCCCCTTTTACTTATCAGCTGTTCAGATTATCGAGACGAGTACATTCTCTGATCATTTCATATCCCGCTTAGAATTATTACCTGCAGTAGATTACTTTACTTGTACTGTCACGTTGGTCACACGGATTGGTACTATATGGATCTCTACATACGATGTTATCCCCCTCGGGAGCATCGGGTACATTGTGCTTGTGCGTTTCACTTACATCATGTACTCCTGTGCTTCTATTTTATATGTGCACTCCTGTGAATCTTGTACTCTCATGTTCACGGAGCCCCCTTGTATACTATCATGTGCACCCTATATGGGCCCTATGTGATATCCTGTGCAATAACATAACCTGTTTAGATCCTTGTGTATTGATTGGGGATACGGGGGAGTGCTAGTAGTCGTGTGAACAATTCCTTTGTAGTATAGATTCTTGTGCACCTCGACATCCTGTGCAAATCTGTCCTGTTCACATGTACTATCTCGTACTCTGACTCACTAGTCACTGTTAGTTCTCTATGTATAGTAGATATTTATATTACAGTTCTCTTTCTGTTTACATACTGCTTTTCTTCAGTACCTGTATCTTACTTTACTGTATGTTATATATTTTCTAACCTGCTATGATCTGTTGAGATTTACTGTGCTCGCTCCAGTCCTGACTGGACCTGTTGATAAATTTTACAGATAGCCTGGAGGTGCCTACTAGCCTAGAGGAGACACAGTAGGGTCTGTTTAGGTAGTTATTTCATTTTGTCTGGAGTTGTATTTACTTTGTGGATTACTGTATCTTTATTTGAGTTTTGAGATGTACTTCTGGGTTCATGTATCTTAGACACTTAGACTTCTATCTCCTGTATTTATTTTGGATTTCATGTTTTATCTATCCTTATCATGCTCTACCTTAGATGTGATTGAGTCTGTATCTGCTATATCACCCCCATTCGGGGAGTATAAACTGTCTAGTCTTATACTGTTAGATGCATTGAGACCTAGGACAGCGTTCTACCGCCGACACTGCGGCGTAGGCTGGGCGTTGTTACGTTCTCGTGCCCTAACTCTAGGGTGCGGGTCGTGACAAAAGCCATTACCTATACTCATAGGTAAAACAATTCCTATCTTAAAGTTACCTATACTTATTGTCGTAGTCCTCATCTATACACATTATCCTAAGGCCTCGTTTGGTTCACCGATTTAAGGAAGTAGGGAAGAAAAGTTGTTCCTTTCCTTTGTTGGGTAACCACAAACTTGAGAATCAATTTCCTCACAAGGAGGAAAATTGGAGGGAATATGGTTCCACTCATGACCCATGGGATTCATTTTTTCTCCTCATTTTCCAACATTTACTACAAAAGTAACCATGTGTTATTTCTTATTTTACCATCAATGCTTATTTACCATTGTTATATTTTTGTTTCCCTTTCCTACACCAACCAAACAACGGAAAGGAAATGTGACAGGAATCCTACTTTCCGATTCCCATGGAAAATACAAAGGAATACATTTTCTTTCCGTGAACCAAACGAGACCTAATAGTGTCAAAGTGTCTATGTGTTGTCAAAGTATCAAAGTATCAAAGTGTCACAGTGTGTGTCAAAGTGTCCACTTGTGTGTCAAAGTGTCCACGTGTGTGTCAAAGGGTCGTGTCTGTGTCGCATCAGAAAAGGGGAGATAGGGTTAGGGTTTACCGTTGGGGTTGGGTCGGGGTTGCCGGGACTGAAGCAGCGGCGGAGGAGACTGGTCGGGTGGTCATCGGAGGGAGTGAGTCGTCGGAGGAATGGGGTCGTCGGGTAGGGGGTCGCCGCGGGCAAGGATAAGGGGAAGAGCGGGAGATTAGAAAATTTTGGGTGAAAAAATGAAAAATCGATCGTGCTAGAACCCTATATGAAATGTTTTATCGACGTCAGTTAAAGACGTCGCTAACCGTCGCTATTTATTAAAACCTGGCGACGTCGTAAATGTGGCATCGCGAAACGTTGCTGAATAAAAAAAATAGTAACGTTTTGCGACTAGAATGCGACATCAGTTGTCCAAAACATAATTTGTGTCGCTAATTGTCGCTCAAAAGTCGCTGACGTTCAACGACGTATATATAAAATGTCGCTAAAAGCACAAAACTTAGCGACGTATTTATCTGGAGTCGCTAATTTCGTCGCCATTATGACTTATTTTGGTAGTGAATTATTTTTGAAGGAAGAAAATGTTATTTCAATTAGGGTTATGAATATTGAACCAAAATTTTGTTGAAAGTGGTTGGTTGATTGTATGTTGCAGGGGTGGATCCAGGTATTGGGTGGGGCGTGTAATGACCCGCTCCGTCCTAGCAGAACGTCGACTCAAAAGGCGCAAGTGTAACAACTCGAACCCCGTCTTGCTTGGCGAAATGACTCGCTTAAGGCAAAGGCAATAGACTTGGCCTTTCAGAAGAATCCAAACTTAGACCTTCAAAGACGCGTTCGGAGTCTCGCTCGGCCGAAGCGATCATCGCTAAGGTGGGTGGCTCCGTTGAACTTGCCTTTGCTTAGCCTAGACACATAATAATACGGACAATATTGTTAGATCGCTAGGCGATAACTCCCTACATGCTAATAAAATAACTCAACGAACCTAGCTAAGAAAATAATCCCATCTTGTATGCTTGTGTAGAACATAGAATGCTACTTGAACTGTAACCACCACTTTTCTAAAATGAGGATAATTTTAAAATTTTATAAAATTTATCATTAAATAATAGCATTTAAATCATGTTAATGATTTATGATAATTTTAATTATTTTAATACTATTTAATTTAGTGTATTGTGACTTTGGTATTTTAACTAGTGTAACCTTAGAGTTACTTAACCAAGAGACTAACCATGACCATGGAGACCTAACCATGTGATTAGATTGACTAATTACCATTTATAGGTTAGGGATATTTTGGTCATTTGTGATTTATTATAATTATTTGAACTTTGTTTAATTAATATTGTGCTAATTGATATGTTAGGCCTTAACCTAGAATTGCCCTAATCTAGATGTTAACCATGAGCCTAGATATTTGATTAGTAGCTTCCAACTAGATGACAAGGTCAGTAATATCTAGATATTAGTCTAAGTTAGATATGTTAGCTAAAAATTCAGGCCCACATTCACTGGATGAAGGATTGCCAGCAAGTCGCAGATCACAATGATCGAGGAACATCAGGATCTCAGCAGTCATCAGCCAGCAACCATATATTTCTGTCAGAGTCCCTGTACTTCACTCACCTCATCGGAAGATCCAGATTTAGATCCAGTCAACGATTATTTGCATTTTCTGCCGCAGCTCAGGACCCCACTACGACGAATGCCACAAAAGACGAAGGCTATGCTTGTACTGCTAATCGCCTGTCCACCAAGTCAAGGACTGCTGGAGACCGATGATCACACTGCCCAAGGACAAGCACGAGGAGCACCAGTATCACAGAAGGACCCGTCTCTCCAGATTCAGCAACAGCATGGAGCACTACCGCAAGGACCAGCCTATATCAGGACAGCTGAAGAAATTGAAGTGATTCCTGTCCTGGAAGAATATTGAAGATAGACTGAAGACAGAAGACTCTTTTGCATGGTTGGAGGAAACCATGGATCATGATTCATAATCTATTTTTTTCTTAGATTCCTCTTGCACCTAGTTTGTTTCTTAAAAACCTCCTTGTTTCCTATTTAAGGATTATGAGATTTTATTTCCTCTTCTGAAACCTTGGTTGCTATTCGAGATGTATTTTGAAGGTTGTTTCCATCCTTGTTCGTAACTATGCTCTTGTTCGAGATTTTCTTCCTGCTCGATAACTTGTTTCCTATGGCGTCGTTTCCTAATTCAAGATTTAGTTCTACTCGAATTTTGTTCCCCATTCAGACCCTGTTGATATTTAAAACTTACTTTGGATTACATTCCTAATCAAACTTATGCCATTCAAACCTTGTTGAATATTGCTTCTATTCGATATTTCATTTGCAGATTTTGTTTTCTATCTTGAAATTTTGACTCGTTCCCTATGAGATTTTATTTCTCATACATGAATTATTTTTCGTTCTATTCACGATCTAGTTTGATCTTGCCTCGTATTTTGAGATTTTACTTGTTTCATATTCGCTATTTAATACCTTGTTTTCTAAATCACTGTTCGTAACCTTGCTTCCTGTTCAAGATTCTGTTCAAGATTTTACTTCTTATTCGCGACTTTGTTGATATTGATTTTCTATTTTCACTGTGTACTTTATTAGAGAATTTGTTTTCAATTCAAGTTTTTGCTCGAAATTTTATTGATATTCGAGATTTTATTGAAACTTGTTTCCAGTACGGGCTTTATTTCTTATTTTGAAACTTGTCTCCTATCTGATACCTTGCTTCAGTTCATCCTTCGAGACTCTGTTATCCCTTCGGGATAATGTTCCATCTATGGAATCTTGTTATCATTCCAGATATCAGTTGATATTCCGTCATAATTTGAAACTTCGTCCTGTCTGAAATTTTAAATCTCCCTGGTTGCCCTTTTGTACTCACTACTCTTCGATTGGATTCCGTGTTACTTCATAGTACCTAATAACCCTTGTATTCTAACAGACAGGTAACCTCACCATTTTCGTGACTTGGACTATTGAAACTCATTTTAAATTCCTTGAAACTCTTTTAAAATTCCTAGGGATAAAGTCGAGAAGCTATTCGATGACCTACTATGGCATGACAGTTGTGCGCTGCAGCCATTAGCTGGATTATGGAGACTGAGGGTTCACTGCAGCCAGTAGCGCACTGGCGAGGCAGGAACTTTAAGTTGAAGTGATTTCAGACAATCATAGGTTTTCGAGTACTGTCGAGACTTATCATATTCTTCATACCTTGATCTCTTGGGTTGCTTCGTCAATGATTGTTAGAAAATGGATAAGGTTGACAAATTATTCGGTGACATATTGTTATTTGAGTCACGAAGCCGAAAGTCCACTGCAGTCAGATATATACTGGCGGGGTAGGGATTCTAGGCGAAGTGATTTCGAATAGCTATATGTTCCCGGACACCATGGAAACTATATCCCTTTTTATATGATTATTGGTTTTCGAGAATCACAAATCCTTGCACGTTCATTCCGATTGGATACTGTATCTCCTGAGTATTTCGTACGTTCCTCAAATCAACCCTTGCTAATTATCTTCTAGTATTGAATCGTTAGATCATTGATTTTCTCAAATGATACATTGTCAGATTTTGATTCTATACTTCGTTTGTGTCTTGTCTAAATTTCGATCTTAAATCATGTCTATCTGACCATGATTTTCCTTATCTTGTCCTAGCCTACTTTGTTTAAACCATCAATTTTTGATCGTATTTAATAGTTGTCTTCATGATTTTGCTCCTCTAAGTTGTAATTGAAATTCCTTCCACTTCGTGACTATTTGATCCTCGATCCTTGTCAAAGCGTGATATCCCAAACTTATTGTGTGTACTTGGACTCAAGGCTCTGAGTGTCAAGGATCGACAGAGGCACTAGACGGACAACAGCAGATGGTCACCGGAGTTAGCAGTTAGAAGTAGAGTGTTCCTGAAGAATCTCGCCGACCAGAGGCAGCATTTATTTTGGCAGAGGCAGAAAAGTTCAGTCCGAGATTCATCGGGCCTTTCGACATGATGACGCATTTTGGCGAGGTGGCATATCGACTAGCGCTTCCAGCCATCTTGGAGGGAGAGCACGACGTCACGTGTTCCAGCTTCGACGCTACATTCCGGACCCGAGCCATGTGGTGGACTTTTTCGAGCTGGAGGTGGGCCCGAGATTGACCTACGAGGAGCAGCCAGTGGAGATCCTTGATCGGAGGGAGAAGCGCTTGCGGAACCAGACTATACCGTTTGTTCGAGTCATGTGGCGGTACCACTCTTCGGAAGAGTCCACATGGGAGCGCGAGGACGAGATACGGGAGTGCTATCCCAATCTATTTGATTGATTTGATTGTACTCTGTTCTTTTGAAATTCTATTTTCAATAAATGACTGGTGTTTGGATCTTTTGTGTTTTGCGAATATTTATTTTTGGGGGTCTTCGAATTTCGAGGACGAAATTTTTTTAAGGAAGGGAGATTTGTAACTCCACTTTCCGGTTTTTTTTTGAGAAAAATTGATTTCTAAAAATAATTATTATTGATTTAGGTTTCAAATAAAATGTTACTATTTTTTTTACTAATAATTTTGATGATCTATTTTGGAGGGAATATAAATTGGGAGCAATTTTCAAATTTGAAAAGTTGTTACAACCAATTTAGTGGTCCCCTTATTTTTTCTAACTACTTTTCAACAGTTTTTGTAATTATGAAAAGGAAGAGGTTTATTTGATAAAATATTTTGGGTGGAGGGACTTATTGGCAAATTTTCTAGGCGGTGGGGGGTTTCTGCAAAAATTCACTAATGGTTTTCTTTATAAATCGAGCTGGGAAGAGAGAGAATGATAGTTACATTTTTTCATTCCATTTCTTTAGCTTTCTCGTTCTTCCCAAATTCTTCTTCGAAGCCAGACCTAAATCGACGACCTCCGCGGCGACGGCGATGGCAGAAGCCTCTCCGCAAGCAACGGCTCGGCAAGCAGTGCAGGCGACCATCGATTGGAGGGACAGCGTGAGGAAGCCATGTCTTGATTTGGCAATCGAGACCATCACGAGGTTGCGGTGAGTAATGCCATCCATTCCTAGATTCGATCGATTTCCTTAGATTTAGATCGATCTTCATCTGAGCAATTTATCAACCCATTTGATTCCCTCCAATTGTTCAGATCTGAGAATTTTTAGGTCAAGAGATTGATCTGATCATTCCTTCTGTGGAATAACACTTGTTTGTCGAAGTGATTGAGTTTGATTCATCGACCGTAAATCCTGGTAAGTATCGACTCTCTTGTCGATTTGGTCTGGGTATTTTATTAAGAATGGTTGGATCCTTGTGTGAATTTCCTTGTTCCTGGCTTAATGACCAACAGATTACATTTTAAAACCAAGATAGTTGTTGGTGATCATAGCTGTGTTGGATCGAAGTTTTGCAGTGAGTGGTAAATTTCGATATCCTAACTTTTGCTATTTGTTATGGTTTGGAAATTCAAATTCTTCAAATCTCTTGTTAAATTCTTGCTATGTTGCAACTGTTCGACAAATTGTCTCAGCAGAGTTCTATTCTTCCATTGGACTCGAGAACTCGTGCCTGACTTTTTGGAGCAATTCATCATACAACTTTGATCTTCTTCAGGTATATGTTCAATATCAATTGTTTGATGTTCGTTTTTGTAGTAGACTATTTAGTTATTCGGTCAAGAAGGAAGTTGGTGGGTGTCCAGTTCATGTATAGACAGGGGATGTTTAAGACTTCATATCAGAACTGTTGAACCAAGGTTTTAGCTATTGATAATTTGTTGAGCCTGAGATTTACATGAGAATACTTGGTTCTACTGTTAACTGGGATTCTTATGAAGCTTGGGTGCAATTGTAGAATACCTGGAACCATATGCAGTGAGGGAAATGTTGACACAAAGTCACAGTCAACCAAATATTGACTACATTGACTAAATAATATCTGTATTAATTCAATACGACACACGACGTCTGCATAACAGTTCAAGACAGACGACAGCTCAGTCTCCGGCTCTCAGTGTGTTTTCGAGTCTGTATTTTATATTTTTATTGAGTCTAGACTTGTGTACTCTAAGTCTTGCTGAGCTCTTGACACTTAGTCTACAGCCTACCCAAAATCCCAAGCTCCACTGAACCAAACACTGCCCAAAAATCCCCTTAGAACCACTCTGTGCTCTGGAGACAGAGTTCGGGCCGAACTCTACCTCCATACAGAGTTCGGGCCGAACTCTGTCCCCTAGAAATCAGGAACCCTAATTTTAGGGTTAGCTGGTTGCTAGTTGTCCAACGGCCAAATTTTTGAATTTTCCTACCCGAATTCTGGCCGAATTCTGCCTATAAAAACACTATAAATAGGGCATGAATTCTCTCATTCCAATCCATCCAATCTTCTTTTCTCTTCTCTCTTATAAGCTCAAGTAAGCCATACCCTTCCTATCTACTAGCCACAAGCCTCCTAAGTGTCGAGTGCTCAGCATCTCTCAGTTAGGATTCTTGTGCAAGAGTCGAAGAAGTCGCTTGGACAATTCCAAGCAAATCGCCACTGCGATCATCTGTTAGAAGTTGACGTGCTCTTCTGAAGAAAAGGCACGGCTTGTAAACTACTATTTCACAAATAGTGGATTTAATCCTGAGCTAGAGTTCTCAGGCCTGGACTAGTCCTCCACGAGGGAAACCAGGTTAAAATCGTTGTGTTTGCGTATGCTCTTTTGCTCTTCATTTATTTTCCGCACTTTACTCTGATTATTTATTGTTGGTGAAAGAGTTATTTTTAATTGGCTATTTTTTCTATATAAACTCTATTCACCCCCCTCTAGAGTTGCCAAACTGTTCTTCAATTGGTATCAGAGCTCTGTTCTCTTTATAAGGACTAACATCCTAAGAGCTGATCCATGGCAACCACACAATACTTGATTTCCAATCATGGTGAAGGTCAGTCCACTCATAGGCCTCCCCTATTTGATGGAACTAACTATAGATATTGGAAAACAAGGATGAGCTTCTATCTTAAGTCTCTAGACTTTGACCTGTGGACTGTCGTCACTGACGGTTACAAAAAGCCCGCCAGGATAGTTGTCGATGGTGACCTCATTGAGAAACCACACGACAAATATTCTGTCGAGGAGAAGAAACAGGCAAGTCTAGATGCTAGGGCTATTAATGCTTTATTCTGTGCTATAGACAGGAATGAGTTCAACAGGGTCTCTACATGCACCACTGCTCATGAAGTATGGAGACTTCTAGAAGTGACCCATGAAGGAACCATACAGGTCAAGGAATCTATAATAAGCCGTCTCACTCAAGAATATGAAGCCTTCAAGATGAAGCCAAGTGAGACGATCACTCAAATGATCACAAGATTCCTCGACATCATCAATCCTCTATCTTCGCTTGGAAAGCAGTACTCAAACCACGAGAAGATTCGTAAGTTGCTCAGAGGGCTACCAAAGATTTGGAACCCTAAGGTGATAGCCATCATAGAAGGGAACGATCTCACAACAATGTCAATGGAGACCTTGATGGGTAAACTCATGACTCACGAGCTTGACCTCAAGGACTTCGAAGAGCCCGCTCCGAAGACCAGGGAGATCGCACTCAAAGCTCATCAACGAAGAGCTAATCATGATGAGACCGAAGAAGATAATTCGGGTGATGAAGACCAAGCTCTCATGGTTCGCAACTTCAGGGAATTCCTTCGCTTCAATCGAAGGAAGAAGGAATCTCAAGAAGACGATGAAGAAGAGCCAACTTGTTATAGTTGCAAGAAAACTGGATATGTCCGAAAAGACTGCCCACTCCTGAAGAAGAGCAACCGCTATGAGAAGCCATACAAAAGGAACTCATCAAGAAAATATGCCAACACAGGCATTTGGCATGAAAGTGAAGCGAGTGACTCCGAGGAAGAAAAGGACTCTCCTCAAGATACAGCAAATGTGTGCCTAATGGCAACTTCTAACAAGGTATCTAACGAAACTCTAGATGACTTCTCTTTTGATGAACTTGGCGATGCTTTCACTGATTTACTCGATGATCACAAAAAGGTCATCGGTAAATACAAACATGCCAAGGATAAAATCAAAAGTCTTGAAGATGAGATACAAAGAATTTCTTTACTTCTTAATAATGTTAGAAACACGACACCCACTAATAACACTGATGAAGTATCCAAGCTTAAATTAAGCTTACATGATGCTGAAGCACGTATTGAGCAACAAACTCAAGAAATCACTACACTCAACACGTTGCTTGTTGAAGAAAAGAGTAGACACAAGATTTCCATGACTAAGATATATGGCTTAAATATTAAGGTTGATGAACTGCAAGCTGTGTCTAAAAGATTAGAAACCAAATTGGGTAAACAGGTTGTTCAACATCAAACCCAATCACATGGGCACAACACCACTCATGCTAGTCAACCACGTCATTCTCATGCAGCACATAACCATGCATTTATATACACAAACTTTCACAAACCACGTGCACGTAAGAATAATTCTCACTCAGTACACAATCATCATGCACAAAGACACAATCAACATCACTCCACACATAGGAATCATCATGCCGTGCCATATAGACAAGATCATCATGCAATGCCATATAGACAAGATCATCATATGCCATATAGACAAAATCATCATGCCATGCCATATAGACAATATCAGCATGTCACACATCATAGACAATACCATCATGATATGCCTCATAGACACCATCACCGTGCCACTCATTCTGTGCATAATCATCATCACCATGCTAACTCTTCACATCATGACCATCCTCATCCTATTGCTTATAGATATTATTCTCATGCTCCTAGTATAAATAAGAATGCTATCTGTACTTATTGTGGATTACATGGATACATCTCACCACAGTGCAAATTTAGAAGACTTGTTGATAAAAAGATATATACTTGGTTTCCAAAGACTAACTTTTCAGGACCCTCAAGAACTCGGGTACCAAAGGTCACATCTACTCTTGATGTAGGTGGACCTTCCCTCTTCAACTGAAAGTAAGTGGATTCTCGATAGTGGATGCTCGCGACATATGACGGGAGACGCAAATCTTTTTGTATCACTATCGATGAAGAAAGAAGGATATGTATCCTTCGGTAACAATCTCAAAGGGCACATAATAGGTAATGGTATCATTGGTCATCCTCCTTCTCCTGTAATAAAGGATGTCTGCCGAGTGACCGAGTTAAAGCATAACCTGCTCAGCATTAGTCATCTTGCTGATCATGGATATGATATTAACTTTGGACAAAACAGTTGCTACATCTATGATAGGTCAACAGGAGACATTGCTTTTGAAGGGAAAAGAGAGGACAACATCTATATTTTCTATCTTTCTGTAAATACTAACAATGCAGGTAGATGTCTATATGCCCACAAAGACAAACGACTACTTTGGCACCAGCGTCTTGGTCACGCCAACATGGATGCTATATCCAGGCTTTCTACCAAGAAGCTAGTGAGAGGATTGCCTGACATTACATTCAAAAAGGACACGGTATGTGCCGAATGTGAACTAAACAAGGCAACTAAATCCTCATTTCATTCCATCAACTCTGTAAGTACTACTAGACCCTTGCAACTACTTCATATGGATTTATTTGGTCCTAGTAGAATAGCTAGCCTTGGTGGCAAACTTTATGCATTTGTTATTGTTGATAATTTTTCGAGATTTACTTGGGTTTTCTTTCTCGCTAATAAGAGCGATGCTACCTCTGTTTTCAAAGTTTTTGTAAAGAAAGTTCAAAATGAAAAAGGCTACATGATTACTCGAATCCGAAGTGATCATGGAGGCGAATTCGTAAATTATGATTTTGAAAATTTTTGTAATGCAAATGGTTTTGATCATGAATTTTCTTGTCCTAGAACTCCTCAACAAAATGGTGTTGTGGAGCGGAAGAATAGAACTCTCGGCGATATGGCCAGAGTCATGTTGAATAAATTTTCACTTCCGAAATACTTTTGGGCAGAAGCTGTCAGTACAGCATGCCACATTTTGAATAGGGTGCTAATTCGTCCCATTACGAAGAAAACACCCTATGAGCTTTGGTTTGGGAGAACCCCCAATGTTTCTTATTTTAAAGTTTTTGGTTGTAGATGTTTTATCCTTAACACCAAAGACAACTTAGGCAAATTTGATGCCAAAGCTGACGATGGTATCTTTTTTGGTTATGCCGCCAAGAGTAAGGGATATAGAGTTTTTAATAAACGCTCACTTATTGTGGAAGAGTCAACAAATGTGACTTTTGATGAAGACAACAGTGCAGTAAGTACTCTTGATGATGACGTTGAGCCATCAACTTCTACTCCAATGAATACTTCAACCGAAACTAATTCTCTGGAGGGTTTGCCTAAGAAATTCTCTTTCAAACCTTCTCATCCAGAAAATTTAGTTATAGGAGAAGTTTTACGTGGAGTAACTACTAGATCATCACTAAGAGACTCCGTTGCTAGCACTGCCTTCATTTCACAAGTAGAGCCTAAAAACATTTTTGAAGCTTTGAATGATGAATTTTGGATTTCTGCTATGCAAGAAGAACTCAACCAATTCGAGAGAAGCCAAGTATGGGAACTCGTTCCTAGACCGGTTAATCACTCGATAATTGGTACTAAATGGGTTTTTAGAAACAAAGTAAATGAAGATGGTTCAGTCACACGTAACAAAGCTCGTCTAGTAGCTCAAGGATACAACCAAGAGGAAGGTATCGACTACGATGAGACGTATGCTCCTGTTTCTAGACTAGAATCCATTCGGATGCTTTGTGCTTTTGCTAATTTTCAAAACTTTAAATTATTTCAAATGGATGTGAAAAGTGCTTTCTTGAATGGTTTTATTAAGGAGGAAGTTTATGTGAAACAACCTCCTGGCTTTGAAAATCACAAATTTCCCGACCACGTGTTCAAGCTAAAGAAAGCGCTTTATGGCCTCAAACAAGCCCCCAGAGCTTGGTATGAAAGGCTAAGTAGCTTCTTACTTCAGAAAGGTTTTTCAAAAGGGAAAATTGACACTACACTGTTTATAAAATCTTTTAAAGACACTATTCTGTTGATTCAAATTTATGTTGATGATATCATTTTTGGTTCTACTGATGAAACCCTCTGTCAAGAATTTGCCAAGTGTATGCAGACAGAATTTGAGATGAGCATGATGGGAGAGCTCAACTACTTTCTTGGTCTGCAAGTGAAACAAATGGCTAATGGAACTTTCATCTGCCAATCGAAGTATACCAAAGACATGCTGAAGAAGTTCGATCTTGACAACGCCAAACCAATCAGCACACCAATGGCTACTTCAACCAAACTCGAACCAGATAAGAGTGGCAAACCCGTTGATCAACGTAAGTATCAAGGTATGATAGGCAGCTTACTCTATTTAACTGCTAGTCGTCCTGATATCATGTTCAGTGTTTGCCTATGTGCTAGATATCAAGCTAATCCTAAGGAATCACACATGACCGCGGTTAAGCGTATCTTTCGATACCTTAAGGGTACGGTTACAGTGGGCCTATGGTATCCCAAGTCAACATCATTTGATCTTATTGGTTATTCCGATGCTGACTTCGCTGGATGCAAGGTCGACCGTAAAAGTACGAGCGGCACGTGTCATTTATTAGGAAAAGCTTTAGTCTCCTGGTTTAGCAAGAAGCAGAACTCTGTCGCACTATCCACAACAGAAGCTGAATACATAGCAGCTGGGCGTTGTTGTACACAAATTCTGTGGATGAAGTAAATCCTTGAAGACTATAAGTTATCTTTTATGCATATTCCTATATTCTGTGACAATACAAGTGCCATTAATTTGACTAAGAACCCTGTCTGCCACTCACGCACTAAACACATTGAGATCAGACACCACTTTTTGCGTGATCATCAGCAAAATGGTACGATTAACTTAGAATTTATCGACACTGATCATCAGCTAGCAGATTTCTTTACTAAGCCATTATCCGAAGAGCGCTTCAATTTCCTATGTCGTGAACTCGGAATTTTGGATGAAGCAGTTATAAGTTGAGACTCGCCTGCGTAAATATCGAGTATATTTTGATTCTTTTACGACAAATTTGGTATGGGTACAAGCCGAAAGGGTCCTTCTGACAACAAGGCGTAAAAGCCTAAGCGACACGGTGCACTAGTCCTCAGGACTACCGCTAGCTGGGATCCGGCCCCTGCAGCTAACCCATGGCAAATTTGAAATATTGAATTACAATATATTTCCTTGTTTATTATATGGTTTGTTTCGACTTAATACTGTCTAATTACTACATTCTAAAGTTCATTCTGACTTTTGAGTACCTCTCTATGTACTTCATTGATTTCATCAAACTTTTATCCTCAACCATCACTTTTCTTCAACACTTAACCAATTTTTCTATCTTTTCATCCTGTTTTCTGTTCTGGACCACTAATCCAGAACTCGGGCCGAACTCTGCCCCAAATAGAGTTCGGGCCGAGTTCGGTCCAATTGTTCCAGCGTCGGGATCTGGCTCTGCCGTTGGATCATTTTAGATCCAATGGTCAATATAGCTTCCGACCAAAGAAAACCCTCTCTTATATTTCGGGTTTTCTTCTCTCTCCTTCACTATTGCCTCCTTCCTCACCTCTCCAAACTCTTTCCTTCAAACCCTAACCCTAGTTTTTGATCTAGAGTGCTCCATTACTCCTCAAAATCAAGGGAAATGAGTTTCTCATCTATCTCTTCCACTGTTTATTGATTATTTGAGGTATCATTCTTGTCTTCTATACTTCACACTATCAAGTTTTTATGGCTCCTCGCTTGTTCAATCGTGGAAAGAGGATTCGAACTGAGAGTGTTTCCTCTTCGGATTCTCCTCCAACGAATGAACAGCTCATTGAACAACTTCAACCACCTCATCCATTGTTCAACCCACCTCGTCCTCAAAATCCTTCTACCTATGACGACCGATTATTTGTCTCACTAGATGCCTCAAACAACTGGTTTAGTGACTATCGGAATCGTCAGGTATTCGCAGGACATCCTATTAATTTTTCTATCTTCTCTCAATATGATGCTTTATTTCATGACCTCTGTTTTGATGAGCTTATCACTACCACTTCTGCTATCTATTGTCATGCTGTCCAAATGTTCTACTGCAATATGACCTTTGATGATCTCCATATTTATTCACGAGTTGCAGGTATCAATATATCTTTTGATGACTTTGACTTAGCCGAATATCTTGATCTTCAAGAGCCCAATTCTTGGGAAAAGCTAGTTGACGCTCGCTCGTTCCGTTTTCCCGACGGAATTTCCTTTGAGAGCTTCAAGGACGATTTGTGTACTCCATACACACGTCCTCGCAAGCTCATGGCTAAATATCTCAACCCATATTTTTCTGATCTTCATTGGATTATCTCTAACACCATTCTACCCAAAACAGGTTCCCATGATGACATCACTTATCTTGAGATATCTGCTCTTTATCATCTTCACTTTGGAATTTCTTTCAATCTTCCACGTACAATGATGGACTGGATGATTCACTGTAGGAAGAAACCACGAGCTCTGGTTTATCCTTTGTACCTTCCTATGATCTTTCGTGCATTTAACATACCACTTGATATCTGTCCGTTCTTGCCTGCACCTACTTTCCTGTCCAAGGCACGACGTACTCAGGCAGTTGTCGCCTCTTCTGAGGCTTCTGAGCATTCTGATGATGCGGAGTCTGACCCCCTTCCTTTCGGTCAGGATGCACCACCTCCACCTGCCACTCTTGACTCCATCCAGACCATGCTCCGGGATCGTTTCGACTTAGAGGCCGATCGGTGGGCTCAGATGGACTACCGCACTACCCTGCATATGAGTGCACTCTGCAACTCGCTGCATGATATTCGGTACTCCATGTCCCATCATCCTACTATGGCCATTCCCATGCAGCGGGATCCCGATCGTGAGGGATATCGCATTGATGATCCGTGGGTCATGCGTTACCTGGATCCGGGTGCTGCTCTTGTGGATCCCAGACGTTCAAACACTCCTGGACCATCTCGTGCTCCATGATGGAGATTGGCTACTATCTGCTGCTGCTGCTGCTGATGATGACATTAGTTGATGCATTTTCTTTTTCAGTTATTTAGTTTATTATGGATTTCTGTACTTGGATTTATGTAGTTAAACTCTGGTTGTGTGTTTGACATTTGGTTATGACACTTTATGCTAGTACTTCTTTTGATTATTTCTATACTGTTTCTTCTCTGCTTGGTGTGGTTGTATTTACTATTAATTGTCTACTGCAGTTTTCTTTTATTATTCATTTCTCTGCAGTCTATATTGCTAACTGCCAAAATGGGGAGAACTATGTATATTCTGCCTGGATATATATGGCTGGATATACTTGTTTTGTTTGGTATCAGATCCTATCTTTTCGTATTTCTGTGCTTGTTTGTGCTTTTTGGGAGATATTATACAGGTTCCATGCACTATTTACGGAGGAGCTATTGCTTCTAGCTCAGCACCGTTCACTGATTACGGGGGAGCTATTACATTCTAGCTCGGCATCAAGTATGGGGGAGCTATGTTGCTATAATCAACTGTGTCCAGGTATGAATATTGAATATACATATATTATTTTGTCAATTATTAATATGGGGAAGATTGTTGACACAAAGTCACAGTCAACCAAATATTGACTACATTGAATAAATAATATCTGTACTAATTCAATACGATACACGACGTCTGCATAACAGTTCAAGACAGACGACAGCTCAGTCTCCGGCTCTCAGTGTGTTTTCGAGTCTGTATTTTATATTTTCATTGAGTCTAGACTTGTGTACTCTGAGTCTTGCTGAGCTCTTGACACTTAGTCTACAGCCTACCCAAAATCCCAAGCTCCACTGAACCAAATACTGTCCAAAAATCCCCTTAGAACCACTCTGTGCTCTGGAGACAGAGTTCGGGCCGAACTCTGCCTCCATACAGAGTTCGGGCCGAACTCTGTCCCCTAGAAATTAGGAACCCTAATTTTAGGGTTAGCTGGTTGCTAGTTGTCCAACGGCCAAATTTTTGAATTTTTCTACCCGAATTCTGGCCGAATTCTGCCTATAAAAACACTATAAATAGGGCATGAATTCTCTCATTCCAATCCATCCAATCTTCTTTTCTCTTCTCTCTTATAAGCTCAAGTAAGCCATACCCTTCCCATCTACTAGCCACAAGCCTCCTAAGTGTCGAGTGCTCAGCATCTCTCAGTTAGGATTCTTGTGCAAGAGTCGAAAAAGTCGCTTGGACAATTCCAAGCAAATCGCCACTGCGATCATCTGTTAGAAGTTGACGTGCTCTTCTGAAGAAAAGGCACGGGTTGTAAACTACTATTTCACAAATAGTGGATTTAATCCTGAGCTAGAGTTCTCAGGCCTGGACTAGTCCTCCACGAGGGAAACCAGGTTAAAATCGCTGTGTTTGCGTATGCTCTTTTGCTCTTCATTTATTTTCCGTACTTTACTCTGATTATTTATTGTTGGTGAAAGAGTTATTTTTAATTGGCTATTTTTTTTATATAAACTCTATTCACCCCCCTCTAGAGTTGCCAAACTGTTCTTCAGGAAAATCATAAACTGATTTGGTTTGGTCACTGTTGTTCCTGTGGGAATCAGTCGATTGAATCTCAGGTAACTGAGATCAATTTCCATTTATAAACTGGGAATGGGAAGTCCAGTTGAACCTGGAACCTTAATGTCCTGTTTGGGACTCATATTCATGAATTGGTTTCACCTACTTTACTATAGGACACCTTGTTAAAATCTGAGATTGGAGTTCAATACTAAACTGGAATTTGTGAACTATCTATTAATTGTCTTGAGCCTTAGTTATTTCCCTGTTGGTTGGGGACTGATATGCCAAGTTTTCTATTGATTATTTCAGTCCAAACAGGAATGAATGCATCAGGTTATATCACTGAACTGAGTGTGTTATTTTTCCATTAAGGACTTATGTGTTTTCATGTTCTGATAGCTCTTATTTTTCCTTAACTCCTAACCATCAGTAGATGGGAATATGAGTTTAGGAGAGATAAACCCTGTCAGTCTAATGCTTGTATGAGCAAACCAATTGAACAGTCAAGTATTTCCATCTTTGGCTTTACAATTCTTTCGCTTGATTACCTGTGATTTTGATGTGGGATTGTTATAACCAAGTATAGAACTGTCGAAAGTCCTGTTATCTGTTAACTTCATAAGTATGGAAGAAGGTCAGAGCAGGGAAATGTATTGGGTGCCTGGAGGATAGATTTCACATCTCAGTGAATGGAGAAACCTGAAAATCCATATCATATTTTTTCCATTCAATTTCCAGGTTTCTGATCAGCCTAGCATTCAACTACCTGTTTGGAAACTTATTACAGTTGATTAACTGTGGGCTGCTTACTGCAGAGCAGTCCTGGTTTAACATGTTACTGTGGAGTTGTATTAGTCCTCAGGATGAGCCTAACTGAGCATTACTTTAGCTCAGTTAACTGTATTAATTCCTGGACTTTTGGACTGCCCTGGGATTACATGTAATATCAGTGAACCTGAGATGATTTCAAGGTTCATGTTAAACATGAGATTAATTCCATTGCAATCTGAGATTGATCTCATTGCAATCTGAGATTAATTCCATTGCCATATGAGATTGATCTCATTGTAATCTGAGATTAATTCCATTGCAATCTGAGATTGATTTCCTTTACAACTTGAGAATGTTTCCTTTGTAACCTGAAATTGTTACATGAATGGCCACTTCCAGCCATTAAACTAATCCTGGTAAGCAGGGGTTTAGTCAGTAACAGAAATATTTTCTTATCTATTTCAGTTGGGTTTGACTGAAAGAAATCAGTCTCAACTCTTCCTGTGTAGTAAACATTTTTGTAACTGATTATCTATCAGGTTTTTTCTGAGATTCAATTTGATGGGTTCAAATGGAGCTGGACTTCATGTCAATATTTTAAGTCATGGATATGTATGAGAGGCTTATATACTGTCCTGATAATTTAGAGATTCAGGATTGGGTCATTTTCATTCAACAATAACTTCTTTATGCAATTTGCTTCAGTAATTTATGAACAAGTTTAAATTCAGTGTAAACTGGTTTAGACATCAACTTCAGTATACCTGAGATTGACTTCAGGGTATAGCTGAGAACCAGGAAGCTAAATTGCACCTGCAATTTGGGTGGAAATCCTGACACAAGAACCAGTGTCTGCCCTCTTAAGTTCATGTTAGTTGAACTTGGGTTTTGTATACATTGTTGTAGATGGATAATGAGTTTAGTTGAGTATAGATATGGAATTATTGTTGTGTCATAAATTAGGAAGATTTCTTTGATATATATTGGTAAGCTTATTACTAACAGAGTTAGACTAAGACATAGGGATAGTTGAATTAATTGATAGTTAGAATGCTTAGCTATTGATTATTGGAAATTAATCAACTTGTACTAAAATTCAGGTGAACATAGAGACTACTATCTCCCTATTCCCGATCTTCCCGGAGCAAAGGCAAGTACACTCTATGGTTTTGATCAGTGCATTTTCTTGTTCTTTATTGCTGACACACTGCGACACGTTCATGATCTTTTCTGGCTTGTTCTTTCATGATCTTACTTGCTCTTTCATGATCTTACTTGCATCTTGGGGTGGGGAAATACTCTAGATATGTGACCAAACCCGGATACTTATTCATGATCTTTAGCTTAGGCCTCGCACAGTGCACGCGGGTCCTAAGCCGTACCTTATATGATCTTTCAGGATCTTTTCATGCTCTTTCATGGTCTTACCCAAGCCGGTCACATATCATAGAAGTATTTCAAATTTATAACACACATGTTCAGGATTTTGTTTTTACATTAGTTTCCTATGATCCTGATCTTGATATTAGCTATAGTCGTGATCTTTCCTGCATTTTTACATAGTCATGATCTTTCATGTATCTTTATAGCAGTAGTTCATGTTCTTCATGTTCTTTACATACCTTGTTCTTATCCTGTTCTTTCAGCATTTATTTTCCATACCATGATGTTATTGTTCATTACCTAGAACTGTACTTTGCTCCGCTCCTGAATAGGATATGTTGCAGGTATGCTTGCAGAACATTGTTCTACTCTATGGGCCAGAGCCCAGGATTAGCTGAGCAGGATGAGGCTTAGCTTGAGGTTTCAGGTTTAGACTGTTAGCTTACTCTTAGATATTGTCTTTAGAATTCATGTACATTTTATTCTTGATGACTCGTACATTATGATATCTAGATTTGTGGATTATGGTGATCATTCTGGGATACGTTTTTAGATGCTGTGATTCTATATTTTCATGATTATCTGGTTAGTTTTCCCTAGCTTGGTACAGCTTACTTCGTCGTGTCTAACGACGAAGGCTGGGCGTGTCCGACTCGTGTCCGATTATTCGGGAGCGGGTCGTGACAATAGAAGAGGTCATTAGTGGATAGCTAGTAAGGATTTGGAGCAAATTGACCATTGGAAGTGGAGAGATTTTGCTCTCAAGTACAATTTCATTGAGATTCCAACTCTCAATAGGTAATAGCCTCTAAACCTATTAAAAGTTTTTTTTTTATAGATGCATTCATTTAGGGTCCCCCTAGCCCTAGGCCAAGTTTGGTTCGATTTCGAATCCATTTAGTATGTGTATCGGAGGAGTATCGGAGAACTATTCAATGTGTTCGATGAAATGCCTCTTAGAAACTTTTGTTCTCTGATTTCTGTAAAAAAAAAATTGGAAAGCTAATAATGTGTGGATTACATTTTTAAATGACTGAGTTGGTTTTAGGGTGTTTTGGACACAATATTTGGACACGGGGACACGGTACGAGGCAGTCGTGCACTATCCTGCTAACCGAGCACTGTATCTCATAGGACACGACACGAGATCACACCAAATTTGGTGGACACGTGGGGGATATGATTGTAACCCCTCTTTTCAAAATTTTTGATAATATATTTTATTTATTTATTTGAATTAAATGGTGATTTTTAGAATTTTATAAATAATTACTTAGTTAATTATTTCGATAAATGATTTTAGCCATGATTGAGTTTTGGAGTACAAGGTGAGTAGAAATCAGGGCACGGATAGTGCAATGGCGTGCTTTGACTAGTGTACTCGCCTGGTAGGGAAGGCCAAGCCATAGTGATGTCATAACTAGGAAAACCAGGCCAATATACGACTTAACCCTTACCGAAGACTTATTTATTTATTATTTATATTATTAAGTTTTAGGGAACTCGGTTGTACCGAATTAGTCCAGTTAAGACCCAAGACAAGCCCAAACCCATGTAGTCATGCTGGACGTCCGATGACATGCGTGTTGATGTATTTTGGTGAGTGGGTAGTTTTTCGTTTTAATGATTTAATGAATAATTCTAAGTATTGATAATTAAAATATTATAAATATTATTATTAGTTGATATTCAATGACACTTGTACAAAATGGGTCTTTGTGCATTTTGAGATTTTTAGACTGCGCATAATGGTATATATACAACATTATTGTTTTATTGAATTTTACTATATTTATTATTATTTTATTGAGGTTATTATATATATGATATTATTTTATTGTTATTGGTTATAATATTTTTGTCAATTAAATATTATTTTATATATATATATATATATATATATATATATATATATATAAAATATATGAAAAGAAAAAATATATATATATATATATATATATATATATATATATATAATATGTACAGAAATAGAAAAAAAGAAAAGAAAAAAAAAAAGAGAAAACAAAACAAATGCAACCAGCAGTAGGAACCCGAGCCCCTGGAAAGGCCCAACCCGCACGTTAAGTCCCCCCCCCCCCCCCCCCACAGTAGCAATCGCAAATATACGGTTATGTATAAGAAAGCAATCAGCGAGAGAGAGAGGAATTCCTCTAAAAACCCTAGCGCTGACCCCCTGGGCGGCCACCCTAGACGCGTCGCCGCCGCCACGACCTCCGGCACGGCGAGGCCGACGACCACGCGCGAACACATGCGCCAAAACAGAGGAGATAAGCAACAGCAGCGGCTATGCATCGGGCCGACTTCGCAACGAATTTTCCGTTGGATCGCTCGATCATTTGACGAACCGCTTTCTCTGGTATGAACCCAACATATACAGCTTGTAGGAACCCTAGAGGGGGGGTGAATAGGGTCAAGCTAACTAATCAAGCACTTAGCACAGGCAAATTGGCAATTTAAAAATATAAGTGCAAGAGAAGAAGCAAACACAATACCGACACCCGATATATCCTGGTATCCTCCTAAGAGGCAGTCCAGTCCCGGAACTCTCTCCGGCTTTAATCTACTATTTGAGCAAATAGTTACACACGAGTTTGGATCCGAAGAACTCGCCAACTTCTTACACAAGAGCTTTAATCCGAAGGGCTCTCCGACTTCAACCGAGAGTTTGGATACGAAGACTCCCCAACTTCAACCGAGAGTTTGGATACGAAGACTCTCCAACTTCAACCGAGAGTTTGGATACGAAGACTCTCCAACTTCAACCTTTCACAATAGGTTTTGATCTCCTTATACAATAGGATGAAGATCTCACTTTTCAACTCAATAACTCTAACACAATTTGTAGATGGCAAATAAAGGCTTTGTAGAGTTGTATGTGGATAAGCTTTGGTGGTTTGGAAATTTTTAGGCTCAAAGCATCAACCTTGAATGAAGGGGGTTCAAGGCTATTTATAACCAAAGCAAAGGAAAGTGCAATAATGCAACTTTCTCAGGCTGACGGTTCATCCGTCGGATTTTCGCGGAAATCCGCCGGATCATCCGCCTGAATAGTCCAACGGCTATAAAAAGAGCCGTTGGGATCAATCGTTCGTAAAATCTGACCGTTGGAATGCAAACGGTCATATAGCGGAAAATCCGTCGGAATTCTGCGGTTTTCTGCCGGATAATCCGAACACTCACAGAAGGTATTCTGTGAGACCATTCGGATCTTCCGCCGGATTTTCGCGGAGATCCGCCGGATTATCCGCCAGGATTCCGAAGATTGTCCTGGGTTATTATCTACCCTAGCTTTCGATTTTGCCATCCATTTCTTGTGTTTACAATGGTTCCTAAGACTCATTACAGACTCCAGATATACTGTAGCAGGTGCAGGCTTCTTCAGAGTCTTGAAATGATGATGGCATGGCTTGGCTTCTTCCTTTGATTGGTGCTGGCTTTTTTCCTTGGCGGCAGCTGTCCAAAGATATCCAGTTTGCGAAAACTGAATACCTTTCGGGGGCTTCGCCCCCGAACCACCCGACGAGGGGCGCTGCCCCCTCGACCCCCGGTGCGTGGCTCCAGAGATGTCGTCGGGTGGTTCAGAGAAATCTTGTGGGATCCGTCGTCTTTGGCCCACCATGATTTCTTCATTGCATATGTCCACGTTGATCTTGCTTATTGCTTTTCTGCATGTACATGTTAGACGAACAAAGCAATATCCATAGTAGCAAGTATGATAAATTAAAGCACATTAGGACTATGCAAAGTTTAAGTATAAGTGCTAAGGTGATGGCATAAATGTTAGTGATATCAGAATGATTAAACTTAATTGAATGACCACAATCAAAAACATAGTTTTGATTTTGGCAACCCAATTAAATTTAAGATAGATAAGCTCATATCACTAAGATGTAAACCAATGGGCACATATCACCAAAGATATAAGTATAAGTAGAAATGCTATAGTGATAGTATGAAGATTAGTGATAATGAAATGCTAAACTTAACCTATTAACCATATTCAAAAACATGATACAATCATTGGGCCAACACAGCTTTCATTGTCTTCAATTATTTTTAATTCATCCAAACTATATAGTCCGATAACTCGATACGAAGTCGAGCAAAAACCTGTTTTATAAACATCAAACAGGGCAGCCCCGACCCCGTATTGGAAGACCAAAACTGGTCGAACCATTAAGCAATCAAGGAAATTAATTAAAGGAAGTCCTAGAAAACCTATAGGGCTTCGAATCCCTTCTTGTCGAATCAGATTTTGTCGACTGTGTGTTGAGAAATCAGACGTCCAAAACGGATAAAAACCTGTTTTAAAGTATTAAAAATTTACAAAAATCCCTCGATACGACGTACGTTCCGCCAATCCGGGCGACGTAGTCGCGAACCAAAATTATCGAAAGGTGCGTAACGGCTTCGTGGACGTGTGGGCTTTGACGGAATTCAAATTGATTGCGTATGCACGACAAATTTGATACGTATCCGTCGAAATTTACTGTATCGGCCTCTGTGCAAATTTCTCAATTACTTTGTGCACGTTCGTCAGATCGAGACAAAACTTATGCCAACAGGACTGTATCATTTTTCTGGTCCTGGATGCCAAGTTTGGTCTGATTCTGAGACAGTTGATCGGATCACCATTTTGCGGGCCCCACGGACCGATTCAACGAACGATTTTGTGCACGGCCTGCCGGAATCCAACTCTGGATGTACGATTGGGTTTGTATCATCAAAACGAATTCATAGACATGTATTTTGATGAATTTAGAGACCATTAACTATGGCACGCTTTTCGGTACAAAACGGGTCCAACAGCGGATACCGTTTTGGCCCAAAATTATCGTTTTGCCCCTGTGTCCAGAATTGGACTTAAAGACAGACAATTCTAGCTATTTTGACTATTCTGAGAACATTTTAATATTTATTTCAGCATCCGGAGACTGTTGTACGAGTTTTGACTGTTGTGGCACACTGAGTGGGTTGGATTATCGGTTTCACCAGCAAAGGACCACAGGCGAGTACAGTTTATTGTTTGTTTTCAGTATTAATCTTTACTATGCATCATTGTTAGTCGATATAGATGTGATTTCAGTCTTTATGTTGATTTTATTCTTTGTGTCGGAAGAGGTGAAGTAGCAACGATGTGTGATCTGACCTTATACCGTGTATACCGTGTAGACCATAATTTATTCTTATATTATACCGTATAGAACGTGATTTATTATTGCTTTATACAGTGTAGATCATATACATTATACAGTGTAGACCGTGTAACTTTATACAGTATAGACCGTGTAACTTTATACCGTGTAGATAGTGTCGACCGTGTCGCATAATTGTCCCGAAACCGGTCACATATTAAAGGTACTTCAGTCGGTCAGTCGGTGAGTATTTTATTGTATTTCATTTTCTGTTCTTGGTATTTAGTTTTATTCTGTCTTCTTTATTTCTTTTATGAGTCAAATGTCTAAAGGCTAACCTCTGTTACGTAGTCATTTTCATATATTGAAACTGCATTCAGTGAATTGTACTCGTTCCATTCCTGACTGGAAACCAATATTTTTCAGGTTAGCCGTGGATTCACTTAGCATGGAGAGATACGGGTGTACCTACAGACGAAAACCTAGAGATTAGCTAGATAGATGAGTTGTACCATTTCAACATTTGTAAGAGTTATATTTTTCTGCAAATATAAAATTAGGAATCTTGTAAGTTTAAATTAGTTTTGTGAATGAGCATTATTTATGATTTTTGAGCATTGTTGCTATACAGCGTTCTACCGCCGATACTGTGGCGTAGGCTGGCTTAGACATGTCTCGTATCCGGAAAAAAAAAATGGGTGCGGGTCGTGACAATGACTGTCAGGCCACCCACAAAGTTTGGGAGGATTTGGTGCTGTGGTCGATGAGAAATCGAGCCCACAGATGTCAGACACTGGACACACACGCGCGAAAAATCACTACTGACACTCACCTATATTCATGACACGACGACACGAGGACACGTTTTCGACTATTGGACACGTAGCCCTATACCTAGCCTATCCTAGGACACAACCACGAGGCATATGATAGGACACCTGGAGTCCTATTGGACTCGAAACCTGTGCACGAGACAGTGCACATACACTGTCTCTGATACATGTTGATTCTTAGGTTTGACACGACTCTGGACACTTATTTGGACACTGACGACCCCTAGACTCATGTATACACACACACACACACAGCCACACACAGTCACACACTTGTTGTTCACATCTTTGACACTTGACACTTCACATTCTCTATTTGACACTTTGTAGGACACTTGTGTACACTTGTGTACACTTGGACACTTGTCACTGCTAGACACAATTTGAACACTTGGATATAGGATTGACACATTGGGTGACACACGCATGTACACAAGAACACTTGGACACATTGATTTGTTATTACACTCTAATGTGTGACACTTGTTAAACACTTGCCTTTGACACACTCTCTCACACACACACTTTGATATGCCTTCACACACACACTCACACCTGTGTCTTTTTGACACTTCTAGGACACACCTTTAGAAATTTTAATGTATCAAATGATATTGTTATTAATAATTGAAATAATAACAATAATATAGTATTGAGTCTTGTGCCTACCTGTAATTTCAAAACTTTGGATTATAATTTTAAATATATTATTTCTAGCCATTTTAAAATATAAGTTTTACCTAGAAATTATTTTCACCAACCTAGAGTATTTTTAGCCTGAAACGATTGCGATTTTAAGTATTTGCCTAAAAACATTTTTTGCCAAAATAATATATTTTTAAGTAATATAAATATTTTTCTTCTATTATCAATCCATGTCCGTGACTAAGCCCATTATTCCTATTCTTTTGCCATATTTGACTTCCTCATGTCAACCCTAGCTAATGTAACTATTTCGGACAAGATAGAACCGTCCGTGCCACCGTCGGAGGACATCTTGCGTAGTAGTAACACAGAAGTCATATTTAGTGCCACATTGATCATTGCAATACCCCAGGCATCGTTATCAAGCAAGATACATTGCCATTTGCTGTTTATTTATTGTAGCTCATATTTTATGTATTTACTTATTATTTACTTTCTGTAAAATTAACTGTAATATATGGCATAATTAGATAGAATCTTACTGTCCAGTTCTATTTTCTGCTATGTACTATTTTCTTACACATTGAACTTAGATTTAAGGGACCACCCTTTGGGTGTTGCATACATAGGCCTTGACACATTTGTACCACGTTGTTGCGAGTCACATATAGAACTCGGAAATGCGTGACTGGCTGGCCACCAGTACGTATAAGATGTACGATAGGATTAACCGCTAATAGTATTGTATGATTAGTTTGACTTAGGGGTTAATAGAGGGTATGTGTCTTATAGATACAACATAGTAGGCATTGGACGGGGAGGACAGTACCTTAGCGTATGAGCTAATACACACTTTACCTTTGTAACCCGTGAGCTCCATCGGAGATGCGGGTGAAATTACCCATGATTACTTACGGCCACTAACGTTCTGTGGAACGTTATGCTCTTATTGATTGGACCTCTGGTGCCTCAAGGGGGGACTATGCCGATCCCATTTTAGCCAGGGCCCATGCGTTGAAGGATGTTCTTAAAACTGTATACACTTAGACTGGTTAGGCTACCTTATTCGTTAGGTACGAGTACTCTTGGTTTAGGTACTTGTATTTGACCGTAGCTTGGAACAGTAAGTTATCGCAGACTAGTTTACCACATCTTGTCATTGTTTTGTTGTAGGTGTGGCTCACTACTCCGATGAGAAGGTACTGAACCCGGTTGTGGTTCGGATACCATATTGGATTCGTGACTTGGAAAGATACTTCATCATGGATTAAGGTACCATCTCCTGTCATTGTTTGGTTGGGGGGATGGTATGCTAATTCAATATTGTGTATTGGACCATGTTATAATTCAATTGACTTATTTATTGAGCAGTTTATACTCAGCTATTATGGCATGATATTATGTATCTTGTTACGTCACTCTGAGGACCTGGTGATCTCTCCATGTGTGTGTTCTTGTCTTCCGCAGGTATTCTAGCCGAGATTGTGATCTTCTCTATCCCTTCCAAGATGACGTGTCTTGGGTCTTTCTTGCTACCTTCGCTAAATCATATGTCTTGTACTTTTTTTTTAAATAGTTGGTAGTGGATTTGTCTCCGTCCAACATATTGTACAAAGATATTTCATGGTTGATTATAAAATATCTTCTATTCTTTTATCTTGTGGATGAGATTAGTTGTCATAGTTTCTACTGTATTTTACAGCTTATGTATACACACTAGGGTTCCATATATTAGAGTATACTTCGTATGTATACAGCTGGCATGTCTACGTACATAGTCCTATGTATTTTGGGACTGGGGCGGTACACCTTTGACATATTGTGGACACGCACACCCCCTTGTGACAGTATTCCCTTCTTAATTCATATATATATATATATTTTATATATATATATATATATATATATATATATATATATATATATATATATATATATATATATATATATATGTATGTGTGTGTGTGTGTGTGTGTGTGTGTGTGTGTGTGAGCGTATGTGTCTGTGAGTGTGAAGGAATTGAGGGAGGGATCCTAGGTTTAGGAGTTGGCTAATAGAGAGTGGCCATGTGGTTTACACTTGAGTTGGATCGTAGAGTATTGGTCCTTGCATCATTTGAGTGAGAACCTTGCCTTAAGGTTCAGACCTTGAACACATCTGTGTTCAGTCCAGTTAGCCATATGACCTGTTTTCCCTCTGTTTCATTGTATTTAGTGAATGTTCATATATATGTAAGGTTCTGTGATGTACATTATATTATATTAAGGTTGAGGTAGGGTATTATGGATGAGGGTTAATGTGATACTTAGTATATATTTTGGGTTCAGAGTTCAATTGTCTTGTAGAGCATGGACATGTTATATATATATATGTAATACTCCTAATGTATGTTAAGGTAGGACAATTGATTGTATGAAGTTGATACCTGTATATATATGTGATGATATATACATGTAAGTTTCAGTGGTATCATAGATTAGGTTATGAAGTGGTGTATGTACCTCCTATCTAGATGAGTGGTTATGTGGTTGTCACGGCCCACTTCCCAATAATCGGACACAAGTCGACACGCCCAGCCTTCGTCGTTAGACATGATGAAGTAAGTTGTACCAATATCTAGGAAGAACTATGAATCCAGATAATAATGAAAGTAATCACAACATCTAATATTTCGAATCCCAGAATCTCAGATACAAGTCTAAATGTTATTACATTCTAGAAAGTGTAAAATATACTGATGTTTCTAATACAAGTCCAGACAAAACTACAAAAGAAATACTAGGCTTCCTCAGCCTTTAGGTCCTGGGCAACATCAACTGGCTCATAGGTGCCTCCAGGCTCCTGCCCGTAGTAAGTGTCACAGATAGCCTCCAACTCACCTGCAACATATTCTAGTCAGGAGCGGAGCTAAGTATATCCAAGAAAATGAACATGAATATCATGGTATGAACAAGAACACAGAAAATATATATAAAGTACGAGAAATGAGAACAAGACATGAAATCTGAATATGAATACTGAAAGTAAATACATGGAACATAAAATGATTCCTGAATATGAAATACAACATGAACCTGAAGTGTGCAATATATCGAAATACATCCAGAGTGTGTGATCGGCTTGGGTAGATTCAGGGAACATGAAATGGTACGACTTTGGTCCCGCATGCACGATGCAGAGCCTAAGCTATTCATGTGAATAGTGACTCGGGTTTGATCAAACATCTGTAGTATTTCCCCTCCCAGACACAAGTAAACTCAAGGAAACATGATACAAGACAATCCCGTGATATATCGTGTCAACAAGGAGATACAAGAATGAATATACAAGACATGAAAAAATGGACAAGTCCGAGGAATATACTTGCCTTGCTCAGGGTGATCAAGTGTGGGTAGTAAAGCTGGAAATCCTTCTGTTTAATGATTACAATTGATTAAAAATCTATACAAGTTTAGTTTAGTGATTCCTTTAAAGCATGATTAACTATGAGTATCCCATGGCTTAATTATATTCTATCCTAGCTAAAGAATCTATATGCTAAAATAATATACATATTTAGTTACTACAGCCCTAGCATCAAAACTAACAATAGGAAATGGTTCAATCAAAGTCAATGTACATTTACCAACTGGTATCCTTCTTCAGTCAAGCCTATACCTATTTCAGAAATACTAACACTTGAATATTAAAACAGTATTAAAACAGTCCCAAGAGAGGTCAGTCCTGAACATGACTGATATGTTTCAGGCTAAGTAACTGACCTAAATAGTCCTGTCCTAGGCTAAGTAACCAGCCCTAAATTACATCATACCCTATTCAACAGTCCATCCAATTCAATCCCATTTCATTCAAACTAAAATATCAGAAAATTTCCAAGAGTAAATTATCCTGCCCCCCGTTTGTACTTGCTATCAATCTTTGAAAATATATCCAGAACTCAGAAATGGTAAAGGGTGATATGTACCAGTCAAAACTAAGACAATAATATAATCTCAGTCCTGAATCAGGACATAAACCAGTCCTTGTTCAGCTGATGCAATCAGCCTCCAAAAGACTGATATAACCAGTTTCTACCACAATACCCAGTTTCAGTTAGGGGCACATATCAATCTAAATCAATACTGGTACTACCCAGTCTTACAAGGCATGGTACAGACCATCTTAGTTAGGACAACTGATTTAAATCAGTCCTGCTAAGCACTGATACAATATCAGTCCCAGGCTGATATATACCAGTTTTAATTAGGACCTGGATTCCGTTCAGTCCAAATAAAGGTACTGACATGAATCAATACTAGTTAAGACTGATGCATACCAGTCTAATTGCCTCAAAATATATATTCCTGAAGATGATCCTTAAATCTCAAATAACATTCAGTCCTAAATAGGACCGAAACAAGTCAATCTCACGTCACTCTATGTATTAGCCTCACACTTGGTTTAGATATCAGGTTCATAATCTGTAATTGCTCTCAAGAACCTACACAGGTACAACCTATATAGTCTACATCCTGCATACTTTTAGGATATATGTATACTCAAGTATCCCTACAAGTGTCCATGGAAACCTAATTAAGATACTAGACTGCTAAAATAACTAAACTCTATACCCAACATAATATGAAGTCTTCACTGATACCCCTCTTAACAGCAAGCAATTTCGAAATATATATATCAGTAAACAATTTGCTTAATGACAGTAAGGTTCAAGCTCACAACTAATCTTTAAAGTCCCTATCAGAAATTCAACTTGTTTAAACTGAACTCAAATCCTAGTATGCAACCCATGGTTTCTGGCTTCAATACAATTAGCTATCTTAACAATTCAGAAAAATATGCAATCCTTAAGAGTTCAGTCCTAAGCAAAATGAGAACAATTCAGTCTATAGCAGGACTGATATCAAGTTACTGAGCTAAGATAGGAGAATAAAATCAAACTCAGGACTGAACTTAGGTTCTATATTACCCAAAGTCAGAGAACTTAAATGCAAAGTTACTACTTGCTAAACTAAGTCTCATTTAGAAGCTTAACCGACAGCCAAATATGCCAAAAGTCACTAACTCATAACCTGTAGCTTCACAACAATAAGATCTGTTGCAAAACTAAAGTGAAAGCAAAAGACAACCTGCCTTCCTTAACTACACGAAATGGATAGACAATAGTCATGCCTTTAGATGGACTCCACTAGACTAGATTGCCCTTACAATTTCACCAGGTTAGGTTATCAAAATCCCCTGTCTCAGAGTACCCATAACTCTCATGATACATGATGCTTGAACCCAACTATTAGATATTAGTCAAATCTAACTTATCCTGTTGATCAATACATAGCCTAATGAATTTCCAAACATTAGTAATAAGAAGTCCTCTCTAGGTATCAAAACCCTGATAAACCCCAAAAATCCAACTCAGACCACTACATCTACAGTTAACAGTTACTCAAACAACCTACTCTGCTGATACACTGAACTGGAACCCACGTTAGGCTAAATCATGACAAGTTGTGATAAAACCAATATCAAGTGTACCAGTTAACAGATGGAAACAAACGGATCACACATATTCACAACCACTTCAATATGAAATCACCCACATCTAGCTACCTATCTTAAGGAGAACAATTGAATCATTGATGCAGCACTGAGAATTATACTACTGACATGATTGAAAAATATGAAAACACAACTAGAATATGAAAACATAAACTTGATTTAGAAGAAAATACCTTGATTGAACTCTCCCAAAGCTATCGAATCCAAGAATTTAGAGAAATCTGTTGACAAACACGTATCATGATAATCCTCGACCCTTAATCAGTCGAACACGGGTATTTAGTAAAACTGTTTAAATGAGTTTAGGAATCAACTCACCAATCTACAGCCTATTCGATTAGAGCAAAAACTTGGTTAAGAATGATTGAGTTCTCTGATCTTGATCTAGATCTTGACACAACAATTTGAAGGACAAATTAGAAAACGAAAATCTAGATCGGTTATTCAATAACAAATCCTCACCATAACGATCAGAACAAATAGGACACGAAGAGAGTTCTCCGGATGAAATCGAATGCTATAATTTCGATCCATACAACAAATTCAGATCTAAGACAATAACAGAAGAACAGATCGAGCTCTAGAAAAATGTTAAAACTCACTAGATCCACTGATTGAACTGAAGCTGAAATAATTCCTCGAGGGAATTGATCCAACCACCGTCGTGGTTTGTGAAGAAGGCGTCCACGTCAGTGCCGGAGTCGAGCGCCTAGATGGGGTTGCTCCTCGTCGAGCCGCACGTCTCAGCCATGTCCGATCGAAACTCTTCGAAGAACAATTTGAGGAAGAAGAATGAGGAGCCAAGAAAATTATACTCTCAGAAATTCTAAGGAATGAAGAAAGAGAAGAGGAAGGTCTCTTATATAGACAGTTACATATTGGTGTGGGAAAGAATTTTGGAGGGAAAAATTGGAATTGGGTTTGTTGCTGCACATGGCATAGCTGGACGAAAAATAGGTAGAGAAAGGAGGCTCTGCTCCTCTTCAACTGAATTGAAAATTCAAAACCGTCAATTTACTTAACATAGCTAGGGCCAACATGGGCTGTTCAGGCAGCCCACTAACTTAATTGAGAAAAGCCCAACTGTTTAATTTGAGAAGAGCCCAGTTAATTGGGCTGAGGAAAAAATAATAGCTTAGGAAAAATAAAATCAATAAAAATCATTTAAGGATTTATATGAATTATAAAAAAATCTTTGAGAAGTGGAGTTACAGTGGTTAAGTGAATATATGTTATAGAATGTAGGGAGTTATAGAGGAAGAACATGCAGAGGAGTATAGCAGCAGTAGCAGTAGGCTCTACTGAGCTCTGCACGATATTACAGATGCAAGCTAATAGTGTAACTCCTCTTCCCAAAATTTTGTGATATATTTTTTATTTTATTATTTGATTAGTTTACATTTAATTTTTCTATGATCATTGGAGTTGTGACTAAGATCACATGTGAGATAACCATCTTGTGGTCACATGATCTCTAGATAGGGTCTATATGCATTCTATAGCTATATTATATTTTATTATGATTTTTAGACATTTTTATATATTTTTAAATATTTATTCTATGAAGATTTATATTTATGAATGACTTTCATAATTTATTTTGAGGCAATTTGTGACTATTTTGAGACCCAGTATTTTTATTTAGGCTCTATTAGGTTAAATATATTTTCTCTATTTTTCTACAATTTTTCTGGGATTTTTAGATAATTAAATATAGGAAAAACCTATTTTCAAAGACTTCTAGAATTTACTGTGCAAGCCTATGAGCATATATTGACCCCAATATTTTTTTAGGGTTCATTATGCTATTTTATATTTTCTAAATTTTTTCCATAATTTTTGGCAATATTTAATTATTTATTCATTAAAGTTTATATATTTTTAAAGGCTTCCAATATTTATTATGAGGCCATGTAGGACTAATATGAGGTAAAACATTTCATTTATATTCTAGAAGGTTAAATGTATTTTCTATAATTTTCTACAATTTTCTGGATTTTTCTGATATTTATTTGAAGTTATTTGGAGTTAAAAATGAGTTTTTAACAATTTCTGCTTTTAAATTAACTAATTACACAGTCATCTGCACAGTCAGCTGTACAGTCAGCACTGGGGCCACCTGTCGGCGCCCAGTAGCCCACCGACTCTCTCTCATATATATATATATTATTATATTCATTAAACCTAGAAATTTTAGCAGCTTTTTGTGGGAGAACTCATCTAGGGTTTCCAACTCCCCGAGACGATTGCCGTCAACTCCGACGTGATTTTAGCGTGCCATTTTTTTGTTGGATTCGTCTCGAGGTAAGCTTTCTGAATATATAATTTATTTTTGCATATATTATTCCTAAATTTCTGGAAAATTCGTAGAGTGTCGGTTGTCCAAAACTTGACACGTTTTGGTGTTTTCGAGATTTCGGGAGAACCAGAAATCAAAATTACGAACCGTTTGAAGTTTCGGAAAGCTAACACAGAGCTCTACTATATAAATTTTTCCAAGAAATTATTTCATTAATTTATTACTTTATTTATTCTGTTAAACTCAGAATTGATCGGTTGACCACCGTTTTGGTCATGATTAGCCATAACGGCGATATCTTTTGACCAAAGCATGATTTTGCGGTACGGTTGATTCCAGCGCACTCGCAGCGCTGAAATTTACCAAAGTGCACTTTTAAAATCTAAAGTTTATAGCGTTTGACTAAATAATCAATGGCACGCCTCGGTTTGCGTGCCATGGTTTCCAAAATTAGAAACATGACTTTTGATGGCCAAATTTGCGTGCTTAGATTATATTCAGATTATTATTAGGTTAAATTTGGTTTTTAAGTAAATTATTCTAGAATTAATTATTATTAGATTAGTAACCCAACTAGCCACTATTCCATGAATTTAGAACTAGAACATTAGAATTGATTTATAGTTTTCGTGCACGGTTCATGGTGCGATATGTGTTATAGGTTGACAGCTCCTAGATCGGTATTCTCTCATCCTCGACTTGTGACTACGATTTGTGCAAGGACCACAGGCAAGTATACTTTGCCTTCCTCTACAGTTTTATTTACATGCATTGTATTTCATTTTCCAGTTTTGACTGTTTATGGACATGTGCTTTTCGTATTATATTATTTTGAGTTTTTTTTCATTGAATATGGTCGTGTTCATGTTTGGTCTGGTGGTTCACAGAGGGTGTTTTTTTTGATCTGTTTATATCCATGAGTCCACACTCGGGACGAGGATGTCGATTATTTGTACCAGAGAGTCCACACTCGGGATGAGGGTGTTAACTTGACTTAACTTGCACCAGAGAGTCCACTCTCGGGACGAGGGTGTTTACATCAGAGATTCCACACTCAGGATGAGGATATAGTACTTGCACCAGAGAGTCCACACTCGAGACGGGGGTGCCTTGCCGTGAACTAACCAGAGAGTCCACACTCGGGATGAGGGTTTAGTTCTTCCATTGATCTCGTAATTATCGTTCATCCGATAGTTCATTTATACGTGGTTGTTTTAGTGTTCGTGTTCATGTTCGTGTTCGTGTTCGTGTTCGTAGTCATTTATCTTGTTCTTGTTCTTTCTTAGTTATTTTTTTGCGCATGATAAAACTGTTAGATATGCATGTATATTATGTATCTTGCTATGTCCTCTGAGGACCTGATGATCTCTTCAGGTTTAGCGATTGCATGGAGTTAGCTAGTAGTTCTAGATGGCGGAGGATTTTCGGTTCTTGTGGGATTCAGGTATCCTTATTACGTTTATTATTCTTTCGTGCTCTACATTCCTTATCATGAGTTATCCTGTTTATTGGTTCAGTTTAGAGACACTTATTCTTTTCTTTGGAGTCTCATCGGACATATGTGCTAGTGGGCTGCAGACCACGATCCAAAGTGTTCATTCATGTTTTGTATTCTTATTATGGATTGAGATATAGATTTGTTTGCCATGATTTGGCAGTATACCATAGCCTTGACAGCGTTTACGAATTCGAGTCGGGCTGGAGTCCGCTTGATGCGTAGCTGGATTGCTCACGTGCTCGCGTCCGAAAAACGGGTGCGGGTCATGACAAGTTTTTTTTGGTGGCCCATGCAGGTCAGAGCATATCGTATCGGTTACGTAACTGTACTGATATGAGCCTGCGACAATAACTAAACCTTAGAAATCTCAATCCACTCTGCCTTGCAAATTCTTCTTGAAATTCTTAACGTCCTTGAAAACTCATTATTTGCTCTCGATTATACTTCACTGCCTTCTTGTACCATTGATTCCCGTCCCTTCCTATTCCGGGGTGACGAATGATCGTGCTGTCTAGGATTTATCCGAAAATTCTTAAGATATAGTATAATATTGCTTGACTATTGAATATTTGATTGTTTATATATATGAGAGATTATAGATGCCATACGTCCTAGATATCAGATGGTAGAATCGTTAGCAACTAGTTAGAAGGTTATAAGATTTTAGTGACCGTATTTTGAGGAGTAGTATGACCAAATGTGGGTAGAAGTCCTCAAGTATTCGGAGTTATAAAATGACTAGAGAATGTCATAAAATATTTTTGAGAAATTAAATTTGAGGAGATTAAGGTAATAGTAGACTTTGATTTTTAAGGAATAGTTTTGAATTAGAATTTCGAGGACGAAATTATTTTTAAGGTGGGTAGATTTGTAACTCCTCTTCCCAAAATTTTGTGATATATTTTTTATTTTTTTATTTGATTAGTTTACATTTAATTTTTCTATGATCATTGGAGTTTTGACTAAGCCCACATGTGAGTTATGACCATCGTGTGGTCACATGATCTCTAGATAGGATCTATATGGATTCTATAGCTATATTATATTTTATTATAATTTTTAGACATTTTTATATATTTTTAAATATTTATTCTATGAAGATTTATATTTATGAATGACTTTCATAATTTATTTTGAGGCCATTTGTGACTATTTTGAGACCCAATATTTTTTTAGGCTCTATTAGGTTAAATATATTTTCTTTATTTTTCTACAATTTTTCTGGGATTTTTAGATAATTAAATATAGAAAAAACCTATTTTCAAAGACTTCTAGAATTTACTGTGCAAGCCTATGAGAATATATTGACCCCAATATTTTTCTAGGGTTCATTATGCTATTTTATATTTTCTAGAATTTTTTCATAATTTTTGGCAATATTTAAGTATTTATTCATTAAAGTTTATATATTTTTAAAGGCTTCCAATATTTATTATGAGGCCATTTAGGACTAATATGAGGTAAAACATTTTATTTATATTCTAGAAGGTTAAATGTATTTTCTATAATTTTTTGGATTTTTCTGATATTTATTTGGAGTTATTTGGAGTTAAAATAAGTTTTTAACAATTTCTGCATTTAAATTAACTAATTACACAGTCATCTGCACAGTCAGCTGTACAGTCAGCACTGGGCCCACCTGTCGGCGCCCAGCATCCCACCGACTCTCTCTCCTATATATATATATTATTATATTCGTTAAATCTAGAAATTTTAGCAGCTTTTTGTGGGAGAACTCATCTAGGGTTTCCAACTTCCCGAGACGATTACCGTCAACTCCGACGTGATTTTAGCGTACCTTTCTTTTGTTGGATTCGTCTCGAGGTAAGCTTTCTGAGTTTATAATTTATTTTTGTATATATTATTCCTAAATTTCTGGAAAATTCGTAGAGTGTCGGTTGTCCAAAACTTGACACGTTTCGGTGTTTTGGAGATTCCGGGAGAACCAGAAATCGAAATCACGAACCGTTTGAAGTTTCGGAAAGTTAACACACAGCTCTACGATATAAATTTTTTCCAAAAATTATTTCATTTATTTAGTATTTTATTTATTCTGTTGAACTCAGAATTGATCGGTTGAACACCGTTTTGGTCACGATTAGCCATAACGGCGATATCTTTTGACCAAAGCGTGATTTTGCGGCACGGTTGATTCCAGCGCACTCATGACGTTTGATGGCCAAACTTGAATATTTAGATTATATTTATATTATTATTAGGTTAAATTAGGTTTTTAAATAAATTATTCTAGAATTAATTATTATTAGATTAGTAACCCAACTAGCCACTATTCCATGAATTTAGAACTAGAACATTAGAATTGATTTATAGTTTTCGTGCACGGTTCATGGCGCGATATGTGTTATAGGTTGACAGCTCCTAGATCGACATTCCCTCATCCTCGACTTGTGACTACGATTTGTGCAAGGACCACAGGCAAGTATACCTTGCCTTCCTCTACAGTTTTATTTACATGCATTGTATTTCATTTTCCAGTTTTGACTGTTTATGGATATGTGCTTTTCGTATTATATTATTTTGAGTTATTTTCATTACATATAATCGTGTTCATGTTTGGTCTGGTGGTTCACAGAGGGTATTTTTCTTGATCTGTTTACATCCGTGAGTCCACACTCGGGACGAGGATGTCGATTATTTGCACCAGAGAGTCCACACTCGGGACGAGGGTGTTGACTTGACTTAACTTGTACCAGAGAGTCCACACTCGGGACGAGGATGTAGTACTTGCACCAGAGAGTCCACACTCGGGACGAGGGTGCCTTGCCATGAACTAACCAGAGAGTCCACACTCGGGACGAGGGTTAGTACTAACCAGAGAGTCCACACTCGGGACAAGGGTTAGTGTTTAGTTCAAACCCGTGAGTCCACACTCGGGATGAGGATTTGGTTCTTCCATTGATCTCGTGATTATCGTTCATCCGACAGTTTATTTATAAGTGGTTGTTTTAGTGTTCGTATTCGTGTTCGTGTTCGTAGTCATTTGTCTTGTTCTTTCTTACTTATTTTCTTGCGCATGATAAAACTGTTAGATAGGCATGTATATTATGTATCTTGCTATGTCCTCTGAGGACCTGATGATCTCTTCAGGTTTAGCAATTGCATGGAGTTAGCTAGTAGTTCTGGATGGCGGAGGATTTTCGGTTCTTGTGGGATTCATGTATCCTTATTACGTTTGTTATTCTTTCGTGCTCTACATTCCTTATCATGAGTAATCCTGTTTATTGGTTCAGTTTAGAGACTCTTGTTCTTTTCCTTGGAGTCTCATCGGACATATATGCTAGTGGGCTGCAGACCATGACCCATAGTGTTCATTCATGTTTTGTATTCTTATTATGGATTGAGATATAGATTTGTTTGCCATGATTTGGCAGTATACCATAGCCTTGACAGCGTTTACATATTCGAGTCGGACTGGAGTCCGCTTGATGCGTAGCTGGCTTGCTCAAGTGCTCGCGTCCGAAAAGTGGGTGCGGGTCGTGACAATAGGCCTTACAGTAGCAGGAAGCGGTGACATGAGCAGTGGTAGCAGCAAGTTACAGCAACTGCAAGCCACATCTTGGCCTGTATCAGCAGCCAGTAGAGGAGAGCAGTTGTAGCAAATTGAAGTAGCAGTAACAGAACAGCATGATAGCAATAGCTCTTGCTACTTTAGAACAACAAGGTATCAAAGCAGCAGTAGTAGGGATAAGGGAGTGTGTTAGTGTCAAGTGTGAGGGTATAGTTAGTAACAGGGTTTAGTGATAGGTTGGTGATTAGAGGTTTATGTTTAGTGATGGTTTGGATGAGTGAGCTATGATGGTTATATCAGTTAGGATATAGGATGTTAGTTTCAGTTGAATAAGGTATTCAATCTGGAATGGGTGAATATGGCATGAGAGAGAGTGGGTGTTATCTATATATTGACATATCTGTAACGTCCCAGTCCCAAAATACTTGGGACTAGATACGTATCACGCCAGCTGTATACATACGAGTAAATAAAAGACCCGTATGTATACATAAGCTGTAAAATGTAGAAAGCCATGCTCAAACTAAATCTTATCCACAAATATGAAGTTTTAATGATACAATCAAATAGTCATTTGTACAAAAATTGGGCGGAGACATATCCACTACCAACAAGATTAAATAAGAAAAAAATATACAAATAACTGATTTGGTTGAGGGAAGCAAACGACGAGTCCAAGAGCAATCATCACGACGGAATAGAGCGCAAGCCATGGCCTTAGCTAGAGCACCTGTAGAAATCATGAAACACACACCTGGAGAGATCACCAGGTCCTCCGAGGGATGTAACAAAACACATAATATCATGCCATAAACTGAATATTAAGAGCTCAATAGAAAATATACATGCGTAAAGGTTCCTAACCATTCTAGGTAGAATAATGCACTTTAGAAGACAACGTTCTACGCAGGAGCTTAGGTGTTCAGCATAGATAGAGAGAGAGAGTGGCAGTAGGTAGCGCTCATAATAGACACTATCGGCCATGGGCAGATCCGAGCCACTATCGGCCCCGGGGCAGTAAATAGCGCTAATACGAGACACTATCGGCCCAAATCTATGTGTGTACTGAACATGTAGCCCCTACGCTAATAACTTTCTCCTCTCTCCCCATGATACTTTACATGTGTCGACTCCACGATACTGTTTGTTCCTTAATAACTGCCAAGTCTTCTACACAAATCTATTAGCAGTTATTTCCTAACGCACGGCCTGTACGCACCGATGTACAGTCGATACGCAAGTCCGAAGCTATATGCGACTCATAACTCACACACAAGCCGTGGCACATCGTGACAGTTTATGAGATGCTCTAAACATATGGTAGTCCCTTAACTCTAAGCCAATTGCATAAAATATAGTAATTTGCATCTACGTATAGTTTTGAAAGAACAACTTGATAAGAAATAAAACATGCATGATATTGAGCAAGAAAATAAACAGTAAAGGCAAGGTGTCTTGCCTGGTGTTACGCCTGGTGTGGTGCAATAACCCAACAAGTCCGGTTCTGTCCAATGGCTGGGGTCGATATATGAGGGTCCGGATTTTCATGAGAAGAGAAACGTGTGATCAGTCGTGATCAATGGTGAAAATCGAGGAAAAATTGTGAAGAACATACTCATACTTTTTTTTTAGAAAAATATTTCTAATACTTGAGACTAGGTTTTTGTTAGTAAAATAATTTGGTAAATACTTGAAATCTAAAAACCGTTTTAGGCAAAATTCTCTGTTTGTAAAAATAGGATAATCATATCTTAATTTATTATATCGAAAACTAGATTTTAATTAGGCAAAATATTTATAAGTAGTTATAAATAAAAAGCGTTTTAGGTTGCAACTTAATATTTTATATAAATACTTGAAAATACGTATGCTAATTTGAAAAGTGCCTTTTTATTGACTATATATATATATATATATATATATATATATATATATATATATATATATATATATATATATATATATGTGTGTGTGTGTGTGTGTGTGTGTGTGTGTGTGTGTGTGTGTGTGTGTGTGTGTGTGTGTGTATTATACTTTAAAAATCCAAAACAAAAATATTACTATTATTTCATCCAAAAAGCATATAAATTTTATACAGAATCAAATAATGATGTTAATAATAATAATAATAGTAATAACAATAATAATAGTTTTAACAGTAAACTAAATGATAATAATAATTATTAATAATAATAACACTGTACATTCTATTCTTTCTTTTAAAAGAATAGGAAAGAAAGAGAGGAGAGAGAAATAGAGGGGGAGAAGAACTTACTGGAAGGGGCGCGCGGGGTTCGGCTGGGAGGAGGAGGCGGCCGGCTGACAGGCGCCGCGGCTCCGACGCACGGGAGGGGGGGGGGGGGAAGCAGCGGGGGTGGTCCCGCGGTGCTTCGGCGGACGCGTACGACTGGCGTAGGGGATGTCACGACCCGCACCCGCTTTTCCGGATACGAGACGTGTCCAAGCCAGCCTACATCGTAGAGTCGGCGGTAGAACAATGTCAAGCCCACAAGAAATAAATGCTCAACATATAACATTTGCTGCTCATTCACATTTCTAAATTTGTTACAACATTTACAACATTTATAATTAAAGAAAATATAAGATTTTATAATTAATGAAATTGAATACAACTGCTATCTATTTCTAGGTTTCTGTCTGCAAGTACACTCGAATCTCCCAAGATTAGTGAGGCCACAGCTAACCTGAAAAATGATGGTTTCCAGTCAGGAATGAAACAAGTACACAAACCGACGGCAATGCAAAAATATAATAGAATTAATAAGACATGAAAATAACATATGAGATATGAAAACTGGAAAGTACTGATGACATGGCACGGTAGAGAAGAAAATAAAAAATAAATAAAAGACATCTGCCTATGTGGTGTGAAATATCTGTTTCGACATGTGAACGGCTAGGGGTTAAATCCGACACACTGTACTGTCTGCGCCACGGTTTCTAGTCATCTTGTACTCCAATTCCTAATTATGACTAAAACCATCTACCGTAATAATTAACTAAATAATTATTTATAATAATCTAAAATAAACATTTAAATAAATTAAATAAAATAAATAAAATAAAAATATTTCAAAATTTTCGGAAAGGGGAGCTACAAATCTACCCACCTTAAAAATAATTTCGTCATCGAAATTCTAATCCATAACTATTCTTTAAGATTCAATAAGAAGTCTACCTGAACCTTAATCTCCTTAAATTTTAATTCTTCAAAAAAATAGTTTGTATTCTTCTCCTAGCCATATAGCCTCCAGGACTTCTACTCACCTTTGGTCACACTACTCCTCAAACTAAAATCTTAAAATCCTCTAACTGGTTGCTAACAACCTACCAACAAATATCTAGGCATATGGTATCTATAATCCTCTCGTATCTATCAAGCAACCCAAAATTTAGCAAGCAGTAATTTACACAAGTAGCTAAGAAAATATGACGATTCGTCGCTCTGAAATAGGAGGGTCATGATGATAAGGAAAAAATAATCAAGAGTAAATATGAAGTCTCAAGAGCGGTAGAGAGTTTCCAATGATGCAGGTATAAAGAAAGTTTACCAACCATTGAATTATTTGCTAGATTGGGCTACTCTAGTCTAGTCACCTCTGCTAAATCGAAAAACTCTTCGTTTCTTAGAGGGACTTGCAATCCATGCAATACGGAAATTCCGTTCTCAAAATTAATCTAAACAAGGTTCCAAAACAGAACGGAATTTGAGAAATCAAGATTGTGATCTTTTTCCGTGGTTATTTAAACACATGAGCAAGGGATATAAATGCAATACAAGACGTATCGCAACTTCCAGGTAGATGGAATAAGGGTTACGAATGACTTCACATTCTAAGAGGTAAAAACTACATAATAGGTATAAGGACCTATTTCAAGTAGTTCAATTTGATAGTCAAACTATGGTGGTATGCATGGAAGGGTTTTACTGGGTTGTAATGGAATTCCGATTGGACATCAATCGTTGCTTGGATGAACCTCGGATTTCAGTCTCCATTGACTGGTCAAGATCCCAATGATAAAACTATTTTTACTGGATTAGGGTATCCTAGGATAAGTTTCCACCCAAGTGGTTGAGCTAGTTGCCAGTCAGGTTGATTAGCTTGGTTCCTAAAGTCAAAAATGCGCCTTCGGTGACTTCTGTGTTTAAGTAGCACACGAGGCCTCCATTGGGTGGCACACTAGTGGCATGTGTGTAGTGGACTTCGAGTAGATCGTGTCACGCTCCAGAATCCAGAATATTGGAGAGCGGGGGCAGATATAGCCAGCTACGTATAATGAAATAGAATCCACGTCACTATATGATCACGGCTGTCTAGATATATAAGGGTTTAACTACAATCCATCAGTCTCCTATGGTCATGAACAAGCCTATTGTCTCAATCACAAGCAAGTAGTAACAGTTACAAGATGTCAGAGCACCAAATATACAATAGTAAGGCGTCCCATACATTACATATTCGGATGATCATGAAGCTAGTCGTACAAAATGTTAGGACTAGCAAGAGTTTTAGTCAATACATGATCAACCCTAGGATTTGTCAATCATGTTACAGTCCGTAGGCAGACAGTAAGCAAGGATACAATACGAGCTAACATGTGCTCGTCGGCTAAATGCCTCAAAAAAATAATTTTACAATAAAGTGGGAGAACAAAAAGAAACCTACTCATTGCCAGGGTTACGCCTGGTGGTCACCATCTGGCTGGAAGGTCGGTAGATCCTCTGGTGCTGCTCCGATATCTGGCCATACAAAACCAGCTGGGTCAGACCCCAGAAAGAGCAAGTGCCACAAAGGAGGCTTCACTTAGGAACTAAAACCAGCATATCACAAATAATAGTAAAGGTAATCAAAAGATATTGATAATAACTAAGATAACAATAATATATTGAGCACGGAGAAACCATTCAAGTAGCCAGACTGCAACCCTTAAACCAAACAAGGACCGTGGTTGCAATCCTTTGCCTGAATAGAAACCCGCCTCAATTACTATTGATAAGGTAACAAGTCAATAAACAAATAGAGGACACAGAACTGCTCCGGGAGCCAGGTTACAACCCTTAAACCAAACAAGGACCGGGGTTGTAACCCTTCGCCTGAACAGAACTGGACCCCTGATCTTTATTGTTAAGGCAAGCGCAATAAGCAGGACGATATATGATAAGATAACCATGGAACTATTCAGATAGCCAAGTTACAACCCTTAAACCAAACGAGGACCGGGGTTGTAACCCTTCATCTGAACAGAACTTGGTATCCCATCATTTATCGATATAAGAAATCATGTCATGTTACAATCTTGTACAGGATCAGGATAAGACTAACCTGGAATAAACTTCATCCAATCAATCACGGCCAATCAAGAGTACGGCTTGATACTTTTAACTAACTAGGGTTAACACAGGCCTAGTTACTAGCAAGATGTAATGAGATTATCCCAACAGCCACAAGCCCTGCAGACCATCCGGTTATCCAGGTCGAACGTTTGTGAAGAATGCAAAACGTGACTGTGTGCTGGAAATGTGCCCTACTCGTCGGTAGGCTACAAGTCCATTGAATGCGCCCAGATAACGGGATTGCCTGTAGCTGGGTATCTCTTCATGACTACTGAATCATTCTTAATTAACCTTAGTCAATTTCAGTAGGTACCCCTGACCGTGGTACTCAGGGATCCCCATCCTAGACATGATGCAAGACAGTACTGGTTTATTTGTACAAACACAATCGTCCACGGTGTCCAGGTCCTTCATACTTGTCATGTCAGGCTACTGTCATAACAGCATGTCGAGATATATCATGTCAATTTACTTGTCAAGAGTGCGCCACAGCGGACCACTATCGTATTCTATTCTTACCTTATCATAAATAAGAAAAACTTGCATAAAATAACTAGTAACATATTCTTGAAGCCAAGGAAAAGATCTACAACTTTCATGTTTTGAGTTTTTTCAAGATTCTAGCTACAAAACAACTTAAACAGGCAAAAACAGTGAATTCCTGCACAATCGGCGTATGGAATTCCTGCGCAATCGGCGCATGGGATTCCTGCACCAATCGGCGCATGAGATTCCTGCGCAATTGGCGCATGGGATTTCTGCACCAATCGGCGCATGGGATTCCTGTGCAATCGGTGCATGGAATTCCTGTACCAATCGGCGCATGGTATTCCTGCGCAATCGGCGCATGGGATTCCAGTACCAATCGGCGCATGGGAAACTCACGTTGCGTCTTCAATACATGCACGTAGGGAACCTACGCGCATGACACGCTCGGAGTTAAAGGATGCGTTGCCGGGACTTCACGGCGCATGGCCTCCCGGCGCATGGCCTCCCGGGCGCATGAGGTTCCCGGCGCATGGGGTTCATCGTCCCCAAACAGCAAGTTCAGCCATGAAAGTTCCGAAAACTTGCCATGGCCATAACTTCCTCATCCGAAGTCGAAATCAAGCGAAACAAAAGCCAAAACTGCATGAAATTAAATTCTCTACCACATGGAACAATTAGTTTTGGAAATACCAAGTTTTTAGAGATCAAAACCAAGAAAACTAAACGAGAAGGAACTTAAAACTTATATCTACAAAAATATAACCATCAAAACCGAAAACTTCCAGTTCTAAAGAGGCTTAGAATCTAGTAAGGAAGAGAATGGAACAATAAAACATGAGATCCATCATGAAGCAAGTTTGCACTTGCCTAAGCTCTCTCTCTTCCTGGTAGGTGGAAGAGTAAATATGGAGAAGAAGAAGAATAATGAAGAGAGAGAATGAAGGAATGGGTTAATAAAGGATGATGGGGGTGGTAGGTAGGGGTTCTCTCTTGGTTCATGATGAACCAAGCAACCCAACCCGAACCAAGCCAACCCAAACTAAATCGAGCCAAGCCAAGAGATATGTACTATAAGATGAAATACGTACACGTATTTCAAGATACATAATACGAACTACAAGCATTACAACTCTACCCTCCTTAAAAGAATTCCGTCCTCGGAATTTAATCAAGAGGCTAGAATTGCAAGGACAAGCTATAATAATCGTAATCTATAATAAGCAGTCTACCATGCAGTCATTTATTCAAGCAAAAAATTGAAAGCATAAGGCATAAGGAAGACATTATACCTTACGAGTCAAACAGGTCGGGATATCGCGATCGGATATCATCCTCACGCTCCCACGTTGACTCACCCGAAGAGTGATGACCCCAAGCAACTCGGACTAATCTAATAGTCTTGTTCTTGAGTATCTTCTCTCTCCGGTCCAATATAGACACGGGCCTCTCCTCATACGAAAGGTTGGTACCAACAACCAATTCCTAATGATCCAGGATATGGCTCGGGTCCGGGATATACCGTCGTAGTTGAGATACATGGAACACGTCATGCACCTCTCTTAGCGATGGCGGAAGAGCGAGACGATAGGACACATCACCTACTCGCTCCAGAATATCGAACGGCCCTATATACCTAGGACTAAGCTTTTTCCGTACGCCGAAACGAATGACACCACGGTTAGGCAAAATCCTCAGGAATACATGGTCACCGACTGAGAATTCAAGAGGTCGCCGATGGGAATCGGCCCAATGATGCTGGCGATCTTGGGCAACTCGAAGATGGTCTCTGACTCTTCTGACCACTTCAACGGTCTGAGCAATCATTTCCAGACCAAGCATCTGTCTCTCTCCAATATCGTCCCAGGCTAGCGGGGATCTGCACTTCCTACCTTACAGTGCCTCGAACGATGCCATCTGGATACTGGCCTGGAAACTGTTGTTGTACGAGAACTCCACAAGGTGCAGGTGATCTTCCCACGATCCACCGAAGTCGAGTGTACAAGATCTCAACATGTCTTCGAGAGTCTGGATCGTACGTTCTGACTGGCCATCTGTCTGCGGGTGATAAGCTGAGCTGAACTGGAGGCGAGTCCCCAAACTCTCTTGCAGGCTACGCCAAAAGTGTAACGTAAATCTGGAATCTCTGTCCGAGGTGATACTGACTGGTACACCGTGCAATCTGACAATCTGTCGGAGATACATCTCTGCTAGCTGAGCCGTCGACTGACCAACTCTGAACGGGAGAAAGTGAGCCACCTTCGTGAGCCTGTCTATGACAACCCAAATAGCATCTCTGCCAGCCGGGGATCTAGGCAATCCAGTCACAAAATCCATGGTTATATGCTCCCACTTCTATTCTAGAATTGGCAAGGGCTGAAGTAGTCCAGCTGGCCTCTGATGTTCAGCCTTAACTTGTTGGCAAACCAAACATCGAGAGATAAATCGGGCTATCTCCCTCTTCATGCCATTCCACCAAAAGTGCTGACGAATATCACGGTACATCTTTGTACCGCCGGGATGAATGGAATACTGCAAACTGTGAGCCTCCGTCATGATCTCCTGTCGGACATCTCCACTGGGTACACAAAGACGCTTCCTATGTCGAAGTGTACCGTCTTCATGGATACATAACTCTGGTCTTCGTCCTGCCTCACACTCTGCTCTGAGTCGCTGAAGCTTAGAATCTGCTGACTGCACCATCCGGATCCTCTCGACTATAGTGGACTAAACTTGCATGCTAGCCATCAATGCCACACTGGAAGGGAGGACAACTTCTATACCCATCTTCTGAAGGTCTGCTAACAGCTCTGGTTGTGCTGTTAGGAAATAAACTTCGGCTCTCCTGCTCAATACATCTGCAACAACGTTGGCCTTCCCAGGATGATACTGCAAGTTAACATCATAATCCACAAGTAGCTCTAACCACCTTCTCTGACGCATATTGAGATCCTTCTGGGTGAACACATACTTCAGGCTCTTATGGTCGATGAAAATCTCCACCCTATATCCGTACAAGTAGTGCCTCCACAACTTAAGTGCAAATACTACTGCTGCCAACTCCAAGTCATGGGTTGGGTAATTTCTCTCATGATCATGAAGTTGTCGTGATGCATAAGCTATTACCTTCCCATGCTGCATCAGAACACATCCTAGACCTCCGCCTGAAGCATTGCAATATACTGAGAATCCTCCGGTTCCATCTGGAAGCGTGAGAATAGGAGCCATCATCAAGCCTCGCTTCAACCTCTCAAAAGAATCCTGATATTCTGCTGTCCAACAAACTGCACATCCTTGCGGGTCAACTGGGTCAATGGCGCTGAAATTCGAGCAAAGTCTGAAACAAATCGTCGGTAGTAGCCGGCCAATCCAAGGAAACTGCGAACTTCTGCAACTGTGCTAGGCACTGGCCATGTTTCAATGGCCACGATCTTCTGGAGATCCACTTCAACTCCTCCTCGGGTGATGATATGACCCAAGTATGAAATACGATCGAGCCAGAACTCGCATTTACTAAACTTCGCATACAACTTGTGCTCTCTAAGAATCTGAAGAACAACTCTGAGGTGCTGCTCATGCTCCGCTTCACTCTTGCTGTAGACTAGGATGTCATCTAGGAACACAATTACGAACTGATCCAAATAGGGCATAAAGATGCGATTCATGAGGTCCATGAATACAGTCGGCGCATTGGTTGCTCCAAATGGCATAATAAAGAACTCCCAATGTTCATACCTAGATCTGAAAGCTGTCTTCGGGATATCCTGCTCTCTGACTCTGATCTGATGGTATCCTGACCGCAAGTCAATCTTCGAAAACACTGCTGTCCCCTTGAGTTGATCAAACAAGTCGTCTATCCTTGGGAGAGGATATCTGTTCTTGATTGTCACTGAGTTCAAGGTACGATAGTCAACACATAATCTGGACGTACCATCCTTCTTTTTCACAAGAAGCATCGGGGCTCCCCAAGGCGATCCACTAGCACGAATGAATCCCTTGGTTCTGAGTTCTTCAATCATCTTGTACAATATCTCTAGCTCTGACGGTGCCATCCTGTAGACTCTCTCTGATACTGGGGCTGTCCCGGGAATCAAGTCGATAGTAAACTCGATCTCCCGTTCTGGCGGCATCCCTGGAAGCTCTTCTGGGAAAATGTTTGGAAACTCTTCGACTATCCGAGGTAACTGTACTGCTGCTACTGCCATCCGCAACACTGGAGGAGAAGGTTCAACTTCGCCTCGGGAAAAGAAAAATTCTGGCTCGCCTGGGACGCTAAAAATAACCCTGCCGATATGGCAGTCTATCCTAGCATACTGGTCCCTCAACCAATCCATCCCTAAGACTACATCATAATCGGCCATCGGAAACTCTATCAATCTAGCGGGGAATTCTCTACCGCTAACTACGACCCGACACGAGGAAAACACCCTATCTACTCCCACAAGTCCATTACCAGTAAGTATATTGAGCCTTACTGATAATGACTCGGGCTCCAGTCCTACCCGTGTCGCGAATCGTGCTGACATAAATGAATGCGAGGCACCAGAATCAAATAATACTGAAGCTGGAAAGGTGTTGACGAGAATAGTACCTGCCACTACCTCACCTGGTACTATTCCTTCTTCTCCCATGGTCAAAGCCAGCACTTGACCATGTCCCCTGGGTGCGGGTCCCCTCTGTTGAAAATTCCTCTGCCTGCTCTGGATCAGGGCTTGGACTTGGGCATACTGCTGCGGTCTCTGCTGCTGGAATGCCTGGGCCTGCGTCGGCAATGGTCTCGGAAACGGGTACTGCAGCTGCTGCTGCTGCTGGACTGGTGCTGGTCCTCTAACTGAAGGACTAGAGAAGGCCGACGAACTCCCCCTGTTCGGGCAGTTCCCAATCCTGTGGTCTGGGGCACCACAAACCAAGCACAAATCCTGCGCTCTACGACACTCTGATACCACATGTCCTGGCTTCCCGCAGTGTGAACATCCTACTGCGGAAGACTGCTTCTGCTTCTGCTGCTGAGGGTACGTCGGGGTAGAATGCTGAACCGACGTCACTGAGGCCGCCCACCTCGGAGCTCCAATGGTCAAAGCCCTGGCTGCCGGGGCTGGTGCTGATGACTGATTCATCTGGCCGTGAGATCGCTTTCGACCTCCGGTCCTATCCACGATCCTCTGGGAGATATATTCATGCCTCCGGGCTGCCCTCAGTACTGCATCAAAAGTCTGATGCTCAAACTGCTCCACTGCCAATAGAATCTCCAGATGAAGCCCCTGCTGGAACCGTTGGGCTCTATCGAACTCGGTCGCCACCATGGTAGGAGCAAACCGACTAATCTTGGAGAACTCGGCCGTATATCCGTCGACCGTCCTGTCCATCTGCTTCAGATTGGTGAACCTCGTCTGTAGATCATACCGAGCTACAGCATCGAAGTACTTGGTCTGGAATCTCTCTCTGAATACTGCCCAAGCAATGGGTGCCAATAATCCAACGGCCTGCGCTGCCCACCAGCTGCGGGCAAGATCTAGTAACTGCAGACGCACTACGGCCACCTTCTCGTTCTCTGGAGTCCTGGCTGCTTCTAGAATCACCTCTGTGTCCTGAAGCCATGTATCTGCAGCGATCGTATCTTCACTGCCGTCGAAGAAGGAAGGGTTCAAGCGCTTGAAGCTGTTGGCCGTGCTATTACCCTGATGACCTCCTCTGGTCAAAGCATCTGCCACCTCTTGGTGCAAGACATCTCCTCGCCGATCCTGGAAGGCTAATAGCATCCTGATGAGACCCACCAAAGTGCCATCATCATGCTCTGCTGGCTGGACGGGCTGAACTGGTAGTTCTTCTTCGGTGGACACGACTCTGGAGGCTACTCCTGAATGCTGGGCTTGATCTCCAGGTTGTTGCTGGTCCGCGGGAGGTGCTCCGCCTTGCTGATCGGCAGGTCCAGGAACAATGCCGCTGAAGAAGACGACATAGGAAACAATAAGGAAGGACCAGGACAGATCAACGATACAATCATGTGATCAGGTCAAGATTTTCAGGGATCAAGAGGATACGAGTAAAGATTAAGGGGGAGTACTGATTGAGACATCTATTCGGTAAACCCTCACATATCTTGATTTACAATACCTGCATGGGCTACCACTAAAACCTTGTCACGCCCCAGAATCCAGAATACTGGAGAGCGGAGGCAGACATAGCCAGCTGCGTATAATAAAATGGAATCCACGTCACTATACGGTTACGGCTGTCTAGATATATAAGGGTTTAACTACAATCCATCAGTCTTCTATGGTCATGAACAAGCCTATTGTCTCAATCACAAGCAAGTAGTAACAGTTACAAGATGTCAGAGCACCAAATATACAATAGTAAGGCGTCCCATACATTACATATTCGGATGATCATGAAGCTAGTCGTACAAAATGTTAGAACTAGCAAGAGTTTTAGTCAATACATGATCAACCCTAGGATTTGTCAATCATGTTACAGCCCGTAGGCAGACAGTAAGTAAGGATGCAATACGAGCTAACATGTGCTCGTCGGCTAAACGCCTCAAAAGAATAATTTTACAATAAAGTGGGAGAACAAAAAGAAACCCACTCGTTGCCAGGGTTACGCCTGGTGGTTACCATCTGGCTGGAAGGTCGGTAGATCCTCTGGTGCTGCTCCGATATCTGGCCATACAAAACCAGCTGGATCAGACCCCAGAAAGAGCAAGTGCCACAAAGGAGGCTTCACTTAGGAACTAAAACCAGCATATCACAAATAATAGTAAAGGTAATCAAAAGATACTGATAATAACTAAGATAACAATAATATATTGAGCACGGAGAAACCATTCAAGTAGCCAGACTGCAATCCTTAAACCAAACAAGGACCGGGGTTGAAATCCTTTGCCTGAATAGAAACCTACCTCAATTACTATTGATAAGGTAACAAGTCAATAAACAAAGAGAGGACACAGAACTGCTCCGGGAGCCAGGTTACAACCCTTAAACCAAACAAGGACCGGGGTTGTAACCCTTCGCCTGAACAGAACTGGACCCCTGATCTTTATTGTTAAGGCAAGCGCAATAAGCAGGACGATATATGATAAGATAACCATGGAACTATTCAGATAGCCAAGTTACAACCCTTAAACCAAACAAGGATCGGGATTGTAACCCTTCATCTGAACAGAACTTGGTATCCCATCATTTATCGATACAAGAAATCATGTCATGTTACAATCTTGTACAGGATCAGGATAAGACTAAGCTGGAATAAACTTCATCCAATCAATCACGGCCAATCAAGAGTACGGCTTGATACTTTTAACTAACTAGGGTTAACACAGGCCTAGTTACTAGCAAGATGCAATAAGATTATCCCAACATCCACAAGCCCTGCAGACCATCCGGTTATCCAGGTCGAACGTTTATGAAGAATATAACACGTGACTGTGTGCTGGAAATGTGCCCTACTCATCGGTAGGCTACAAGTCCACTGAATGCGCCCAGATAACGGGATTGCCTGTAGCTGGAAATCTCTTCATGACTACTGAATCATTCTAGTTAATTAACCTTAGTCAATTTCAGTAGGTACCCCTGACCGTGGTACTCAGGGATCCCCATCCTAGACATGATACAAGACAGAACTGGTTTATTTGTACAAACACAATCGTCCACGGTGTCCAGGTCCTTCATACTTGTCATGTCAGGCTATTGTCATAACAGCTTGTCGATATATCATGTCAATTTACTTGTCAAGAGTGCGCCACAGCGGGCCACTATCGTGTTCTATTCTTACCTTATCATAAATAAGAAAAACTTGCATAAAATAACTAGTGACATATTCTTGAAGCCAAGGAAAAGATCTACAACTTTCATGTTTTGAGTTTTTTCAAGATTCTAGCTACAAAACAACTTAAACAGGCAAAAACAGTGAATTCCTGCACAATCGGCGCATGGGATTTCTGCGCTATCGGCGCATGGGATTCCTGCACCAATCGGCGCATGGGATTCCTGCACCAATCGGTGCATGGGAAACTCACGTTGCGTCTTCAATACATGCGCGTAGGGAACCTACGCGCATGACATGCTCGGAGTTAAGGGATGCGTTGCCGGGACTTCAGGGCACATGGCCTCCCGGCGCATGGCCTCCCGGGCGCATGAGGTTCCCGGCGCATGGGGTTCATCGTCCCTAAACAGCAAGTTCAGCCATGAAAGTTCCGAAAACTTGCCATGGCCATAACTTCCTCATCCGAAGTCGAAATCAAGCGAAACAAAAGCCAAAACTGCATGAAATTGAATTCTCTACCACATAGAACCACTAGTTTTTGGAAATACCAAGTTTTTAGAGATCAAAACCAAGAAAACTAAACAAGAAGGAACTTAAAACTTAGATCTACAAAAATATAACCATCAAAACCGAAAACTTCCAGTTCTAAAGAGGCTTAGAATCTAGTAAGGAAGAGAATGGAACAATAAAACCTGAGATCCATCATGAAGCAAGTTTGCACTTGCCTAAGCTCTCTCTCTTCTTGGTAGGTGGAAGAGTAAATGTGGAGAAGAAGAAGAATAATGAAGAGAGAGAATGAAGGAATGGGTTAATAAAGGATGATGGGGGTGGTAGGTAGGGGTTCTCCCTTGGTTCATGATGAACCAAGCAACCCAACCCGAACCAAGCCAACCCAAACTAAACCGAGCCAAGCCAAGAGATATGTAATACAAGATGAAATACGTACACGTATTCTAAGATACATAATACGAACTACAGGCATTACAGATCGCAACCATATATTGGGTCGAAAGAATTGAGTCGAGATTGAGGCTCTAATGGAAGTCGAGAAGTATACCGACATTATGGTAATGGTTATAGCTAGTCCTTTTGACCTAAAAGTCGTACCATAAAAGTAGAGTACAAGGGAACGGGTTTGAGTGGGACATGATATACCTAGATGAAGGTGGACTCGTCTAGATCTTACATATAAAATTTGTTGGGAGGTAACAACTGGTCTCGTACTCCAAATATTAATGACACGGCCGGGGACACAAAATGATCTAAACGGAAAGTGGGAGTCCATGAGACACTAATTATCATCCTAATAGGATTTATGCTAATCAATCGGAAATCCTTGTACATTCCAAAATTTTAGAAAGCTTACAGTCTACCCACCTTAGAAGCTAGGACATGGTTTTAGAAATAATGAGGTTAGAAGGATTCCAAAGTCCGGATACTGTACCTCGACTCTTGTTAATAGAGAATAAGGCACAGTGTTACAGGATACCGTAGATATAAGTCATGTCAAGGATCGTTCCTCAATAAATGGAGAACGAGTGTGTATAATAACCCATGGTCGATAAAATAGAATGATCTACTTGTCCAGTATACATGAGTTATCGACAGGGTAACCAACTCTAAGGCACATCATATGAAAAGATTTCTAACGACTGGGTCGTGAATTTCTATTTGTGTCAAACTAGTCAGACTATTGTCACAAGGGTTCTAGTTAAACCAAGCTTCAAACAAATGATTAGAGGCCCACAACATTTGGTCTCTTGAGAATATGTAGTCTCCTAGGTTGGCATTTGATCAAGGGAAAGATCCTGCTCATTTTTGGACTCCAATGACTTGAAGATCAAGATAGTAGGTTTTAGGGTCGAAGGGAGGACGAGTAACTCAAGGCAAGGTTCCAGTCACAGGGCTGGCCGATGGTAGCTAGACTTGCGTATACAACTATCATAGCCATGAGAATACTCTGTATCTACCTATTAATTACGAGCTTTCGTCTTTCTAATCAGTGAAGACGAAAACAATAAAGAGTTCAAGAGAGATGTCACTGAACACAATTACATGATTCAAGAGCGAATGTTTAATTCAAAAAGAATTGTCAAAGTAGTCTCGGATGAGATCCTAGAGACATCTATATCTCAATCCACGTAGGGTAATTAGATGAAGTTAGATGAAGAGCGAACCAAATGTATCATGGTTGATCAGACCGTAATACAATAATTCTGATTAGACAATATGTTAGCGGGCGTCCCCAATAAACATATGTCTCGAATCAAGCTCGATAAAAGAACAAGCTTGTAAAAACTAGACTGTAATAGCAACATTGGTCAAGATAGTCAAAATACAAGTATGTAAGTTTTTTGAAAAGGAGGCACAAGTAGTTCGAGTTTTGAGAGAATCAAAACCTAACCTGGTGTCATTGCTTATACAGTCATTCTACTATCTTCTATCCATTCGGCCTTAGTCGACTAATGGGTTATGGAACTCTGAATTCTATATTCTAAGTAACCTATTAGTGTCAGTCAATTACCTCGTTAATAGATCACATGGTCCACGGATTGCTAGGTTGGGAGACATGCTACCTAATCTTACAGAATCCTGTCCTAAACTTGTAATCACGTCTGAAGTCATTTCACCGAGAGTTATGTCTCGTCCATATATTCTGGCTGTGGTAAACCCTTGGTTCCGTGATTTCAAATATGTTATCAGATACTCTACCATACATCAACACAATGTCTAAAGAGATCAACGAAGATATAGTTTTAGCAATGTTCCATAAACTATGATTCTTTGAAATGGTTTCAATTCTGTGGGTTGTGCCTCGCCAGTGCGCTGCTGGCTGCAGTGAACCCACATCCTCCACTCTCAAATAATTGACGACAGTGCGCTGCTGTCTAACCATTATTAGTTAACTAACGTTCTTTTAACTATATCCGTAAAAACTCATGAGCTTCTAGAGATTCAACAAGTTGACAAAAAAGAAAGCGTAGGTATTTGTCCTATCAGTCACAACACTTAAATTAAAAGAGCTAACATGGAGGAAATAATAAAAGACGAAAGGAATACAAACATTCTAGTATATATTTCATGTGCATTTCAATGGTTGAGAAAAAAATCTCAAATCAATCTACCTCGAGATTCGTATATGAATAGCAGGATTAGAAATTATAAACCAGTCCCTTTCAACAAAATAGAATTTTTAAAATAGGCAATTCTAACTCGTGATATGAGATTTATATCTAAATAAGAAAATTGAACAGTTTATCAAAATCAACGCCTTAATTCTAGGCAAGCCTAACATACCAAGCGAATAGTATATCCTGATCGGATCATATCGTCATATCAAAAGTAAGAGTATAGCTATAGGGATCTAGCAAGCTATCTAAATTGTATGGCCTATCTAATAACCTTAACTACCCAATGGTCAATTTGAACAAGGGACTCCTAGTCCGAGTTATTCTCCTAAATTATTGTAATCCTAATTGTGAATGAGAATTTCCTGGGCGCAGGCTCGCAATGGTACGACTAACTTAATTACCATCACGAGTTCACAATCTTTTACAAAAACTGACCTGCATGGGCCACCACAAAAAACTTGTCACGATCCGCACCCGCTTTTCCGGATATGAGACGTGTCCAAGCCAGCCTACGCCGCAGAGTCGACGGTAGAACGCTGTCAAGCCCGCAAGAAATAAATGCTCAACATATAATATTTGCTGCTCATTCACATTTCTAAATTTGTTACAACATTTACAACATTTATAATTAAAGAAAATACAAGATTTTACAATTAATGAAACTGAATACAACTGCTATCTATTTCTAGGTTTCTGTTTGCAAGTACACCCGAATCTCCCAAGCTAAGTGAGGCCACAGCTAACCTAAAAAATGATAGTTTTCAGTCAGAAATGGAACAAGTACACAAACCGACGGCAATGCAAAAACATAATAGAATTAACAAGACATGAAAAATAACATATGAGATAAGAAAACTGGAAAGTACTGATGACCTGACACGGTGGAGAAGAAAAAGAAAAATAAATAAACGACATCTACCTATGTGGTGTGAAATATCCGTTTCGACATGTGAACGGCTAAGGGGTAAATTCGGCACACTGCACTGTCTGCACCATGGTTTCTAGTCATCTTGTACTCCAATTCCTAATCATGACTAAAACCATCTACCGTAATAGTTAACTAAATAATTATTTATAATAATCTAAAATCACCATTTAAATAAATTAAATAAAATAAAAATATTTTAAAATTTCCGGGAAGGGGAGCTACAGGGGAGATCGGCGCCAGATCTGGGTTGGAGGCCGCGGGTGGGGCGGAAGCCCACTGGCGGCGGCGCGGATCCGGCCGATGTCCCGACGATGCGGTTGGGCACGGACCTGCGGGCCAGGCTGCTGAGGTGGCTTTGAACGGAAGCACGACGGATCGGCGGTGGTCACGAATCGGGAGGAGGAGGCGACGGGGAAGCGGGGAAGCACGGCCGGTGGTCTGTCAGAGTGGTAGGGCAGCACGATGGCGCTGTCTCCGGACTGATGGCATGGATACGGAGGCGTCGTGCTGCAGGGTGCTCGTCGGGGATGTGCTCCGTCTGACGCGACGGCTAGACCCTGGGGTGTCGGGGCGGTGGCTGCGCCGAGCACGACGGATCGGCTGGCTCAGGTTAGGTTTTTCCCCTTCTAATTCATCTAATGGTGGTCGGGGAGTTCCGGCCGGAGGCCGTGGCGGTGATGATGGAAGGGCGGTGTTGTCGAATGGCTATTGGTGGTGGCGAAATTGTGCTCGGGAAAGGCTGCGGCGAGGACGGGTGTATGCAGGCGGCATTTAGTTTAGGGTCAGATTTGGATGAGTCGTATCGGGTGTGCCCGATGTAGGTCCTAAAAAATCAAGTTGCACCTATCAACAAAGTCATAAGATCAAGAAATACAACTTTCAAATGAACTGCACAGAGATCAGATTACGCATCATTCAGATTGCGTACACTAGACTGCGCACACTTTCAACTGCGCAAGCTGACGTGGCAATATCATCATTACCTGACAGAGAATCAGATCTTCTGACAGCTGACAGCACGAAAAATGAGGAGACTGTTCGTTTATTGTGCCACACAGTGCTCGAGGACAGCTGTACAGACAGCGCAATCTGTTGATAGTGTAATCCATCTCAGCGCCATCCATGCTAGCGTAATCCAATGCCAGCGCAATTCATGTCACGCACTTCATCACTTCAACTGACAAAAGCACACGTGGCATTCATGCCATCAATTGCTCGTTACGTGGCAACCGTCTACACACGATCATGCGCATTTCAATCAAATGATGCCATGTATCCAAGACAGTTAGCCCACGACCAGACAACTGCCTGCGCAGTCTGGTGCTGTGCAATCCAGTTCCTGCGTAATTTAACTTGCGCCATCCAGAATAACTAAAAGTTAGTTATTTCTAGAACTCTATAAATAGTTTCAAGTCTTCATTCAAGGGGATCAGACATAAAAGTTTAGAAATATCAGAGAGTTCAGGAGTTCTTGCCCAAGTGCTGCTGCATTCTTCCGAGGCTTTTGCCTTCAAATTCAGATGCTACCGTCTTCAAAGTTCACATCGTCCAAGGGATAAAGCAATCATCTTCTAGATTGGATTCCTACAGTTATACTTTTCCAGAATTCTTGTAATCTTTACAAAGTTTGTATCAATAAAGTTCATACTTTTGTTTTTGCAAACAAAATGGCGACTCTGCTGGGGACGACTTTCTCCTCCGACGAGGAAGTGACAACTCAATGTGACGTTGCGTCTATCGGGAAGACGCAGAAGACGCTGGTTGTGAAGGTCAACCAGACGGCCTACGAAGCCATGATCAACTCCAAGATCACCCCCCACACTGCAACAACTTCTGCCATGAGCAAAGTGCGTCCTGTGTCGGTCCCCAAGACTGCTGCACAGTCTGGCAGTTCTGTCACCAAGGCTGCTACACAATCTGTGGCACAGTCTGCTTCAAAGACTGCTGCACAGTCTGCCAGCAAGACTGCTGCGCAGTCTATCCATTCTGCCACCAAGCTTGGTGCGCAATCTGCTGTTTCAACTGCTGCACAATCTGTCTCAACTACTCATGCGCAACCTGCTGTTGCCAGTACACAAGAGACTTCATATGCTGCCCTATCAAGGTGCAAAACTCCTCTGCCTCTGGCGCAGTTGGCTGCCAATCTTCCTGCACAAAATAACACTCCAGCAACTAGAGTGCACCCCAAACACTCTGTGGCCAGAATTCTTGATGCGCAAACCATAGTGTCTGTGGCCAGAACCAGAAAGTCATCTGCCAAAGACTCTCCTGCGCAATCTGCCAATGCGCCATCAACTCATGCGCAAATCGTGCCTGCGCAATCTAAGAAAGACAGCCCCTTGGCTAATCTTTCTTCTTCTCACAACAAGGGGAAGAGTGCTGCTCATCTCCAACACCCTGCTGCTCCTGCACAATCCACTGGGGGTAGTCCTTTGGCTATTCCTCCTCCTCTCCAAAATAAAGGAAAAGGCCCTTTGGTCTTTTCTCAAACTTTCTCGTCTCATGATTTGGAATACAACAGAGGAAAACGCTCTTTAGCTAACCCTTCTTTCCAAAACAAAGGAAAATGCCCTTTGGTCTTTTCTCAGTCTTCCTCAATTTTTACCGTTGAAGATCAAACTGAATGTGCTCCGGCATCAGTCAGTACAAAAACTCTTTTAAATAAGGATTCTTCTCTCCATGTTAAAAGAACTTGTACTGATCAGAGAGGTATTCTGCCTACTCCAGTAGCAGAGTTCCAAGATCTCCCAACCCTCAAGATCTTTCGTTCAAGATAGAGAAAATTGCTGGTGTCTCAAACAGAAACCTCTGGGGGTGAGTTTGCTGATTTAAGAACATATCTCAATCGACCAACTTCGGTGAAACGCAAACAACCAATACCGAAGATCAAACATCATCAGAAGCAAACTTCCAGGATCAAGAATCCAGACAATTATGCCAATGAAATAAGCACTTCCCTGTACACTCAAGGGACAACACATTTGAAGAACCGGAACCATGTTTCGAATATTATCAAAGAACATGTCCCTCGAACTTCTGCTCGTCCCATTACTGTTCCTGATCTCCGAGAACATCTCAAGCAAAAATGGGACAACATCCCAACATCCCCAATGCAACCGCTTGGACATCACTGCAACCACAAAGTGGTCATCAAGTGTTATTGTCAGACAACAAGACGATCTGTCTTCAATCGTCTGAACTTTTCAATCTCTAAACCTATGTCTGAAGATGAAGACGAGGTTTTGTACGCCTCTGTCAACATTGAAGAACAGTTTGGCAACTCTAGAGGGGGGGTGAATAGAGTATATATGTATAATGACCAATAAAAAATTAACTCTTTCACTAACAATGAATAGTCAGAGTAAAATGCGGAATGTAAATGAAAGACAAGAGAGCATACGCAAACACAGCAGTTTTAACCTGGTTTCCCTCGTGGAGGACTAGTCCAGGCCTGAGAACTCTAGCTCAGGATTAAATCCACTATTTGTGAAATAGTAGCTTACAACCCGTGCCTTTTCTTCAGAAGAGCACGTCAACTTCTTACAGAGAATCGCAGTGGCGATTTGCTTGGAATTGTCCAAGCGATTTCTTCACTCTTGCACAAGAATCCTAAATGAGAGATGCTGAGCACTCGAGACTTAGGAGGCTTGTGGCTAGTAGATGGGAAGGGTATGGCTTATAGAGCTTGTAGGAGAGAAGAGAAGAGAAGATTGAGTGATTCAAAATGAGAGAATTCATGCCCTATTTATACTGATTTTAGGGACAGAATTCGGCCAGAATTCGGGTAAGGAAATTCAAAAATTTGGCCGTTGGACAGCTAGCAAACAGCTAACCCTAAAATTAGGGTTCCTGATTTCTAGGGGACAGAGTTCGGCCCGAACTCTGTGTGGAGGCAGAGTTCGGCCCGAACTCTGTCTCCAGAGCACAGAATGGTCCTAAGAGGGACTTGTGGGCAATTTGGTTTTGGTGGAGCTTGGGATTTTGGGTAGGCTTGTATACTAAGTTCCAAGAGCTCAGCATAACTCAGAGTACATAAATCTAGACTCAATGAAATCATAAAATACAGACTCCAGAACACACTGAGAGCTGAAGACTGAGCTGTCATCTGTCTTGAACTGAATGCAGTCGTCGTGTGTCGTATTGAATTTATACAAGTATTATTTGGTCAATATAGTCAATATTTGGTTGACTGTGACTTTGTGTCAACAATCTCCCCCATATTGATAATTGACAAAATAATATATGTATATTTCAATATTCATACCTGGACACAGTTGATTGTAATATAGCTCCATAGCTCCCCCATAAACGATGCCTGAGCTAAGCGAAAATAGCTCCCCCGTAAACCATGAGCGGTGTCGAGCTAGAAGCTATAGCTCTCCCCCGTACAAATTGCATAGTTCCTGTGATCTGATAGATGATATTTTCCAGAGCAAGAAGCACAGATATACACAGATATACGAATGCATAGAGCCAGTAATAGTATCCCAAAACAAGCACAAAATATACATATGTTTCTCCCCCTTTTGGCAGTTAGCAATATAATAAACAATGAATAGTAATGCAACCACACTAAGAGAAGAAACAGTATAATATGGAGCAAAATAAGCATTGACATAGAATGATAATAAAGATAGATAATGTCATCCACCAAACCAAGTGGCCAACTCATAAACATAGTATATAAAACCAGCTACATGAATCCATAAGAAACTAAATAACTGAAAGCAAAAATAACTAAGACCATCAGCAGTGGCAGCAGCAGCAGATAGTAGCCAGTCTCCATCATGGAGCACGAGAAGGTCCTGGAACATCTGATGGACCATGGAAAGATCCAACGAAAAGGTCCTGGAACATCTGAAGATCCACAAAAGTATCATCTGGATCCATATACTGCATGACCCACGGATCATCAATGCGATAACCCGCGCGCGCTGGATCCCTCTCAATAGGCATATGCAGATCAGGATGACGAGCAAGTGAATACCGCATATCATGCAGAGAGTTCCCAAGGGCACTAATCTGCAGAGTGGTACGGTAATCATGCTGCGTCCAGCGATCATCCTCAATAGCAAAACGATCGCGAAGCATAGTCTGAAGTGAATCCAAGGTAGCAGGAGGTGCAGTCTGACCGAGTGGAGGGGCGTTAGGCTCCTCATCAGCAGACGAATTAGTAGCAGCAACAGGCTGAAGGAGTCGTGCCGGAGATAGAAAGGTAGGTGCCGGCAGAAACGGACAAGCATCAAGTGGTATGTGAAAAGCACGAAAGATCATAGGAAGATACAGAGGATAAACCAAAGCTCGTGGTTTCCTCCTACAGCGAATCATCCAGTCCATCATAGTACGTGGAAGATTGAAATGAATTCCAAAGTGAAGATGATAAAGAGCAGAAATTTCAAGATAAGTAATTTCATCAGGGGAACCGATCTTGGGTAGAATGGTGTTAGAAATGATCCAATGAAGATCAGAAAAATATGGATTGAGATATTTTGTCATGAGCTTTCGAGGACGTGTGTAAGGAGAGCACAAATCGTCCTTGAAGCTTTCAAGAGAAAGTCCGTTGGGAAAATGGAACGAGCGAGCATCAACAAGTCTTTTCCAAGAACTTGGCTCAAGAAGATCAAGAAATTCTGCTAATTCAAAGTCATCAAACGAGATATCGATACCAGCAACTCGTGAATAAATACGAAGATCATCAAAGGTTAAGTTGCAGTAGAACATTTGAATGGCATGATGATAAATAGCAGAGGATGTAGTGACAAGTTCATCAATATAAAGGTCATGGAATAAAGAATCATATTGAGAGAATATTGAAAAATTGATAGGATGTCCCGTGAATACCTGACGATTCCGAAAGTCACTAAACCAGTTGTTTGATGCATCAAGTGAGACAAAAAGTCTATTGTCATAAGTGGAAGGATGTAGAGGACGAGGTGGATTGAATAAAGGGTGAGGTGGTTGAGGAAGTTCAATGATTTGTTCAATTGATGGAGAAGAATCTGAAGAGGAAATACTCTCAATGCGAATCCTCTTCCCACGATTGAACAAGCAAGGAGCCATTAAAAGATATTAACTAGAAGATAGAAAATATGAATGATACCTCAAACAGGTAAAGAGCAATGGAGGATAATGGAGAGGAGACACCTTTTTGTTGATTTGAGAAACAATGGGGTGCTCTGGATCAAAAACTAGGGTTAGGGTTTCAAGGAAAGAATGTGTATAGGTGAAAAAAGGTGGTAATAGTGAAGGAGAGAGGTAGAATCCCGACATAAAGTAGGGTTTTGTCTTTTGGTCGGGTGAAATATGGACCATTGGATTAGAAAAGATCCAACGGTGGAGCCAGATCCCGATTCTGGAACCTAGGGACCGAACTCGGCCCGAACTCTGATATGGGCAGAGTTCGGCCCGAGTTCTGGCTCAATAGTCCAGAACTTAAAAAGGCAAAAGTCAGGAAGAAAATGTTCAATAATTAAACAAAATGACAGTCGGGAATAACAAAGAGTGTTGAATGAAAGAAATAGATAGAGAGGTATACAGAAAATAGAATGAACTTTTAGAAAATGTCAATTAGGCAATATTAAATTGAAACAAGCCATATAATAAATAAGGACATATACTGTGGTTCAATAGTCCAAATTTGCCATGGGTTAGCTGCAGGGGCCGGATCCCAGCTAGCGGTAGTCCTGAGGACTAGTGCACCGTGTCGCTTAGGCTTTTACGCCTTGTTGTCAGAAGGACCCTTTCGGCTTGTACCCATACCAAATTCTTTGTAAGGAATCACAATATACACGATATTTACGCAGGTGAGTTTCAATTTATGACTGCTTCATCTAAGATTCCAAGTTCACGACAAAGAAAATTGAAGCGCTCTTCGGATAGTGGCTTAGTAAAGAAGTCTGCCAGCTGATGATCAGTGTCAATAAATTCTAAGTTAATCGTGCCATTTTGCTGATGATCGCGCAAAAAATGGTGTCTGATCTCAATGTGTTTAGTGCGTGAGTGACAGACAGGGTTCTTAGTCAAATTGATGGCACTAGTATTGTCACAGAATATAGGAATATGCATGAAAGATAACTTATAGTCTTCAAGGGTTTGCTTCATCCACAGAATCTGTGCACAACAACGCCCAGCTGCTATATATTCAGCTTCTGTTGTGGATAGTGCGACAGAGTTCTGCTTCTTGCTAAACCATGAGACTAGAGCCTTTCCTAACAAATGACACGTGCCGCTCGTACTTTTACGGTCGACCTTGCATCCAGCAAAGTCAGCATCAGAGTAACCGATGAGGTCAAATGATGTTGACTTGGGATACCATAGGCCCACTGTAACCGTACCCTTAAGGTATCGAAAGATACGCTTAACCGCGGTCATGTGAGATTCCTTAGGATTTGCTTGATATCTAGCACATAGGCAAACACTAAACATGATATCGGGGCGACTAGCAGTTAAATAAAGTAAGCTGCCTATCATACCTCGATACTTACGTTGATCAACAGGTTTGCCGCTCTCATCTGGTTCGAGTTTGGTTGAAGTAGCCATTGGCGTGCTAATTGGTTTGACGTTGTCAAGGTCGAACTTCTTCAGCATGTCCTTGGTATACTTCGATTGACAGATGAAAGTTCCATTTGCCAGTTGCTTTACTTGCAGGCCAAGAAAGTAGTTGAGCTCTCCCATCATGCTCATCTCAAATTCTGTCTGCATACACTTGGCAAATTCTTGACAAAGAGTTTCATCAGTAGATCCAAAAATAATATCATCAACATAAATTTGAATTAATAGAATGGTGTCTTTGAAAGATTTGATAAACAGTGTAGTGTCAATTTTCCCTTTAGAAAAACCTTTCTCAAGCAGGAAGCTGCTTAGCCTTTCATACCAAGCTCTGGGAGCTTGTTTAAGGCCATAAAGCGCTTTCTTTAGCTTGAACACGTGGTCGGGAAATTTGTGATTTTCAAAGCCAGGGGGTTGTTTGACATAAACTTCCTCCTTAATAAAGCCATTCAAGAAAGCACTTTTAACATCCATTTGAAATAATTTAAAGTTCTGATGATTGGCAAAAGCACAAAGCATCCGAATGGATTCAAGTCTAGCAACAGGAGCATATGTCTCATCGTAGTCGATACCTTCCTCTTGGTTGTATCCTTGAGCTACTAGACGAGCTTTGTTACGTGTGACTGAACCATCTTCATTTACTTTGTTTCTAAACACCCATTTGGTACCAATTATTGAATGATTGGCCGGTTTAGGAACTAGTTCCCATACTTGGCTTCTTTCAAATTGGTTGAGTTCTTCTTGCATAGCAGAGATCCAAAATTCATCAGTAAAAGCTTCAGAAATGTTTTTAGGCTCTACTTGTGAAATGAAGGCAGTGCTAGCAACAGAGTCTCTTAATGATGATCTAGTAGTAACTCCACGTGACACTTCACCTATGACTAAATTTTCTGGATGTGAAGGTTTGAATGAGAATTTCTTAGGCAAACCCTCCAGAGAATTAGTTTCAGTTGAAGTATTCATTGGAGTAGAGGAAGTTGATGGCACAACATCATCATCAAGAGTACTTACTGCACTGTTATCTTCATCAAAAGTCACATTTGTTGACTCCTCCACAATAAGTGAGCGTTTATTGAAAACTCTATATCCCTTACTTTTGGCAGCATAACCAAGAAAGATACCATCGTCAGCTTTGGCATCAAATTTGCCTAAGTTGTCTTTGGTGTTAAGGATAAAACATCTGCAGCCAAAAACTCTGAAATAAGAAACATTTGGGGTTCTCCCAAACCAAAGCTCATAGGGTGTTTTCTTCGAAATGGGACGAATAAGCACCCTATTTAAAAAGTGGCATGCTGTACTTACAGCTTCTGCCCAAAAATATTTCGGAAGAGAAAATTTATTCAACATGACTCTAGCCATATCGCCAAGAGTCCTATTCTTCCGCTCCACAACACCATTTTGTTGAGGAGTTCTAGGACAGGAAAATTCATGATCAATACCATTTGCATTACAAAAACTTTCAAAATCTGAATTTACGAATTCGCCTCCATGATCACTTCGGATTCGAGTAATCATGTAGCCTTTTTCGTTTTGAACTTTATTTACAAAAACTTTGAAAACAGAGAAAGCATCGCTTTTATTAGCGAGAAAGAAAACCCAAGTAAATCTCGAAAAATCATCAATAATAACAAAAGCATATAGTTTGCCACCAAGGCTAGCTATTCTACTAGGACCAAATAAATCCATATGGAGTAATTGCAAGGGTCTAGTAGTACTTACAGAGTTGATGGAATGAAATGAGGATTTAGTTGCCTTGTTAAGTTCACATTCGGCACATACCGTGTCCTTTTTGAATGTGATGTCAGGCAATCCTCTCACTAGCTTCTTGGTAGAAAGCCTGGATATAACATCCATGTTGGCATGACCGAGACGCTGGTGCCATAGTAGTCGTTCGTCTTTGTGTGCATATAAACATCTACCTGCATGGTTAGTATTTATAGAGAGATAGAAAATATAGATATTGTCCTCTCTTTTCCCTTCAAAAGCAATGTCTCCTGTTGACCTATCGTAGATGTAGCAACAGTTTTGTCCAAAGTTAATATCATATCCATGATCAGCAAGATGGCTAATGCTGAGCAGGTTATGCTTTAACTCGGTCACTAGGCAGACATCCTTTATAACAGGAGAAGGAGGATGACCAATGATACCGTTACCTATTATATGCCCTTTGAAATTGTTACCGAAGGATACGTATCCTTCTCTTTTCATCGATAGTGATGCAAAAAGATTTGCGTCTCCCGTCATATGTCGCGAGCATCCACTATCGAGAATCCACTTACTCTCAGTTGAGGAGGAAAGGTCCACCTACATCAAGAGTAGATGTGACCTTTGGTACCCATTTTCTTGAGGGTCCTGAAAAGTTAGTTTTTGGAAACCAAGCATATATTTTCTTGTCTACCAGTCTTCTAACTCTACACTGTGGTGAAATGTGTCCATGTTTTCCACAGTAAGTACAGATGGCATTTTTATTTATACTAGGAGCATGAGAATGATATCTATGAGCAACAGGATGAGGATGATATGGAGAATTAGCATGGTAATGATGACTATGCTTAGAGTGAGTGGCATGATGATGATGTCTGTGTGTCATAGCATGATGATATTGACTGTGAGGAGTGGCATGCTGAAATGGCATAGTGTGATGTTGTGGCATGATATGATGATTTTGCTTATGTGGCATAACATGATGATTTTGTCTACGTGGCATGGCATGTTGATGAGGTATGGTATGATGACTTTGTCTATGTGTAGAGTGATATTGGTTGTGTCTTTGTGCAATATGATGAGTATGAGGAGTATTTTTACGTGCATGTGGTTTGTGAAAGTTTGTGTAAATAAATGCATGGTTATGTGCTGTATGAGGGTGACGTGGTTGACTAGCATGAGTGGTGTTGTGCTCATGTGATTGGGTTTGAGGTTTAGCCACCTGTTTTCCCAATTTGATTTCTAATCTTTTAGAAACAGCTTGTAATTCATCAACTTTAATATTCAAGCCATAGATCTTAGTCAGAGAAATCTTGTGTCTACTCTTTTCTTCAGCAAGCAATGTATTGAGAGTAGTGATTTCTTGAGTTTGTTGCTCAATGCGTGCTTCAGCATCATGTAAGCTTAATTTAAGCTTCGATACTTCATCAGTGTCATTTGTGGGAGATGTGTTTCTAACATTATTAAGAAGCAAGGAAATTCTTTGTATCTCATCTTCTAGACTTTTGATTTTGTCCTTGGCATGCTTGTATTTACCGATAATCTTTTTGTGATCATCAAGTAAATCGGTGAAGGCATCGCCAAGTTCATCAAAAGAGAAGTCATCTAAAGTTTCGTTTGATACCTTGGTGGAATTTGCCATGAGGCAAACATTTGCTTTGTCTTGAGGAGAGTTCTTTTCTTCCTCGGAGTCACTTGCTTCGCTTTCATGCCAAATGCTTGTGTTGGCATATCTTTTTGATGAGTTCTTCTTGTAGGGCTTTTCATACCGGTTGCTCTTCTTTAAGAGCGGACAGTCTCTTCTGACGTGTCCAGTCTTTTTGCAACCATAGCAAGTTGGCTCTTCTTCATCGTCTTCTTGTGGTTCCTTCTTTCTTTGATTGAAGCGAAGGAATTTCTTGAAGTTACGTACCATGAGAGCTTGGTCTTCATCATCTGAGATATCGTCTTCAGTCTCATCGTGATCAACCTTTCGTCGATGGACTTTGAGTGCTATCTCCCTGGTCTTCGGAGCAGGCTCTTCGAAGTCCTTGAGGTCAAGCTCGTGAGTCATGAGCTTGCCCATCAAAGTTTCCATAGACATACTTGTGAGATCATTTCCTTCTATGATGGCTGTCACCTTAGGATTCCAAATCTTTGGTAACCCTCTGAGTAGCTTGCGGATCTTCTCATGGTTTGAGTACTGCTTACCGAGCGAGGATAACGGGTTGATGATGTCGAGGAATCTTGTAAACATTTGAGTGATCGTCTCATTTGGCTTCATCTTGAAGGCTTCGTACTCTTGAGTGAGACGGCTTATCTTTGATTCCTTGACTTGAGTGGTTCCTTCATGCGTTACTTCCAGAAGTCTCCATACTTCATGAGCAGTGGTGCATGTAGAGACCCTGTTAAACTCGTTCCTGTCTATAGCACAGAATAAAGCATTAATAGCCCTAGCATCTAGACTTGCCTGTTTCTTCTCCTCGACAGAATATTTGTCGTGTGGCTTCTCAGTGAGGTCACCATCGACAACTATTCTGGCGGGCTTTTTGTAACCGTCAGTTACGACAGTCCACAGGTCAAAGTCTAGAGACTTCAGATAAAAACTCATCCTTGTTTTCCAATATGTGTAGTTAGTCCCATCAAATAGGGGAGGCCTATGAGTGGACTGACCTTCACCATGATTGGAGATCAAGGATTGTGTGGTTGCCATGGATCAGCTCTTAGGATGTTAGTCCTTATAAAGAGAACAGAGCTCTGATACCAATTGAAGAACAGTTTGGCAACTCTAGAGGGGGGGTGAATAGAGTATATATGTATAATGACCAATAAAAAATTAACTCTTTCACTAACAATGAATAGTCAGAGTAAAATGCGGAATGTAAATGAAAGACAAGAGAGCATACGCAAACACAGCAGTTTTAACCTGGTTTCCCTCGTGGAGGACTAGTCCAGGCCTGAGAACTCTAGCTCAGGATTAAATCCACTATTTGTGAAATAGTAGCTTACAACCCGTGCCTTTTCTTCAGAAGAGCACGTCAACTTCTTACAGAGAATCGCAGTGGCGATTTGCTTGGAATTGTCCAAGCGATTTCTTCACTCTTGCACAAGAATCCTAAATGAGAGATGCTGAGCACTCGAGACTTAGGAGGCTTGTGGCTAGTAGATGGGAAGGGTATGGCTTATAGAGCTTGTAGGAGAGAAGAGAAGAGAAGATTGAGTGATTCAAAATGAGAGAATTCATGCCCTATTTATACTGATTTTAGGGACAGAATTCGGCCAGAATTCGGGTAAGGAAATTCAAAAATTTGGCCGTTGGACAGCTAGCAAACAGCTAACCCTAAAATTAGGGTTCCTGATTTCTAGGGGACAGAGTTCGGCCCGAACTCTGTGTGGAGGCAGAGTTCGGCCCGAACTCTGTCTCCAGAGCACAGAATGGTCCTAAGAGGGACTTGTGGGCAATTTGGTTTTGGTGGAGCTTGGGATTTTGGGTAGGCTTGTATACTAAGTTCCAAGAGCTCAGCATAACTCAGAGTACATAAATCTAGACTCAATGAAATCATAAAATACAGACTCCAGAACACACTGAGAGCTGAAGACTGAGCTGTCATCTGTCTTGAACTGAATGCAGTCGTCGTGTGTCGTATTGAATTTATACAAGTATTATTTGGTCAATATAGTCAATATTTGGTTGACTGTGACTTTGTGTCAACAAACATGACTTCCAAAGACACTGGGGGTAGGAAATGCTCCAAGCACAGAAAACCTCGCAGGCCAAGCCAACGGTATTTGGATCTACTCCAAGAATCTTCTGAAGGAGTATTCTAACATACCCGATCCCGAAGCCAAGACACAATCGGTCAAAGGAATCTTCAAAATCCTTTCGAACATCTCCTTCCTTCTCACTCAGGAGATGATTCTTTCTCCGATTACGATGCATACAGCGAAAGCTCAGAACAAACAGTGTCTTCCACTGTACCCTGGGAAGTAACAGCTTATGTTGTCAATGAAGACCCTGATGCTTCCAGTTTGGCTAGCCAAGAACAAAGAATAGCTGTGTTAGATGACAAGCGGAAGACCATGGCTGAAATGGTCACGAGTATACATTCCATCATTGTGGCCCAGTATACGGTACCACCGACCGTACCACCTACAAATCCTGAAATCATAGCATCGTCGGTGCCTGTCAATGCTGGACTGGGGGTAGCATCCACTCAAATACCTCCTGTACAAGTCCAACCTACACCCAGTCAATCAGGTGCTGGGGGTAGTGTTTATCATGCTGTTTCTCCTCCTAACACCGTGGTTCAGCCTGCTCCTTCTACATTAGTAGAAGATGCCAATGAAGCTGTCATGCTCCTGCGAACTCAGTTCGAAGCTTTCAAGGAGAAGGACAATTTGCAAAGGTTGGGGATCAAGTAACCCTATCCAGTTGAATGGAAGGAAGTCCCGTTTCTTCCGAAGTACAAGATCCCAACCATCTGGCTGTTTGACGGCAGCACTTCTCCCAGTCAGTTCATTAACGACTTTGAGGTTATGACTGTCCAACTTCAACCAAATGACGCTCTTCTTACCAGAGTATTCGTTGGTTGTTTAGCCGGCGTAGCATACGATTGGTATAGAAGCATGCCCGATGGTTGTATCACCTCCTGCTCTGGCTTAAAGCAAATCTTCTTGGAACGATTTTACGAGGGAATCAATGACATGACTATGTCAGCCCTCAACAAAATCAAACAAAGACACAATAAAACTGCTGAGAGTTTTATTGAAAGATTCTGCCGGAAAGCTTTGAAAATGCCTCCTGGTACTCCGGCTGCTGTCACCATAGACACCTGCAAGGTAAATCTGTTGTCTATCATCAGCATATGGACAGGGTCTACTCAATTCCAAGACTGGCCGTCTTTCATTGTCAACGCTAAAGCCGCTGAAGTTAGCGCTGATAAATTCAAGCAGCTAGAAGTACAAATGTCTAACCCCGACCGGGACGAACATCAAACATCAGGTGGTGGCAATCGCCAGAACAATCGCAAAGGAAAAGAAACTTTGAACATTAACTTGAACAAGAATAAAAAATCTCTGACGGTCAACGTAGCTCCTCCTACGTCTACTCCCACTCCTTCAGCACCTCCACCAAGAGAACCTCGTCCGAAAGTAGAGTATTCTTTTGATGAGAATGACACTGCTAGCATTTTTGATTGCTTGATCAAAAGCAATAAAATCCAACTTCCAGATCCCAAGAAGCCCGATAAAGTCGGTAAGACTGATCATCCCAAATACTGTGTCTATCACAGGTTCATCGGACATCCCACTCGAACATGTTATGTGCTCAAAGGCAAAATCCAGGAGCTGGTCAACGCTGGCGTTGTCACTCTGCAACAAGACGAGAAGACTGTTACTGCAAACATGGTTTCAGTTCAATTTGGTGATTTCCCGCCCCAGATGGTGCAGTACGGTGTCATTCCTATCCCCAAAGCTACTCTCGAGATTGAGAATCTCCCTCCTCCACAAAGTGAAGGTCTTGTCCCCTTGTCACTTGACAACGGCGAGATTATGTGGATTCATCCTGATCTTGCTTCAGAGTTCGAAGTTCCCTCTTCCTTTAAGAAGAAAGATCATTCTAAAGGCAAGACAAAGATTTGTAATATGGTGTCTTTTGACCCCATAGTTGATGAAGAAATCTTGTTGGACACCAGATCAGGGAAAGCTTATTTAAAGGATTATCCCGAAGCTCAAGAGAATCCTGATTCTTCTTCTGAGCCTGCTCCAGTGCAGCCTGCTTCTACTGAGGATATTTCTACTGTATCCTCACCAGTTGTAGTGTCTATTCCTCCCAAGCCGACGGTCGCTGACAAAGGCAAACAGCAAGTCCGCTTAGACAAACCTTTGAAGAAGTCAGCTCCCTCCGGACTTGAAAAGCCTTACAACTTTGACATCCTGGCTCAGTTGGTGTCACGCCCCAGAACCAGAATATTGGCAAGTAGGGACGGACCAGGCCAGCTACGTATACCAAAGTACTCTAGTACTCCGAAATAACGTATAAGCTGTATAGACGGGGGTTACTACTACAATCCAACAGGCAATCCTGGGTCAAGCAATCCTAGGTATCTCAATCACAGGCAGTAAACAATGTACAAGAAGTAAGATCAATTGGAATATAAAATAGTAAAGCGTCCCAAACTATCATATATCAATGATCATGAAGCTAGTAATACAGAGTGAAGACTAGCAAGAGTAATAGTCATACATGATAAGCTCTAGCTATAGTCTAGAATACGCAAATCATGTTCTGGCCCGTAGGCTAAATGTCAAGTCCAAAACACGAGCTAAACACGTGCTCGGAGGCTAAACGCCACAAAAGAATAATGTACATAACTAGTGGGAGAATAAAATAGAAAACCCACTAAGGTACTCTGGTGCTCTGGGTAATCACCAACGAGTGGAAGGTACGGAAGATCCTCTGGGCTCCTCTATCAGATCTGGTCAATGCAAAACCAGTGGGGTCAGACCCCCAATAGCAAGTACCACAAAGGAAGCCAAACTATGAACTAAAACCAGCATACAAATCATAGCAATGGATAGAGAGAGAGAGAGATGAGTAAGTACTAATCGAGACTCGTGCACTACCAATGCACTTATCCCGAGAATAGAAGGACAATAAGTAAAGCAACATGTAGCATAAAGTAAAGGACATGTGACGTAATATAAACTGTGTACATGTAAGGAAAAGGAAGCATGTGAACATGAAAGATAAACTAGACATGTGAGCATGTTAAGTAACTGGAGCATGTGAGCATGTTATGTAACTGGAGCATGTGAGCATGCTAAGTAACTGGAGCAAGTGAGCATGTTATGTAACTAGAGCATGTGAGCATGTCATGTAACTGGAGCATGTGAGCATGTCATGTAACTGGAGCATGTGAGCATGTCATGTAACTGGAGCATGTGAGCATGTTAAGTCTATATAGAATAACAAATGATTAGATGACTTAGGAAGTATTCTGGAACCCAAGTTACAACCCGTAAACCAAACAAGGACCGGGGTTGTAACCCTTCTCCTGAACAGAACTTTAGTATCTAATCATTTACCGGCAAAAGTAAAGCATATACAAAGATGTACTGAAATAAACAAATTCGGACACTGCCTAGACAAACTAGACTAGACTGGACTCCATATAATAGTCACGGCCAAGCAATGAGTACGGCTTTATACATTAGCTAACTAGGGTTGTCACAATCCTAATTACTAACAAATGCAAGTTAGAGAATTCCAAGTCCGGTTACCTGCCTGCTGCCACCTATTGGTCATGCCGGGAAGTGATTACAAGTGTGACTTTGTGCTCCCACGCGACGGTGAAGCTGGGAGAGTGCTCATCTCGACGGATAGCTCCAAACCCTTAAATTAAATGTTATAACGACCTAGACCAAAGGCAACAAGTAACTGGGAAATCCTCCCCACCCATGTTCTAATGATCAATCTAGTTATATAATCCATACCATTTTCTTGGATTCTGGGTGTGGCATTCCGCAGAATCCATCCTAGATATGAGCATGCAAGACTGGACAATAACGAGAATGTGCACCATAACAAGCCACAACAAGAAAATATCATAAACTGGAAGCTGGTAGTGCGCTACGACGAGCCACTATAGGGAGTGCACCACGACGGGTCACGATCTAGTAAGCAAATGAGACATGTAAGAAAAGTACGCCACGACGGGCCACTATCATGTAAGCAAAGAAGGCATGGCAACAATTAACATAGCTTGTAAGAAAGAATCTATCAAAGACATATCATGGCATGTGGGAAATAATAATTAAAGCTAAGTACATTTCATAGAAAATGATTGAACATGTGCTTGTGTCAAGTGTATATAGGGTGTACAAGCATTCTCTAACTATACAAGATCATCTAATCATGTTAAGAAATCATTACAATCGAAGAAAATATCAAAAATGGACAAAAACGGGCAAAAACGGGCAAAAACAGACTAAAACAGCATAAAACGGCATACCGGCGGTATACTGCGGCATACCGGCGGTATACCGGCATAAAAACAGAAAGTTTCTGGTGCAAAAAAAGGCATACCGGCGGCATACTGCGGTATACCGGCGGTATACCGGTTTTTCAAACAGCAACAAAATTCAGAATTTTGCCAAAACTTGTTTCGGCCATAAAAACTTCGTTTTAAATCGAAATTCGGATTTTCAAAAGTCAAAATTGAATAGAATTGAATTTCCTACAACATGGAAGTATTAGTTTTCACAAATCAAAACATTTGATAGGTCAATACCTCAAAATACTCCCAAACAGAGGTTCTCGGGACACCGAAACGGGTTCCGATTGCCACCAAACTCAAAATCCATGATATACAAACTATGTGAGGGCCTCATATATGTATATGTGACCAAGATACATGATGGTAACACTAGTATCACTCTTGATACCAAGTTTTCTACTAAGTCCATATTGGGTTTTAACAGAAAATCAAAACCTTGTTTAAACCAATTTTGGAAACATGCATATAGATGAGAATCACAAGGAAAACATTCTTAACAAAATGAGTTTAGAATAATTCTAAGCATTTAATACCAAGGGAAACAAAAATGACAACAAAACAAAATGGTTCATAGATTTGGCAAGATGTACTTGCCTAGGTTAAGCTCCAAGCCTAATCTTCTACTCCTCCTCCTAGGAGGGTTAGACACCACACCCAAGGCCTCAAGGCCAAGCTCTTGGCAAGCTCCAAGGGGGAGAGAGGGAAGAAGAAATGAAGAGAGAGTGAAAAGAATGAAAAGAGAGAGGAGAGAGAAAGTAAAATGGTATATATAGAAGGAGGAATTAATCTTAACCGTCGGATCGTGATCCATGTCAAAATCTAAGTCAATCCTAACCATCAAAACAAAACCAAATATCCAATGGGTAATAGGGTGCATCTACACTATTCATGAAAATATTTAAACACTATTCATCAAAATATCCAAAACACTATTCATCAAAATATCGGAAACACTATTCATGAAAATATCTGAAATCGAAAATATCTCAAATGTGGAAAATCTGTCTAGACGGTATGCCGTCGGTATACTCCGGTATACTAGCGGCATGCCGGCCAAGGAAAAATCTATAAGTTAGGAAAATTTTTAAAGCATTACGAAAACCAAGAAAATACGAAATATACTACAAAATACGTATCCGTATATAAATATCGATACTGTGAGACGAGTCTCACAACTCTCCACAACTTAAAAATAAATTTCGTCCTCGGAATTTCCTAAATCTAGTCAAGCATGAAAACCAAACCAAAGAGCTGAACAATCATGGCAATCAAAACAAAGCATGGCATGTTGGTAAGATAAAGACAACAGTAATATAAGTAAATACGTAAGCAGTAACACAACTATAATCAAGAAGGGATGGAGGCATATGAATAAATATGTCTCCTGAGTCAATTGAGTAGGAGCAGGCCTACGCTGACTCCACAACTTAAATAAAAGTCAATTCTCAAAATAAGCCGGTACCAATGACTTAATCCAAGACCTGACTCTACCTAGGACATATCTTCATAGTCGATAACAATGAAGTTATCACATGCCTCGACTACGAAGATAGAAGAGTTGGGGACGAGAAACTCGCCTTCACTCACCGAATAAATCAAGCCGGCCATTGTACTCCATACGTGGATAGAATACAAGGTCGCCTGCAAGAACCCAAGATATACTGCCACTACCTGGCCTGCTACTGAAGAATAATCAAAAGGACATAACTGAAAGAAGACCATGAAGATGGTACCTGAGGCTCCCGAGGTATTACCCTCATGCTGATACTAGAGCTGCCCTTGAGACTGCGTATACAACCGCGCTCTGTGCTGTCTGACCCTCTGAGCTCGCGATGGCGGAGGATACTGTGCCAATGGTTGAACATCTAGTATTGGTCATAACTGCTCATCCACTGCGGGAGGTGATGACTGAGGAGACTGAAAAGACTGAGGTGGTACATCTGGTGTAGCTGGTTGTCCACGGGATGTCGGATAGGGGCAAGTGCTAACTGAATGGTCCTCTGCACCACAGCGGAAGCATCGTCTAATGGCCACCCAACTAACTGATCTGAGATGCCCTATCTTGCCACAGTAGGTACATGCTTCTTGTTCTGACTGATACTGTTGCTGGTCTCTCTGTCTATGAGCCTGGGCCTGCATATAGTGATGAGGCCTCTCCTGCTGGAATGCATGGGACTGCGTCGGTAAAGGCCTCTGAGCTCGTTTCTGCTGAACTGGTGCTGGTACCCCGAACTGTGGAACTGCTGTCACGCCCCAGTACCGAAATACGAAGACGGACTAGGCCAGCTACACCATATGAGGTACGTAACGTCATACGGTGATCGTGGCTGTCGAGAGACTAGGGGTACATGCTACAATCAAGTCTCCTATGGTCCCACAGAGTTCTATGTCTCAATCAATCAAATCACATCAGCAAATAGATGAACATTAAAGATAAAGCAGTAAGGCGTCCCCGACGCTTCATCAAAATGATCATGAGAGACTAGCTTCATAAATTAGCTATCTCGGAGAGTCAGGAGTACAAAATTATACACAGCTGCAGTCTGTTTAATTACAATTATGTACTAACACAAAATATCAAGTAATCCGGCTAACAGGTGCCGGTGGCTAAACGTTGCAAAAGTATAAACAGGAGTGGTGGAGAAGAAACCCACTCGAGTCCCCGAACTGCCATGCTCCTAGTATGCACCATGGATGTCAGGGAGAAAGATCGTGTCCTCAGGCTCTGCTACGGGATCTGGCCAAACAAAACCAGCGGGGTCAGCCCCGAATAGCAAGTACCGCCAAAGGGGCACAAGAGTTAAGATTAAAAACCCAGTTAATAGAATGATTGATAATAGTAATACTTATGTTACTATTATAGGGTAGCGCAACATCCTCGAACCCATATGGCACCCTTACAACCAAACAAGGACAAAAAGTGCCGCATGGAGTCGGGACGTGTCGTACTCTATAACTTTCACATAAGTTAAAAGGTATAAACGATAAAATCTCCTGATCGTGACTTCGGTCGATAGCCTATCGCAGCACAATAACCAACCCAACAATCAAACAAGAACATGGGTTGGATCATGTACCATGATAGACCATGTTCCTCAGTCATTCACAGAAGTAGCACTCCATAATCAGAATAAGTCTTCCGTTCATAACTTCGGTCCAGAGCCTATCATAGCACGATAACCAGCCCAACAATCAAACAAGAACATGGGTTGGATCACGTACCATGACAGTCCGCATCCCTTAGTTACTCACGGAAGGTAATAGGATACAAGCAAGTCGTTTTCACGGCCAATCAAGTCTACGAGTTTCTAGTGGGACGAGGTTATCCTCGCATCATGTTATGTAGAAATCCTCAGATCGTATCTTTCCAGCAAGGCTAGCCCACCCAGGGGTTCGCGTAGATAGGTATGATTGAGCACAGGTCCCTCGTAAGGCCATCTTGCTAAAACATATAATATGTAGCAGGAATTAATCGGATATAGTCATCCACTCGTTGCAGATGACACAGTATCCGTGGAGACCAGCCGGTGCGTCAAGACAGCATCTCAAGGCGGCTGGTGTAACACGTTTTGGGGTTTTGCCCTCCCCATGCATCTAATATATTTAGTTGCCTAGTTTAACCCTAGGTGAAATCTGGACTCACATGCTGTGGCCTGCATGATTATCCTCCTAAAATCGTACCTTAGTACGAGTACCCCAAAGAGGATTCATGTCAATCAGTATGTCAACATGTTCTACCCTCCTTAGTGTAATGCATCATTGCAAATACGCCACGTGGAGTTACGAGTCTTTTGTCGAGCATGAACAAGAACTGGGACATTCAGGTACATGTTTCAGGTAGGAACACTTTGTTCTCCGGGGTCACATTAGTGCTCATATCATGCTCGGGACAAAAGGCGTAAGGATATAAAATGGGCATATAATATATATATATATATATATATATATATATATATATATATATATATATATATATATATATATAATAATAATAACAAGGTAACAATATAGGGCACAAAAGTTAATACGGCTCAAAGGGAGTGAGTCCATACGGCTGGGTCACTACAGGTTCATGCGGCTGGGACTGCACGCTCATGCGGCTCAAGGAGCCCAAGGCGCCTGCGGCTGGAAAGGCGGGTTCATGCGGACGAAGGGGTGTCAGCGTATGCGGCTATGATTCAGACGAAGTCCTATGCGGCTGAGCATGGACGATACATATGCGACTGGATGATGGATGGGCCTTATGCGGCCCAAAAACAGTAGCACATATGCGGCTGGGTGCAAAAGAAACTCATGCGGCTCGAAGGCTAGCCGCATGAAGTCCATGCTACAGGGGCTCATGCGACTGAGTCTGAACAAGGCTATACGGCTCAATTACTTGCCGCATGAAGATTCATGCGGTCAAGTACTCAAGTAAGTCTTATGCGGCTAGGAAGGACTTTCCATGCGGCTGAGCTCGAACGAGTCTCATACGGCTGGAAAGGCCATGCGGCCAGAGACTTGCCGCATGAGGATTCATGCGGTCAAGAACTGCTCTTCTTCTTCACTTGTCCGAGAAGAGGAGCCAAGCAACCATGGCTTCCAAACTACACAAAACCTTCATCCGGAGCCCAAATCGAAACTTTCTTGGGTCATAATGGGGTAGAACAAAATTCTCTACAACATGGAACCATCAAAACTTGAAAATAATGAAGTTTGCTAGATCAAAACCAAGAAAATCCGAAAATGGTTAAAACCTAGATCTACAAAGATTAAAGCTTTGAAATGGAAAACTTCAAGTTCTAAACTAGTATAGAATAAGGAGAAGAACATATTTTGACAAATAATTTTGTAAGAAAACATCAACAACATTTATGGATCCATCTCTTGAGCAAGTTGGTACTTGCCTTGGTTGATGGAAGAAATATTTGGTTGGTGGAGGAAATAAATGAGAGGAAGTAAATGAGAGGAGAGAGAATGAGTTATATATATAAATCTTGGACCCACGGGTTCATGATGAACCAAGGTGAACCAAGAATAGGTTACCCAAATGAGCCAAAACTGTAGGCCCAAATGCAGAAAATAAATTACGAAATAATATTTTGTCGAATATTTTTGGAAAATGCATGAAGAAATACAGCATAATAAATATAGTAAAAATACAAGAAAAATACAATTTACCGGTTTACGTATTAAAATACGTATTCCAGGATCGGGGAGTGACATCTCTACCCTTCTTAGAAAAATTCCGTCCTCGGAATTCCAGCCAAGACAAGATAGTGAAATCAGGGCAAGCAAGGCTCAATCACATACAAGTTAACTATCATAGCAGTTATTATCATACATCACAAATTGCAAAACAAGCAGGTGCAGATATGCATGGAATCGTGTCAATAAGGTACAAAAATATACCTTATTAGTCAAACAAATGCGGATACCGAGATCTGATCTCGTCCTCGCGCTCCCAGGTTGACTCTCCCGGAGAGTGATGATTCCAAGAAATACGGACAAGGCTTATCGTCCGATTCTTGAGTACCTTCTCTCGCCGGTCTAAAATAGATACGGGTTGTTCCTTGTAAGTTATGTCGGTACCAACGACTAACTCTGATTGATCGAGGACATGACTCGGATATAGGACATACCCACGTAACTGGGACACATGAAACACATCATGTATGCCAGTTAACGAAGGCGGAAGGGCAAGTCGATAAGCCACATCGCCTACCCGAGCGAGAATCTTAAAAGGACCAACGTATCTTGGACTAAGCTTTCCTCGGGTTCCAAATCTAATGATACCCCGAGTTGGCAAAATTTGCAGAAACACTTGGTCGCAAACTCTGAACTCTAGAGGCCTACGATGCTGATCTTCCCAATGACGATGTCGGTCCTGTGCAACTCGAAGGCGCTCTCTGACCAACTTAACTATCTCCACAGTCTGCGTGATCATCTCTGGTCCCAACAACTTTCGTTCTCCGACGTCGTCCCATGCCAAAGGGGACCTGTACTTTCTTCCATACAATGCTTCGAACGGAGCCATCTGAATGCTAGCCTGATAGCTGTTGTTATAGGAGAACTCCACAAGATGAAGGTGATCCTCCCAAGATCCACCAAAGTCCAAGGTACATGCCCGTAGCATATCTTCTAACGTCTGAATGGTTCTTTCTGATTGCCCGTCGGTTTGTGGATGATAGGCAGTACTGAATCTTAACTTGGTTCCCAAACTTTGGTGTAAGCTCCGCCAAAAATGGGAAGTAAACAGCGTATCCCGATCTGATACTATACTAACTGGAACACCGTGCTGCCTTACTATCTGCTTCATGTACATTTCTGCTAACTGCTCAGTAGTCTGTCCAACTCGGAAGGGAAGGAAATGAGCGACCTTCGTGAGTCGATCTACTATTACCCAGACTGCATTCTTACCAGCCGGGGATCTAGGTAGACCGGTCACGAAATCCATCGTGATGTGCTCCCATTTCCATTCTGGGATAGGAAGCGGCTGAAGCAACCCTGCTGGTCTCTGCTGCTCGGCTTTCACCTGCTGACATACCAGACACTTGGATACAAATCTCGCTATCTCTCTTTTCATGCCATTCCACCAAAAGTACTGCCTGATATCTCGATACATCTTCGTTCCTCCTGGATGAATAGAGTAAATAGAACTATGAGCTTCGGACATAACTTCTTGCCGAAGGTCTCCACTCGGTACACAGAGTCTGTTTCCAAACCTGAGCGTACCATCTTCATGAATCACTAACTCCTTCCTACGGCCTGATTCACACTCCGACCGCAACTTCTGAATCTGTGGATCTCCTGCTTGTGCTGTCCTTATCCTCTCTACCAAGGTTGACTGAATCTGCATACTGGTCATTCTTCCTATATCCCCTGGCAAAACTACTTCGATTTCCATACTCTGAAGGTCTTCTAAAATATGCTTCTGCGAGGTCAGGATAAAGGCACTGTTTCTCCTACTCAGTGCATCTGCAACTATATTCGCCTTGCCTGGATGATACTGAAGATCTAAATCAAAATCCTTCAGCAGTTCTAACCATCTTCTTTGCCTCATGTTCAAATCTCGCTGCGTGAACACGTATTTCAAACTCTTATGATCAGTATAGATCTCTACCCGATCACCGTACAAATAATGCCTCCATAACTTGAGTGAAAACACCACAGCTGCTAACTCCAAATCGTGAGTCGGGTAATTCTTCTCATGGTCTCGAAGCTGTCGAGACGCATATGCTATCACCTTTCTGTGCTGCATTAATACACATCCAAGACCCTTCCCAGATGCGTCACAATATACTGTAAAGCCTCCCGCTCCTACCGGAAGCGTCAAGATCGGGGCTGAGATCAACCTCTTCTTCAATTCTTCAAATGATGCCTGACAGCTAGCTGACCAAACAAACTTCACGTCCTTGTGCGTCAAACGCGTTAAGGGCGCAGAGATCTTGGCAAAGTCCGCCACGAACCTTCTGTAGTAACCAGCTAATCCCAAGAAACTTCGTACTTCTGCAACCGTTCTCGGGACTGGCCAATGCTCTACGGCCTCAATCTTCTTCGGATCCACTGACACTCCTGCCCCAGAAATTACATGCCCCAGGAACGAAATATGATCTAACCAGAATTCACACTTGTCAAGCTTACATAAAGTTGATGCTCCCTCAATGTCTGCAAGACAGTCCTAAGATGTTTCTCATGCTCCTCTTCACTGCTGGAATAGACAAGAATGTCATCTATGAACACCACCACAAATTTATCCAAATACGGCAGAAAGATGCGGTTCATTAAATCCATGAATACTGCGGGGGCGTTGGTTAGTCCAAAGGGCATTACTAAAAACTCATAATGCCCGTATCTAGATCTGAATGCTGTCTTCGGTATGTCTTGCTCCCGGACTCTTACTTGATAGTATCCCGACCGAAGATCGATCTTGGAAAAGACGCTGGCCTTGCTCAACTGGTCAAACAGGTCATCAATCCTTGGTAGCGGGTACTTATTCTTCACTGTTACTGCATTCAGCTTGCGGTAGTCGATGCACATCCTCGTCGACCCATCCTTCTTGGGAACTAGAATCACTGGCGCGGCCCAGGGCAATTTACTGTCTCGGATGAATCCCTTAGACTTCAACTCTTCCTCATGTTGATACAACTTATCCTGTTCTGACGGCGACATTCTGTAAACTCTGTCTGCAATAGGCCTCGATCCAGGGTTCAACTCAATGCTAAATTCTACCTCTCTGACTGGGGGTATCCCTGGGAGCTCATCAGGGAAGACGTCGAGAAAATCTTCGACCACTCTCGGAATCTGTCCTGGCTCTGACACCGCTGCTGAGATGACACCTCCGGCCTGATTCTTCAAGGTTCGAGTAAAGATGAACTGCTCCATCCCAGAAACGCTGAATATGACCCTACCTCCTCTACAATCAATTGTCGCATGACTGTCTCCCAACCAGTCCACGCCAAGAACGACATCAAAATTCCCCATAGGGAATTCAATCAATAATGCGGGCAGTAAATGCCCACACACCTCTACCGGACATGAAAAGTGCACTCTGCTAACTTCTACGAGCCCATTACCGGTGAGTATATCCATCCTCTCCGGCAATGCCTCAAACTCTAATCCAATCCGTGTAGCATATTGTGCAGAGATGAATGAATGAGTAACGCCTGAATCAAATAATGCTACAGCGGGAAATGAGGTGACGAGAATTTTACCTGCCACCACGTCACTAGTCGCTAGAGCCTCCCCCAAGGTCAATGTGAGAGCCTGGCCCCGCGGAGCCCCTTGTTGCGGCCTTCCTCGACCATGCGGTTGCTGCCTCTGAGGGCCTTCGGCTTCCTGTGCCTGGCGGAACATCTGAGCCTGCGTTGGTAGACGCTGGGCTAGGGGCCTTACTGCTAATACTGGCCCTCCACTCGGGGTTGCCACCGGAGCTGGCAATGTTGGAAACTGCTGAGCTGGCCCTCCTGGCCTCTGCATCATAGGACAAGTAGAAATACGGAGGTCTGAACTACCACACCTCAAGCATAAGCCATTCGCTGACCGGCACACCTCCCTCGTGTGCCCTGTCTTTCCACAGAATGTACAGCCCTGGGGTGCTCCCTGATGTTGTTGCTGGTTCCTCGGCTGCTGATGCCGAATTGGCGCTGTATTAGTTGACACGGCCGTCCTCCGTGGCGCTTCCGTATCATGAATACGTACACCGGGTGCTGGTGCCGATGTTCGCTGCATTGCTCCTCCTCCAACCTGGGAATGAGATCTCTTCTGACCTCCTGCCCTCGATGCCAACCTCTGCTGGGTAAGCTCGTGCCTCCGGGCTGCCGTCAAGACAGCGTCAAACGTCTGGTAGTCGTGTCCCTCCACAAGCTGTAGTAGTTCCAAATGAAGTCCCTGCTGGAACCTCATAGCTTTCTCTGGCTCCGTTGCCACCATTGATGGTGCGAAACGGCACAATCTGCAGAACTCTGCTGCATACCCATCTACGGTCTTGCCTGCTTGCTTGAGATTGATAAACTTCTGCTGGAGCTCATATCGAGCTACTACGCCAAAATACTTGGCCTTGAATCTGTCACTGAAGGTGGTCCAACGAACAGGGCGTCTTGTACCAACTTCTTCTGATGCCCACCAGTCGCGGGCAAGATCCTGAAGTACCAGTTTGACCTGATCAACCTTCTCATCATCTGGAACCTTGGCTGCCACAAGAATGGCTTCGATGTCTTGAATCCATGCATCCGCAGTGATGGCATCCTCCGTGCCATCAAAATACCTCGAGTTCAAGCGACGGAACCTTCCTGATGCTCCCGAGTCAACCCCGGTACTCCTCTCAAGAGCTAACTAAATCCCTTGGTTCAACAACACGTTCTGTTCCTGCTGCCGAGTCTGTTGCTGTTGGTTAGTGACAAGAAACCCCCGGATGATCTCCAGGAGTGCTACGGCGTCTGGTACTGCCGTTGCTGCTGGTGTTGCAGGAGTTTCAATACCCTGCGGCTGTACTGCCTCTGGTTCCATTTCTGCTCGTACCTGCACTGGAGAAGGTTCTCTCCCCTGTTGCTGCCCAGTCGAGCCATGCTTTTGCTGCTCTTCCTCATGGGCCTCTCCCGCTACTGAGAATGAAGCACCCCTATGAAGAAGAATATAAGATTATCAAGTCTGGACGAGGAAGATTTCGAAGATGCAAGTCAAGTTAGAGATTAAGGCAAGGACAGAGAGTTCGAAACAGAATTTCAAGGGGAACAAGTTTTGATTGAGACTCCTAATAATTCGCAATACCCCACAAGTCTGAAAATCAGACCTGCATGGGCCACCACTAAAACTTTGTCACGCCCCAGTACCGAAATACGGAGACGGACTAGGCCAGCTACACCATATGAGGTACGTAACGTCATACGGCGATCGTAGCTGTCGAGAGACTAGGGGTACATGCTACAATCAAGTCTCCTATGGTCCCACAGAGTTCTATGTCTCAATCAATCAAATCACATCAGCAAATAGATGAATACTAAAGATAAAGCAGTAAGGCATCCCCGACGCTTCATCAAAATGATCATGAGAGACTAGCTTCATAAATTAGCTATCTCGGAGAGTCAGGAGTACAAAATTATACACAGCTGTAGTCTGTTTAATTACAATTATGTACTGACACAAAATATCAAGTAATCCGGCTAACAGGTGCCGGTGGCTAAACGCCGCAAAAGTATAAGCAGGAGTGGTGGAGAAGAAACCCACTCGAGTCCCCGAACTGCCATGCTCCTAGTATGCACCATGGATGTCAGGGAGGAAGATCGTGTCCTCTGGCTCTGCTACGGGATCTGGCCAAACAAAACCAGCGGGGTCAGCCCCGAATAGCAAGTACCGCCAAAGGGGCACAAGAGTTAAGATTAAAAACCCAGTTAATAGAATGATTGATAATAGTAATACTTATGTTACTATTATAGGGTAGCGCAACATCCTCGAACCCATATGGCACCCTTACAACCAAACAAGGACAAAAAGTGCCGCATGGAGTCGGGACGTGTCGTACTCTATAACTTTCACATAAGTTAAAAGGTATAAACGATAAAATCTCCGGATCGTGACTTCGGTCGATAGCCTATCGCAGCACAATAACCAACCCAACAATCAAACAAGAACATGGGTTGGATCATGTACCATGATAGACCATGTTCCTCAGTCATTCACAGAAGTAGCACTCCATAATCAGAATAAGTCTTCCGTTCATAACTTCGGTCCAGAGTCTATCATAGCACGATAACCAACCCAACAATCAAACAAGAACATGGGTTGGATCACGTACCATGACAGTCCGCATCTCTTAGTTACTCACGGAAGGTAATAGGATACAAGCAAGTCGTTTTCACAGCCAATCAAGTCTACGAGTTTCTAGTGGGACGAGGTTATCCTCGCATCATGTTATGTAGAAATCCTCAGATCGTATCTTTCCAGCAAGGCTAGCCCACCCAGGGGTTCGCGTAGACAAGTATGATTGAGCACAGGTCCCTCGTAAGGCCACCTTGCTAAAATATATAATATGTAGCAGGAATTAATCGGATATAGTCATCCACTCATTGCAGATGACACAGTATCCGTGAAGACCAGCCGGCGCGTCAAGACAGCATCTCAAGGCGGCTGGTGTAACACGATCTCGGGATTTTGCCCTCCCCATGCATCTAGTATATTTAGTTGCCTAGTTTAACCCTAGGTGAAATCTGGACTCACATGCTGTGGCCTGCATGATTATCCTCCTAAAATCGTACCTTAGTACGAGTACCCCAAAGAGGATTCATGTCAATCAGTATGTCAACATGTTCTACCCTCCTTAGTGTAATGCATCATTGCAAATACGCCACGTGGAGTTACGAGTCTTTTGTCGAGCATGAACAAGAACTGGGACATTCAGGTACATGTTTCAGGTAGGAACACTTTGTTCTCCGGGGTCACATTAGTGCTCATATCATGCTCGGGACAAAAGGCGTAAGGATATAAAATGGGCATATAATATATATATATATATATATATATATATATATTATATATATATATATATATATATATATATATATATATATATATATATATAATAATAACAAGGTAACAATATAGGGCACAAAAGTTAATACGGCTCAAAGGGAGTGAGTCCATACGGCTGGGTCACTACAGGTTCATGCGGCTGGGACTGCACGCTCATGCGGCTCAAGGAGCCCAAGGCGCCTGCGGCTGGAAAGGCGGGTTCATGCGGACGAAGGGGTGTCAGCGTATGCGGCTATGATTCAGACGAAGTCCTATGCGGCTGAGCATGGACGATACATATGCGACTGGATGATGGATGGGCCTTATGCGGCCCAAAAACAGTAGCACATATGCGGCTGGGTGCAAAAGAAACTCATGCGGCTCGAAGGCTAGCCGCATGAAGTCCATGCTACAGGGGCTCATGCGACTGAGTCTGAACAAGGCTATACGGCTCAATTACTTGCCGCATGAAGATTCATGCGGTCAAGTACTCAAGTAAGTCTTATGCGGCTAGGAAGGACTTTCCATGCGGCTGAGCTCGAACGAGTCTCATACGGCTGGAAAGGCCATGCGGCCAGAGACTTGCCGCATGAGGATTCATGCGGTCAAGAACTGCTCTTCTTCTTCACTTGTCCGAGAAGAGGAGCCAAGCAACCATGGCTTCCAAACTACACAAAACCTTCATCCGGAGCCCAAATCGAAACTTTCTTGGGTCATAATGGGGTAGAACAAAATTCTCTACAACATGGAACCATCAAAACTTGAAAATAATGAAGTTTGCTAGATCAAAACCAAGAAAATCCGAAAATGGTTAAAACCTAGATCTACAAAGATTAAAGCTTTGAAATGGAAAACTTCAAGTTCTAAACTAGTATAGAATAAGGAGAAGAACATATTTTGACAAATAATTTTGTAAGAAAACATCAACAACATTTATGGATCCATCTCTTGAGCAAGTTGGTACTTGCCTTGGTTGATGGAAGAAATATTTGGTTGGTGGAGGAAATAAATGAGAGGAAGTAAATGAGAGGAGAGAGAATGAGTTATATATATAAATCTTGGACCCACGGGTTCATGATGAACCAAGGTGAACCAAGAATAGGTTACCCAAATGAGCCAAAACTGTAGGCCCAAATGCAGAAAATAAATTACGAAATAATATTTTGTCGAATATTTTTGGAAAATGCATGAAGAAATACAGCATAATAAATATAGTAAAAATACAAGAAAAATACAATTTACCGGTTTACATATTAAAATACGTATTCCAGGATCGGGGAGTGACATCTCTACCCTTCTTAGAAAAATTCTGTCCTCGGAATTCCAGCCAAGACAAGATAGTGAAATCAGGGCAAGCAAGGCTCAATCACATACAAGTTAACTATCATAGCAGTTATTATCATACATCACAAATTGCAAAACAAGCAGGTGCAGATATGCATGGAATCGTGTCAATAAGGTACAAAAATATACCTTATTAGTCAAACAAATGCGGATACCGAGATCTGATCTCGTCCTCGCGCTCCCAGGTTGACTCTCCCGGAGAGTGATGATTCCAAGAAATACGGACAAGGCTTATCGTCCGATTCTTGAGTACCTTCTCTTGCCGGTCTAAAATAGATACGGGTTGTTCCTTGTAAGTTATGTCGGTACCAACGACTAACTCTGATTGATCGAGGACATGACTCGGATATAGGACATACCCACGTAACTGGGACACATGAAACACATCATGTATGCCAGTTAACGAAGGCGGAAGGGCAAGTCGATAAGCCACATCGCCTACCCGAGCGAGAATCTTAAAAGGACCAACGTATCTTGGACTAAGCTTTCCTCGGGTTCCAAATCTAATGATACCCCGAGTTGGCAAAATTTGCAGAAACACTTGGTCGCAAACTCTGAACTCTAGAGGCCTACGATGCTGATCTTCCCAATGACGATGTCGGTCCTGTGCAACTCGAAGGCGCTCTCTGACCAACTTAACTATCTCCACAGTCTGCGTGATCATCTCTGGTCCCAACAACTTTCGTTCTCCGACGTCGTCCCATGCCAAAGGGGACCTGTACTTTCTTCCATACAATGCTTCGAACGGAGCCATCTGAATGCTAGCCTGATAGCTGTTGTTATAGGAGAACTCCACAAGATGAAGGTGATCCTCCCAAGATCCACCAAAGTCCAAGGTACATGCCCGTAGCATATCTTCTAACGTCTGAATGGTTCTTTCTGATTGCCCGTCGGTTTGTGGATGATAGGCAGTACTGAATCTTAACTTGGTTCCCAAACTTTGGTGTAAGCTCCGCCAAAAATGGGAAGTAAACCGCGTATCCCGATCTGATACTATACTAACTGGAACACCGTGCTGCCTTACTATCTGCTTCATGTACATTTCTGCTAACTGCTCAGTAGTCTGTCCAACTCGGAAGGGAAGGAAATGAGCGACCTTCGTGAGTCGATCTACTATTACCCAGACTGCATTCTTGCCAGCCGGGGATCTAGGTAGACCGGTCACGAAATCCATCGTGATGTGCTCCCATTTCCATTCTGGGATAGGAAGCGGCTGAAGCAACCCTGCTGGTCTCTGCTGCTCGGCTTTCACCTGCTGACATACCAGACACTTGGATACAAATCTCGCTATCTCTCTTTTCATGCCATTCCACCAAAAGTACTGCCTGATATCTCGATACATCTTCGTTCCTCCTGGATGAATAGAGTAAATAGAACTATGAGCTTCGGACATAACTTCTTGTCGAAGGTCTCCACTCGGTACACAGAGTCTGTTTCCAAACCTGAGCGTACCATCTTCATGAATCACTAACTCCTTCCTACGGCCTGATTCACACTCCGACGCAACTTCTGAATCTGTGGATCTCCTGCTTGTGCTGTCCTTATCCTCTCTACCAAGGTTGACTGAATCTGCATACTGGTCATTCTTCCTATATCCCCTGGCAAAACTACTTCGATTTCCATACTCTGAAGGTCTTCTAAAATATGCTTCTGCGAGGTCAGGATAAAGGCACTGTTTCTCCTACTCAGTGCATCTGCAACTATATTCGCCTTGCCTGGATGATACTGAAGATCTAAATCAAAATCCTTCAGCAGTTCTAACCATCTTCTTTGTCTCATGTTCAAATCTCGCTGCGTGAACACGTATTTCAAACTCTTATGATCAGTATAGATCTCTACCCGATCCCCGTACAAATAATGCCTCCATAACTTGAGTGAAAATACCACAGCTGCTAACTCCAAATCGTGAGTCGGGTAATTCTTCTCATGGTCTCGAAGCTGTCGAGACGCATATGCTATCACCTTTCCGTGCTGCATTAATACACATCCAAGACCCTTCCCAGATGCGTCACAATATACTGTAAAGCCTCCCGCTCCTACCGGAAGCGTCAAGATCGGGGCTGAGATCAACCTCTTCTTCAATTCTTTAAATGATGCCTGACAGCTAGCTGACCAAACAAACTTCACGTCCTTGTGCGTCAAACGCGTTAAGGGCGCAGAGATCTTGGCAAAGTCCGCCACGAACCTTCTGTAGTAACCAGCTAATCCCAAGAAACTTCGTACTTCTGCAACCGTTCTCGGGACTGGCCAATGCTCTACGGCCTCAATCTTCTTCGGATCCACTGACACTCCTGCCCCAGAAATTACATGCCCCAGGAACGAAATATGATCTAACCAGAATTCACACTTGTCAAGCTTACATAAAGTTGATGCTCCCTCAATATCTGCAAGACAGTCCTAAGATGTTTCTCATGCTCCTCTTCACTGCTGGAATAGACAAGAATGTCATCTATGAACACCACCACAAATTTATCCAAATACGGCAGAAAGATGCGGTTCATTAAATCCATGAATACTGCGGGGGCGTTGGTTAGTCCAAAGGGCATTACTAAAAACTCATAATGCCCGTATCTAGATCTGAATGCTGTCTTCGGTATGTCTTGCTCCCGGACTCTTACTTGATAGTATCCCGACCGAAGATCGATCTTGGAAAAGACGCTGGCCTTGCTCAACTGGTCAAACAGGTCATCAATCCTTGGTAGCGGGTACTTATTCTTCACTGTTACTGCATTCAGCTTGTGGTAGTCGATGCACATCCTCGTCGACCCATCCTTCTTGGGAACTAGAATCACTGGCGCGGCCCAGGGCAATTTACTGTCTCGGATGAATCCCTTAGACTTCAACTCTTCCTCATGTTGATACAACTTATCCTGTTCTGACGACGACATTCTGTAAACTCTGTCTGCAATAGGCCTCGATCCAGGGTTCAACTCAATGCTAAATTCTACCTCTCTGACTGGGGGTATCCCTGGGAGCTCATCAGGGAAGACGTCGAGAAAATCTTCGACCACTCTCGGAATCTGTCCTGGCTCTGACACCGCTGCTGAGATGACACCTCCGGCCTGATTCTTCAAGGTTCGAGTAAAGATGAACTGCTCCATCCCAGAAACGCTGAATATGACCCTACCTCCTCTACAATCAATTGTCGCATGACTGTCTCCCAACCAGTCCATGCCAAGAACGACATCAAAATTCCCCATAGGGAATTCAATCAATAATGCGGGCAGTAAATGCCCACACACCTCTACCGGACATGAAAAGTGCACTCTGCTAACTTCTACGAGCCCATTACCGGTGAGTATATCCATCCTCTCCGGCAATGCCTCAAACTCTAATCCAATCCGTGTAGCATATTGTGCAGAGATGAATGAATGAGTAGCGCCTGAATCAAATAATGCTACAGCGGGAAATGAGGTGACGAGAATTTTACCTGCCACCACGTCACTAGTCGCTAGAGCCTCCCCCAAGGTCAATGTGAGAGCCTGGCCCCGCGGAGCCCCTTGTTGCGGCCTTCCTCGACCATACGGTTGCTGCCTCTGAGGGTCTTCGGCTTCCTGTGCCTGGCGGAACATCTGAGCCTGCGTTGGTAGACGCTGGGCTAGGGGCCTTACTGCTAATACTGGCCCTCCACTCGGGGTTGCCACCGGAGCTGGCAATGTTGGAAACTGCTGAGCTGGCCCTCCTGGCCTCTGCATCATAGGACAAGTAGAAATACGGAGGTCTGAACTACCACACCTCAAGCATAAGCCATTCGCTGACCGGCACACCTCCCTCGTGTGCCCTGTCTTTCCACAGAATGTACAGCCCTGGGGTGCTCCCTGATGCTGTTGCTGGTTCCTCGGCTGCTGATGCCGAACTGGCGCTGTATTAGTTGACACGGCCGTCCTCCGTGGCGCTTCCGCATCATGAATACATACACCGGGTGCTGGTGCCGATGTTCGCTGCATTGCTCCTCCTCCAACCTGGGAATGAGATCTCTTCTGACCTCCTGCCCTCGATGCCAACCTCTACTGGGTAAGCTCGTGCCTCCGGGCTGCCGTCAAGACAGCGTCAAACGTCTGGTAGTCGTGTCCCTCCACAAGCTGTAGTAGTTCCAAATGAAGTCCCTGCTGGAACCTCATAGCTTTCTCTGGCTCCGTTGCCACCATTGATGGTGCGAAACGGCACAATCTGCAGAACTCTGCTGCATACCCATCTACGGTCTTGCCTGCTTGCTTGAGATTGATAAACTTCTGCTGGAGCTCATATCGAGCTACTACGCCAAAATACTTGGCCTTGAATCTGTCACTGAAGGTGGTCCAACGAACAGGGCGTCTTGTACCAACTTCTTCTGATGCCCACCAGTCGCGGGCAAGATCCTGAAGTACCAGTTTGACCTGATCAACCTTCTCATCATCTGGAACCTTGGCTGCCACAAGAACGGCTTCGATGTCTTGAATCCATGCATCCGCAGTGATGGCATCCTCCGTGCCATCAAAATACCTCGAGTTCAAGCGACGGAACCTTCCTGATGCTCCCGAGTCAACCCCGGTACTCCTCTCAAGAGCTAACTAAATCCCTTGGTTCAACAACACGTTCTGTTCCTGCTGCCGAGTCTATTGCTGTTGGTTAGTGACAAGAAACCCCCGGATGATCTCCAGGAGTGCTACGGCGTCTGGTACTGCCGTTGCTGCTGGTGTTGCAGGAGTTTCAATACCCTGCGGCTGCACTGCCTCTGGTTCCATTTCTGCTCGTACCTGCACTGGAGAAGGTTCTCTCCCCTGTTGCTGCCCAGTCGAGCCATGCTTTTGCTGCTCTTCCTCATGGGCCTCTCCCGCTACTGAGAATGAAGCACTCCTATGAAGAAGAATATAAGATTATCAAGTCTGGACGAGGAAGATTTCGAGGATGCAAGTCAAGTTAGAGATTAAGGCAAGGACAGAGAGTTCGAAACAGAATTTCAAGGGGAACAAGTTTTGATTGAGACTCCTAATAATTCGCAATACCCCACAAGTCTGAAAATCAGACCTGCATGGGCCACCACTAAAACTTTGTCACGCCCCAGTACCGAAATACGGAGACGGACTAGGCCAGCTACACCATATGAGGTACGTAACGTCATACGGCGATCGTGGCTGTCGAGAGACTAGGGGTACATGCTACAATCAAGTCTCCTATGGTCCCACAGAGTTCTATGTCTCAATCAATCAAATCACATCAGCAAATAGATGAATACTAAAGATAAAGCAGTAAGGCGTCCCCGACGCTTCATCAAAATGATCATGAGAGACTAGCTTCATAAATTAGCTATCTCGGAGAGTCAGGAGTACAAAATTATACACAGCTGCAGTCTGTTTAATTACAATTATGTACTGACACAAAATATCAAGTAATCCGGCTAACAGGTGCCGGTGGCTAAACGCCGCAAAAGTATAAGCAGGAGTGGTGGAGAAGAAACCCACTCGAGTCCCCGAACTGCCATGCTCCTAGTATGCACCATGGATGTCAGGGAGGAAGATCGTGTCCTCTGGCTCTGCTACGGGATCTGGCCAAACAAAACCAGCGGGGTCAGCCCCGAATAGCAAGTACCGCCAAAGGGGCACAAGAGTTAAGATTAAAAACCCAGTTAATAGAATGATTGATAATAGTAATACTTATGTTACTATTATAGGGTAGCGCAACATCCTCGAACCCATATGGCACCCTTACAACCAAACAAGGACAAAAAGTGCCGCATGGAGTCGGGACGTGTCGTACTCTATAACTTTCACATAAGTTAAAAGGTATAAACGATAAAATCTCCGGATCGTGACTTCGGTCGATAGCCTATCGCAGCACAATAACCAACCCAACAATCAAACAAGAACATGGGTTGGATCATGTACCATGATAGACCATGTTCCTCAGTCATTCACAGAAGTAGCACTCCATAATCAGAATAAGTCTTCCGTTCATAACTTCGGTCCAGAGTCTATCATAGCACGATAACCAACCCAACAATCAAACAAGAACATGGGTTGGATCACGTACCATGACAGTCCGCATCTCTTAGTTACTCATGGAAGGTAATAGGATACAAGCAAGTCGTTTTCACAGCCAATCAAGTCTACGAGTTTCTAGTGGGACGAGGTTATCCTCGCATCATGTTATGTAGAAATCCTCAGATCGTATCTTTCCAGCAAGGCTAGCCCACCCAGGGGTTCGCGTAGACAAGTATGATTGAGCACAGGTCCCTCGTAAGGCCACCTTGCTAAAACATATAATATGTAGCAGGAATTAATCGGATATAGTCATCCACTCATTGCAGATGACACAGTATCCGTGAAGACCAGCCGGCGCGTCAAGACAGCATCTCAAGGCGGCTGGTGTAACACGATCTCGGGATTTTGCCCTCCCCATGCATCTAGTATATTTAGTTGCCTAGTTTAACCCTAGGTGAAATCTGGACTCACATGCTGTGGCCTGCATGATTATCCTCCTAAAATCGTACCTTAGTACGAGTACCCCAAAGAGGATTCATGTCAATCAGTATGTCAACATGTTCTACCCTCCTTAGTGTAATGCATCATTGCAAATACGCCACGTGGAGTTACGAGTCTTTTGTCGAGCATGAACAAGAACTGGGACATTCAGGTACATGTTTCAGGTAGGAACACTTTGTTCTCCGGGGTCACATTAGTGCTCATATCATGCTCGGGACAAAAGGCGTAAGGATATAAAATGGGCATATAATATATATATATATATATATATATATATATATAATAATAATAATAATAACAAGGTAACAATATAGGGCACAAAAGTTAATGCGGCTCAAAGGGAGTGAGTCCATGCGGCTGGGTCACTACAGGTTCATGCGGCTGGGACTGCACGCTCATGCGGCTCAAGGAGCCCAAGGCACCTGCGGCTGGAAAGGCGGGTTCATGCGGACGAAGGGGTGTCAGCGTATGCGGCTATGATTCAGACGAAGTCCTATGCGGCTGAGCATGGGCGATACATATGCGGCTGGATGATGGATGGGCCTTATGCGGCCCAAAAACAGTAGCACATATGCGGCTGGGTGCAAAAGAAACTCATGCGGCTCGAAGGCTAGCCGCATGAAGTGCATGCTACAGGGGCTCATGCGACTGAGTCTGAACAAGGCTATGCGGCTCAATTACTTGCCGCATGAAGATTCATGCGGTCAAGTACTCAAGTAAGTCTTATGCGGCTAGGAAGGACTTTCCATGCGGCTGAGCTCGAACGAGTCTCATGCGGCTGGAAAGGCCATGCGGCCAGAGACTTGCCGTATGAGGATTCATGCGGTCAAGAACTGCTCTTCTTCTTCACTTGTCCGAGAAGAGGAGCCAAGCAACCATGGCTTCCAAACTACACAAAACCTTCATCCGGAGCCCAAATCGGAACTTCCTTAGGTCAAAATAGGGTAGAACAAAATTCTCTACTACATGGAACCATCAAAACTTGAAAATAATGAAGTTTGCTAGATCAAAACCAAGAAAATCCGAAAATGGTTAAAACCTAGATCTACAAAGATTAAAGCTTCGAAATGAAAAACTTCAAGTTCTAAACTAGTATAGAATAAGGAGAAGAACATATTTTGACAAATAATTTTGTAAGAAAACATCAACAACATTTATGGATCCATCTCTTGAGCAAGTTGGTACTTGCCTTGGTTAATGGAAGAAATATTTGGTTGGTGGAGGAAATAAATGAGAGGAAGTAAATGAAAGGAGAGAGAATGAGTTATATATATAAATCTTGGACCCACGGGTTCATGATGAACCAAGGTGAACCAAGAATAGGTTACCCAAATGAGCCAAAACTGTAGGCCCAAATGCAGAAAATAAATTACGAAATAATATTTTGTCGAATATTTTTGGAAAATGCATGAAGAAATACAGCATAATAAATATAGTAAAAATACAAAAAAAATACAATTTACCGGTTTACGTATTAAAATACGTATTCCAGGATCGGGGAGTGACAACTGCGGGCTGGAAGAATGAAGATACAGTTGAACTCCTCCGGGGACAAACCCCTATCATGTGGTCTGGTGATCCGCATGACAAACATAGAAAGTTGGCCCTCCGACAAGTAATATGAGTGTGTCCTCCCCTTCCACAGAAGGAACATACGACTGGTAACTCCTGTGCTGGTGTGGATAATTGTATGATGGTACTGGTGAGGGGTGCCGGGGTGTAAAGCCTGGCTTGGGTGCATGGTACCTCTTACGACCCTCAGCTCTGGACGTGGTCCTCCTGGCTATATGCTCGTGCTCTCGTACTGCCTCTACAGTAGGTCGGGCTCGATATGCTGACTGACTTGAGGACTGGTACTGCCTGGCTCCACCTCCTAGCGGCAAGTCCTCGGCTTTGAATGCCTCTGGTATTTCTTGTCCACTATGGTCTATCAACATCTGGATACTCTGCTGGAGAATGAGATCTCGTTGTTGTTGTGACTCCATGAAGCCCCTGAGAACACCCACCAGCACATGAACAACATTCTCTGGCTGTTCTGGTAGGACTGACACTCCTGGATGATCAGGCTGAACTGACACCTCCGTCCTCGGTTCAACTCTGAACTCTGCCGCTGAATGCTGAGACTGATCCTCCATAACTGGCCTAACAGAAGATTGCTGACCTGCCATCCGTAAAACCCGAATAAGCTGATCAAAAGGAATAAGAATAGTGCCCCTGAAAGTTGAAGGACACAAGGATCAAATCGAGGGAACATGAAAGATCAACGATCCAGGCAGATATCAGGTCAAAGGATCAGAGATATAGAATAATACGAAGGATATCAATAAAGGAGAATTGTGACTGAGATATCTAAACATCAGTAACCCCCACATATCTGATAAATCAGACCTGCATGGGCCACCACTAAAACCTATGTCACGCCCCAGAACCAGAATACTGGCAAGTAGGGACGGACCAGGCCAGCTACGTATACCAAAGTACTCCAGTACTCTGAAATAACGTATAAGCTGTATAGACGGAGATTACTACTACAGTCCAACAGGCAATCCTGGGTCAAGCAATCCTAGGTATCTCAATCACAGGCAGTAAACAATGTACAAGAAGTAAGATCAACTGGAATATAAAATTGTAAAGCGTCCCAAACTATCATATATCAATGATCATGAAGCTAGTAATACAGAGTAAAGACTAGCAAGAGTAATAGTCATACATGATAAGCTCTAGCTATAGTCTAGAATACGCAAATCATGTTCTGGCCCATAGGCTAATTGTCAAGTCCAAAACACGAGCTAAACACGTGCTCGGAGGCTAAATGCCACAAAAGAATAATGTACATAACTAGTGGAAGAATAAAATAGAAAACCCACTAAGGTACTCTGGTGCTCTGGGTAATCACCAACGAGTGGAAGGTACGGAAGATCCTCTGGACTCCTCTATCAGATCTGGTCAATGCAAAACCAGTGGGGTCAGACCCCCAATAGCAAGTACCACAAAGGAAGCCAAACTATGAACTAAAACCAGCATACAAATCATAGCAATGGATAAAGAGAGAGAGAGAGATGAGTAAGTACTAATCGAGACTCGTGCACTACCAATGCACTTATCCCGAGAATAGAAGGACAATAAGTAAAGCAACATGTAGCATAAAGTAAAGGACATGTGACGTAATGTAAACTGTATACATGTAAGGAAAAGGAAGCATGTGAACATGAAAGATAAACTAGACATGTGAGCATGTTAAGTAACTGGAGCATGTGAGCATGTTATGTAACTGGAGCATGTGAGCATGTTATGTAACTGGAGCATGTGAGCATGCTAAGTAACTGGAGCAAGTGAGCATGTTATGTAACTAGAGCTGTCACGCCCCAGAACCAGAATACTGGAGAGCGGGGGCGGACATAGCCAGCTACGTATGATGAAATGGAATCCATCTCACCATACGATCACGGCTGTCTAGATATGTGAGGGTTTATCTACAAGCCATCAGTCTCTTAAGGTCATAAATTATCCTATTGTCTCAATCTCAACCAACTAATAATAATCACAAGATAGCAGATCACTAAATATACAATTGTAAGACGTCCCAAACATTACATATCCAGATGATCATGAAGCTAGTCGTACAAAATGTAAGGACTAGCAGGAGTTAAGTCATACATGATCAACCTCGAGTTGCCAATCATGCTTACAGCCCGTAGGCAGACAGTAAGTAAAATGCATCGAGCTAACAAGTGCTCGTCGGCTAAACGCCTCAAAAGAATAGTTTTACAATAAAGTGGGCAAGACAAAAAGGAAAACCCACTCTTGGCCCGGGTTCCGTCTAGTGTTCACCATTGGGCTGGAAGCTCGGTAGATCCTCTGGAGCTGCTCTGGTATCTGGCCATACAAAACCAGCTGGGTCAGACCCCAGAAGAGCAAGTGCCACAAAGGAGGCCACGAAATAAGAACAAAAACCAGCAATCAGCACAATAATATAATTACATAATAAAAGACAGTAATTTAAGAAAAGCATGATGGGTAATATAAAAGATAATCTTGTATAGAATTACTAAAAAGACAGGACATATGGAAAAGCATGACAGGATGATATACGATGAGACAACCATGGGACTATTCAGATGGCCAGGTTACAACCCGTAAACTAAACAAGGACCGGGGTTGTAACCCTTCGTCTGAACGGAACTTGGTTTCCCACCATTTATCAGCGAGGTAAATATAAGAAATCAGGTCAAGTAACAATCTGGAGTGACAATCATTATAGTGACAATCCTTCAATCATTCTGATACAATTTTACAATCAATCAATTCTAGATAATACTATACTGGACTAGACTCCATCCAAGCAATCACGGCCAATCATTGCCTACGGCTTTCTACATTAACTAACTAGGGTTATCACGATCCTAGTTACTAGCAAGATGTAATGAGATGTTCCTCCAGCCACAAGCCCTGCAGCTAATCCAGGTTATCCAGGCGATTCGAATTCATTAAGCAGTTATCAATAATTATGTGCCCCACACGACGGTGAGCTGGAAATGTGCCCTACTCGACGGCAGGCTACAAGTCCAAATAATTACGGCCGGGATAACGGGATTGCCTGTAACTGGAGAAATCTCTCATGACTACTGAATTATTCTAGTTATTAGCCTTAATCCATTTTAGTAGGTACTCCTGACCGTGGTACTCAGGAGTGCCATCCTAGACATGATGCAAGACTGGACAAGTGGATTTAACAAGCAAGCAAGAAAGAACCACCCACGGTGTCAAGGCAGGTCAAGTTAAGTTATCAAGTCAAGTCAAGTCAAGTCAGGAGTGCGCCGCCACGGGCCACTATCAAGTCGGGTTGGTCATGTCAAGAGTGCACCACTACGGGTCACTGTCGTGTTATGCTAGTTCCTTGTCATACCCAGCCATGTACAATAGTCATTCCAACATATTAAGTAAAATCAAGTTCATGACAAAAGGCGTAAGGATATAAAATGGGCGTAAAATATCTAATAAAATATCAGTACACAGGACTGTAGAAGAGTCAAACTTAAAGAAAATAAAACCAAATCTCCATGATTGGACAAATTGCGCAAGGGTCCCTGGGGTCGGGTTGCGCAGGAGTCAAGTGTGCCAGGGGCCAACTGCGCAGGGGTGAGCTGCACAGGGTACCAACTGCGCAGGGGTGGATGGCGCAGCAGATGGTTTGCGCTGGATCAGGTTGCGCAGGAATAGATGGCGCAGGGCCAGATTGCGCAGGGACGGACTGCGCATGGATGGATTGCGCAGAAGTGGACTGCGCAGGAGCAGACTGCGCATGAGCAGACTGCGCATGAGCAGACTGCGCATGAGCAGACTGCGCATGAATCCATGCGCACTCGGGTTGAGCGCAGTTCGCCAAGGGGCAAGCTGCGCGGTCGGCACTGCGCTAAAGAGCGCTGGCCGAGGGGGATGCGTAATCCAGCACTGCGCTAAAGAGCGCAGGCTGCTGTCTTCTTCTCCAGGCCGAGAAGAAGACTCCAAGTTAAGTCTATATAGAACGACAAATGATTAGATGACTTAGGAAGTATTCTGGAACCCAAGTTACAACCCGTAAACCAAACAAGGACCGGGGTTGTAACCCTTCTCCTGAACAGAACTTTAGTATCTAATCATTTACCGGCAAAAGTAAAGCATATACAAAGATGTACTGAAATAAACAAATTCGGACACTGCCTACACAAACTAGACTAGACTGGACTCCATACAATAGTCACGGCCAAGCAATGAGTACGGCTTTATACATTAGCTAACTAGGGTTGTCACAATCCTAATTACTAACAAATGCAAGTTTGAGAATTCCAAGTCCGGTTACCTGTCTGCTGCCACCTATTGGTCATGCCGGGAAGTGATTACAAGTGTGACTTTGTGCTCCCACGCGACGGTGAAGCTGGGAGAGTGCTCATCTCGACGGATAGCTCCAAACCCTTAAATTAAATGTTATAACGACCTAGACCAAAGGCAACAGGTAACTGGGAAATCCTCTCCACCCATGTTCTAATGATCAATCTAGTTATATAATCCTTACCATTTTCTTGGATTCTGGGTGTGGCATTCCGCAGAATCTATCCTAGACATGAGCATGCAAGACTGGACAATAACGAGAATGTGCACCATAACAAGCCACAACAAGAAAATATCATAAACTGGATGCTGGTAGTGCGCTACGATGAGCCACTATAGGGAGTGCGCCATGACAGGCCACTATCATGTAAGCAAAGAAAGACATGTACAAGAGTGCACCACGACGGGTCACTATCTAGTAAGCAAAGGAGACATGTAAGAAAAGTATGCCACGACGGGTCACTATCATGTAAGCAAAGAAGGCATGGCAACAATTAACATAGCTTGTAAGAAAGAATCTATCAAAGACAAATCATGGCATGTGGGAAATAATAATTAAAGCTAAGTACATTTCATAGAAAATGATTGAACATGTGCTTGTGTCAAGTGTATATAGGGTGTACAAGCATTCTCTAACTATACAAGATCATCTAATCATGTTAAGAAATCATTACAATCGAAGAAAATATCAAAAACGGACAAAAACGGGCAGAAACGGGCAAAAACAGACTAAAACAGCATAAAACGGCATACCGGCGGTATACTGCGGCATACCGGCGGTATACCGGCCTAAAAACAGAAAGTTTCTGGTGCAAAAAAGGCATACCGACGGTATACTGCGGTATACCGGCGGTATACCGGTTTTTCAAACAGCAACAAAATTCAGAATTTTGCCAAAACTTGTTTCGGCCATAAAAACTTCGTTTTAAATCGAAATTCGGATTTTCAAAAGTCAAAATTGAATAGAATTGAATTTCCTACAACATGGAAGTATTAGTTTTCATAAATCAAAACATTTGATAGGTCAATACCTCAAAATACTCCCAAACAGAGGTTCTCGGGACACCGAAACGGGTTCCGATTGCCACCAAACTCAAAATCTATGATATACAAACTATGTGAGGGCTTCATATATGTATATGTGACCAAGATACATGATGGTAACACTAGTATCACTCTTGATACCAAGTTTTCTACTAAGTCCATATTGGGTTTTAACAGAAAATCAAAACCTTGTTTAAACCAATTTTGGAAACATGCATATAGATGAGAATCACAAGGAAAACATTCTTAACAAAATAAGTTTAGAACAATTCTAAGCATTTAATACCAAGGGAAACAAAAATAACAACAAAATAAAATGGTTCATGGATTTGGCAAGATGTACTTGCCTAGGTTAAGCTCCAAGCCTAATCTTCTACTCCTCCTCCTAGGGGGGTTAGACACCACACCCAAGGCCTCAAGGCCAAGCTCTTGGCAAGCTCCAAGGGGGAGAGGGGGAAGAAGAAATGAAGAGAGAGTGAAAAGAATGAAAAGAGAGAGGAGAGAGAAAGTAAAATGGTATATATAGAAAGGAAAATTAATCTTAACCGTCGGATCGTAATCCATGTCAAAATCTAAGTCAATCCTAACCATCAAAACAAAACTAAATATCCAATGGGTAATAGGGTGCATCTACACTATTCATGAAAATATCTAAACACTATTCTTCAAAATATCCAAAACACTATTCATCAAAATATCGGAAACACTATTCATGAAAATATCTGAAATCGAAAATATCTCAAATGTGGAAAATCTGTCTAGACGGTATGCCGTCGGTATACTCCGGTATACTAGCGGCATGCCGGCCAAGGAAAAATCTATAAGTTAGGAAAATTTTTAAAGCATTACGAAAACCAAGAAAATACGAAATATACTACAAAATACGTATCCGTATATAAATACCGATACTGTGAGACGAGTCTCACAGTTGGCCAATACATCGGCCCGGCTGTCTATCTTCGAGCTCTTACGCCTCTTTAAAGAGACTCGAGAAACTTTGAGCGAGGCTCTCATGCAAGCAGAAACTTGTTTAGCTCTTCTGAAAAAGCCAAAAGCAGAACCAGTCTCATGCCTCCATTGTCATAGTATGTTAGAGTTAATTCCAAACATAACTTTCACACAAGATGACATGTTGTTGGAAGATAATAGGCACGATCGTCCTCTCTACTATACACGATATATCGACTCGATGAAGGTCGATCGTATTCTGATAGATCCACGCTCCGCTCTCAGCATAATGCCGAAGACAATGTTGGATGCACTAAAAATCCCAGTGCATAGTCTTTCCAGTAAAATCACTACCATCCTTGGTTTCAATCAGAGAAGAAGTGAGCCTCTGGACAAGATTCGTCTAAAACTCCAAATAGGCAATCTTCGCACAAAGGTTACCTTCTACATCATTGACATCCACGGCTGTTCTTACAATTCTTTACTGGGAAGACCATTTCTACAAGAGCATAACATTGTCCCTTCAACTCTCCATCAATGTTTTAAATATGTTGATGACAATAGAGAGGTGCAAAAGGAAGTTGCTGATCTCTATCCTTTTAAAGGCATTGAAGCATACTGTAATGATGCTCGTATGTACAAGGACGAATTCATGAAGGTTGTCCTGTCTTTGGACACTGAAGAAGAGAAAGAAACAGTACCCAATGATACCCTTATCATCCATGTCAAAGGGCGTGTTTCTCGTCCTCAATCTTCCAAACCACTGGCTATTCACTTGCCAGTTCAGAAGCAACCACCCGATGATGTTCAGAATCAAAGGAAGCTCACCTCTTCTGAGCCACTTGTTATCGACTTACGTCGTGACAAGGAAAAAAGGCAGCTCACTTCTTCTGAGCCACTTGTTATTGATCTATCTCATAACAAGGACAAAAGGGAGCTCACCTCCTCTGAGCCGCTTGTTGTCGATCTCCGTCGTAACAAAGCTAATCCTCCTCCACGTTCTTCTTCTCCCCCTCTTGTAATTAATCTGACCAAGCCTGCTAAGGTTAAAGGTCCAGCTGTAAATACAAATATACAAATTAATGAAAAAGCATCTACTTTCCAGTATACTGATGTCATTTATCATGCTAAATGCCATTTGGATATGTTAGATAGCTATCAGTCATTTACAATGGGAGTTGTACAATCTCTTCAAACAGAAGTCTCATTTGAATATCCAAAGGATTCATATCGGATTGTTCCCGCTCGTAAGAAAGGAGAAAGTCCAATACTTTTTAGTAAAGGACCGGAACAACAATTCAGCTATACGGATGATAGCAAAGTTAATGACACGGGGCACCTTCAACTCCGTCGTTACAGTCAACAATCAAAAGACATCATCCGAAAGATGGGTTACGACTTCAAGAGTGGCCTCAACTACGGTAAGGGTAGAAAAACTCCTCTCCCTATGGCTGTTCCACAAGGAAAGTCAGAGATGTATTACAGCAAAACCAAAAGAGGTCTCGGATATGCTTCTTCCCCGGTATTATCCCCAACAGTCTCTGAATCCGATAGCGATGAGCGCTCTAACTCTTCTGATTCCAGATCATGGGATTCTGACACAAGCATTGGTCAAGTTCATCGGTTGATCGTATCTTCAAGCATGGTCTCCGTCGAACTTACAGAAGGCTACGACGAGGATATTGAAGAAAATCCTGAAGTAGATCCTTGGGCTCAACGAATGGATATCCAGTGGGAACTTCGATTTGAACAAAGGGAACCCCCTACCGAAGATCAATTAGTTCAAGTTGATGTAGGAGAGAGCGGATCACCTTGTCCAATATTTATTAGCAAGAACCTTCCAGAGGAAGATAAGCAAGAATTAATTCTTTTGATTAAAGAATATATTGATGTCTTTGCTTGGAGTTACGAAGACATGCCAGGACTAGATCCCAAAGTTGCTACTCACAAATTGAACATCTTGCCGAATGCAAAACCGGTCAAACAACAACAACGACGTTTTAAGCCAGAAATGGTGGACGCAATTGACAATGAAGTCAAGAAGCTCATCGCTTGTGGCTTTATCCGAGAAGAGCAGCATCCTGATTGGGTAGCTAATGTCGTTCCAGTTCTGAAGAAAACCGGCAAAGTTCGAGTCTGTATCGACTTTCGGGATCTTAATAAAGCATGTCCAAAAGACAAATTTTCTCTCCCTATCACGAACGTCATGATCGACAACACCTGTGGGTTCGAAAGAATATCTTTCATGGACGGATTCTCCGGATACAATCAAATTCGGATGCATCCTGAAGATGAGAAATATACTTCTTTCCGCACTCCTCGTGGAGTCTACTGCTATACTGTCATGCCATTTGGTCTCAAAAATGCTGGTGCAATATACCATTTAGCAATGAGTACCATCTTTCGAGATCATCTGCGCAAGACTGTCGAATGCTACGTTGACGATATCGCTGTCAAAAGTCGTCTGAAGGAAGATCACATCAAAGATTTGAGAACTATCTTCAATCTCATGCGCCAATATCAACTCAAAATGAATCCCACAAAGTTATTCTTGGGTGTCTCTAGTGGCAAATTTCTCAGCTTCGTCATTACCTCTAAGTGTATACACGTGGATCCCGAGAAAATCAAAGCCATTCAAGAGGTGCGTCCTCTACGTAACCTAAAAGAGCTACGAGGATTCCAAGGTCGACTTGCGTACATCAGGAGATTTATTTCGAATCTGTCTGGACGCTGCAGACCATTCACTCAACTTATGAAGAAGGGTGTATCTTTCGTTTGGACTGAAGAATGTCAACGAGCATTTGACGACATCAAGCGATATCTTATGAATCCACCAGTCTTGGTGCCACCAATCTCTGGCATATCATTCTTAATGTATGTCCGTGCTATGGACCATTCATTGGGTGCTTTACTTGCCCAAAAGAACAAAGAAGGCCATGAACAAGCCATCTACTATCTCAGTCGTACTATGATTGGTGCTGAACACCGTTATAGTCCGGTCGAAAAAGAATGCCTAGCTCTTATGTTTGCTGTTTAAAAGACTCGGTATTACATCATTGGCCAAACTATTCATGTCATATCCCGAGTTAATCCTTTTCGGGTATTGATGAAGAAGCCCAGCACACTCAATTCTTGGCTGGCTACGTGTGCCATTCTGCTAGCCCAATATGACATGGTATATGTTCCTCAAAAGTCTGTCAAAGGTCAAGCATTGGCGGATTTCCTAGCAGCCCATCCTGTTCCAGAAACGTCCAAACTCTACGATGAAATTCCAGACGAGACTTTGGAATCTAATGCAGTCTCCGAAGAATTTCCTACTTGGCGTCTATTCTTTGACGGTGCATCCAGAATAGGACCCAATGATGCCATTGTAGCAGGAGTTGGAGTTGTCCTCGTTTCTCCAGACGGATCAACTATCCAAAGAGCATACTCCCTAGATGAACCATGCTCCAACAACGTGGCAGAGTACAATGCTCTACTCATTGGCCTTCAGCTAGCCAAACAACTAGACGTTGAATATCTTGAAGTCTATGGTGATTCTAAGCTGGTTGTTAACCAGGTTAGAGGAACCTATGAAGTTCGCCATCAAGATCTAATGCCTTACTTCGAAGCAGCAATCAACATGGCTACATCATTCAAAGCCTTCTTCATTGAATATGTACGTCGAGCTTGCAATACTGAAGCTGACGCTTTGGCCAATCTTGCAGCAGTCCTAGCCATCCCCATCAGAAGACAACAGGTGGTGGTCATCTCTAATCGAGAATTATTCTGCGTCGAAAACAATCGTAATATTGAGTGCAGTAATCTTACTGAAGTCAATATTATTAGTGAAGATTGGAGAACTCCGTTCATCGACTTTGTGGTCCATGACATACTCCCTGAAGATCCCAAGGAGGCTACGAGTGTTCGTCGGCGGTCTCTCCGATTCTATTACAATCAGACTACCAAGACTCTCTATCGGCAAACTTATGACGGCCTACTCTTGCGCTGTCTTGCTGGTGATAAAGCAAAATAAGTATTGCGTGAAGCTCACGACGGTGTCTACGGAACACATCAACCCGGTCCTAAGCTACAGGATCGTATCCGACGTATGGGTTATTACTGGCCCTCTATGGTTTCTGATGCCATTGAATATGCAAGGAAGTGTCGAGCTTGTCAAATCCATACAGACTTCATTCATCAACCATCAGAATTCCTGCATCCGACGGCCGCCTCCTGGCCTTTCGAAGCTTGGGGAATGGACATCATTGGTCCTATCAATCCTCCTTCTTCTAGGGGACATCGGTTCATCTTGGCAATAACCGATTACTTCTCCAAATGGGCTGAAGCTATACCATTGGCGGAAGTCAAGACCAGCAGTGTCATTAACTTTGTCAAACATCATGTCATCTATCGATTTGGTGTACCTCGAAGGATCATCCATGACAACGAATCACAATTCATCAGCCAGAAGTTTACGAGATTCTGCGATGATCATCGGATTGACAATGTTGCTTCCACAGCCTACAATCCTGCCGCTAATGGATTAGCTGAAGCTTTCAATAAAACCATTATTAAGCTCCTCAAGAAGTTTGTATCTACTAACAAACGAAATTGGAGTGAAAAGCTTGGTGAATGTCTTTGGGCCTATCGAACTACAGTCCGCAATCCCACAGGTTTTACACCTTTCTCTTTGGTGTACGGTTGTGAAGCAGTTCTTCCTTTGAAACTTCAAATTCCTTCTTTAAGGATTGCCATTGCTAGTGAACTCACTACAGAGAACAACGATCTTCTCCGACTTCACGAGTTAGAAGCACTCGATGAGAAGCGGCTATTGGCTCAACAGCATATTGAGTTATATCAAGCCCGCATCTCGAAGACTTTCAACCGCAAAGTCAAAGTCAGAGCCTTTCAGCAAGGAGAACTTGTTCTAATAGTAAGACGTCCTATGACTATGACTCATTCAAGCAAAGGCAAGTTCGATGCGAAGTGGGAAGGGCCTTATATAGTCAGTAAAGTCTTTTCAAACGGAGCCTATCAACTTTCAGAGTTAGATGGTCGAGTTGCAATGATGCCTATCAATGGCAAATTCCTCAAGAAATACTATGTATAAATGTAACAGAGATTTTATGTAAATAAGATCAGACAGTTCGTAAATAAAGTTTGATTTTTATTTCATCATAAGTGATGTTACATGATATCAAGGAAGATCACTATCGTCGTTTTCAACATTAGGACGCGGACCACTGCCGTCCTTATCAAAGACATAATCAGCAAAAGAACTGAGGACTTCTTTGCTCGAACCTACCAGAAACTTGCAAGCAGCCATCCTCATGGCCTCTTCCTCTTCATTCTTTTCTGGTTCAAGCAGAAAGTCCAGGATATCCTACGGTGGTTTGGGTGCAGACGAACCTTCGCCTACTTCTGCCTGCTTTGGCTGGACTGGATTGGCAGGACGTTCTTCAGTGCTTACCTCAATCTTCGGAATAATTTCAGCCTTCTTAGATGTATCTCCGGACGACATCTATATGTTGAAAAGTGGAAATAATTATTCCTCCCAGATTTTTATTCTATTTATAGGCAGAGATTCTCAAAATAATGAAACGACACATATATCAGACGGTTCATCCGTTCATTCACATTCATCAGACGGTTCATCCGTTCATTCACATTCATCAGACGGTTCATCCGTTCATTCACATTCATCAGACGGTTCATCCGTTCATTCACATTCATCAGACGATTCATCCGTTCATTCACATTCATCAGACGGTTCGTCTGTTCATTCACATTCATCAGACGGTTCATTCGTACATTCACATTTATCAGACGGTTTATCCGTTCATTCACATTCATCAGACGGTTCATCCGTACATTCACATTCATCAGATGGTTCATCCGTTCATTCACATTAATCAAACGGTTCTCCCGTTCACATTCATTTGACGGTTCATCAGTTCATCACCATCCGACGGTTCACCCATTCATTCAATTCATCACCATCTGAAGGTCTATCCGTTCATCCCGACGATTCATTTCGTTCATTTATTCCATTCACACATTTTGACAATTTATTTCGTTCGTTTATCCACATCAGCAACTTATCGTCCTCGATTAAGTTTTCTATTTGAAATAATAATATTCGACAAATTATATTCTGCCACGTCCATATTACCTCTGAGCAGATATAATAAATATGATTATTTTCTAAAATCAAGAAATATATCCTGACCTGTACCTCTGAATATATTTTCTACCGCTATTATTTATATCTGAATAAGATATGCAAGAAATAATAGAGCCACAACAAAATATCTTTTATTGATCAAAATTTAAGATATTACATATATAGCATAAAGAAAGACGAAAAGATATAAGATGTTCTTTCTACTGAGACGGAGGCGTCATCAGATTAGCAATCTGTTGCTTCAGAATTTGCAACCGTTCTTCGCGAGATGCCATCACTCTCCTCCTGGCCTCTTCTATCCCAGATTCTTCATTAAAAACGTGAATGGTTACCATTTGGCGAGTGATTTCAACATCATGAGCTGCTACATACTCGTCTCTTATCTGAGTTAGAGCACCAATTTGTTGGACTGCAGTCTGATGCTCGGTAACTTTATTTTCCAATTCCTCTTGGAGACGAGCAATCTCCACTCTCAGCTCGACAATCCTTCTTTCTTTTTTTCTCAGCAGTTGAGATCACCGATTCCAACTTGGAATTATACTCAGCAGATTTAGTAGAATAGGCATCCAAAAGGTTCCGGAGGTTCACTCTTTCAACTGCAGCTGCCTGAGCCATCTGTTCAAACTCTGCTTGTACTAAGGGTTCTACTTCCCCCTTATTGAGTTCTTTATAGTTCTTTATTGAAGCTTCCAGCTCATTTAATATGTGGTCAAGAAAAGTGGCATGGGGCTCGTCACCTTGCTCCCGGATGGCCTTTACTAAGAAAGAGGTCAGACCCCTAACCATGTAAAAATCAACGTCTTCTTTGTCCATCATTCTATTGATCAAAGGCCCCAAGGACTCGAAGAAGCATTTGGTGAATGATTGGATGACAAGCTGATTAATCGCCAGAGCACCAGGAGTTGCAGCTACTCCTGTTGATGACGAGGCAGCAGTGTAGGGTGTGAAAATTATGACACGCTGACATGAGACTCAGTCAAAGCCATACGCTCAAAGCCATACGCTCAGTCCAAGCCATACGCTCAAGGCCATACGCTCAGTCAAGGCCATACGCTCATCTAAAGGCCATACGCTCAGTGAATATTTTATTATTTTCTGAGATGACAGCACAGCATGTATTTAATAAAGGATGAATCTGACACTTCGTCTTTCGTGCAAAGACAGCTGTCCAATGAAGACTAGCCGTCGTATAGGTTTTCGAAGAGTCGGTTTTGTCTTTTACGAGGACAGCTCAAGCATCTCTCATAAATGTAAAAGCCATCATTACTATCAGTTTTGACAGTCTGTCAGCCATCATATCCGCAGTCACGACGCTCGAAAAGATTTTGTCAGTTATTGGAAGATATAGCGTATCAAAGAAGATTGATGATGGCCACGTGTCTACTTATTCAAACATGCCACGTGTCTACTTATTTCAACATACGACTCCTTCCAAATTAAGTGAGCGTATGGATCTCATACGACTCCTTCCCAACTAAGTGAGCGTATGGACCCCATACGACTTCTTCCCAATTAAGTGAGCGTATGGATCTCATACGACTCCTGCCAACCAAATGAGCATATGGACCCCATACGATTCCTTCCCAACCAAGTGAGCGTATAGATTCCATACGACTCCTTGTCAAGTGAGCGTATAGTTTCCATACGACTCCCTGTTAATAATGTGAGCGTATCAGCTTTATATGGTTCTACGCTGTCCAAGTTAGCGTATACAAGACATGTGCCTTCAAAAGCTAGCGTATGACTCTTCTTCTAAGGTAGCGTATCACAGCAGTTGTGTCCAGAATGATTTCCAACGAGCAGTTAACACACGTTCTCACGTGTCCTGCACTCAGTTATCCACTTCTTCAGAAGTTATGCAACGTGGCATTCATGCCATCAATCTCTCCTGAATATGCTCCACTACTTTCAACCGCACGCTTATGTGTCTCCATCAGAATTTGCCATGCGTCCCTGCAGTTATGCACACGTCAAGTAACTACCTGAGCGTATGCTTAAGGACAGTTATCCTGAACTCTATAAAAGAGAGTTTCTTCATCTTCATCAGAGACTACAGTCAATTTCAGAGAGAACAGAGAGATTGCCCAGTTGCTGTCCAAGTTCTTCAAAGTTCGAGTTTTCTTCATCGCATCGTCCAAGGGATAAAGTAATCGTCTTCTAGATTAGATTCCTACAGTTGTAATTTTCTTAGATACAAATAAATAAAGTGAATTTATTTATGGAAAACAAATTGGCGACTCTGCTGGGAAAAGCTGTCTCCTCCAACGAGATAGCAACAACTCAATGCGATACTTCGTCGATCGGCTCGACGAAGAAGACGATGGTCGTACAATTCGACCAATCTGCTTATGAAGAAATGCTCAAGGCGAAGGAGGGCCGTACTGCTTCCTCTGCTTTTCCTGCTGCCAAGAAGAAGGGACGCTCTGTCTATATCCCTAAGTCTTCTTCAACAGCCCGAGACGTTTCTGTCACTTCTCACGCTGACAAGAACACGTCTTCAACTTCAACTAAGCACACTTCGGCTTTTCTGAACACGGCAACAGTGGCTTCTCCTAGTCATGCTGACAAAGTTGGTTCTTTAACCAAGTCAGCGTGTACAAGGAAAACCATCTCTGGACATGTCAAAGTCCCTTCTCCCTCTGCTCTTACGACAGCAGTCGGCTCTTTAGCCATTGATGACTCTGTGCGTATGGCATTCAAGGGGCAGCGTACGGCAAAGGCAGCGTACAAAAGCCAACATCAGGCAGCGTACGCTAAGCCAAAGCCAGCGTATGCTAATAAAAAGGCAACGTATGACCAGAAGTCCAAACTGAAGTCAGCGTATGCTAACAGATACAGTCCTTTGACTGTTTCTCAAAATCAGGCTGGGGGTTCTCTTCCACAGAACATACAAATGATTCCCCCTCAACTTGCACATCTTGTGCCAACCAAGGAGAAAGACTCTTTAGTCAACTCCTCTACTCCTAAGGTCTTTACCTCTGGAGTTAATTTGACTAGTACTCTTACTAGATCAAACAAAGAAAAACGCCTTTTGGCTAATTCCTCCAAAGATGGATTATTACCGACTCCTAGTCGGAATAATACCCATCTTCCTTCTCTCCAAATTTCTCGATCTGAGAAAGGCAAATTACAAGTATCCAAGACTGATACCAAAGTCAGATCTCCTACGGATCTTCGTAACAAGCTTAATCAGAATCGTCTTGATTCCACTGAGACAAGTATATTAGACCCTGATGCAGAATATACAAAAAACTATGTGGCTCAAATTAATCAGTCTTTATACACTCAAGAACCGAGAAGACAGAAGAACAAAAGACAAGTTTCTACACAGAAACTATCTTCAAGTACTTCCCAATCTGTCCCTACAGATCTCCGGGAGTATTTACAAAATAAACGGAGAATTGACACTCGATCAGGCTATGATATTGCTCATATTTGCCATGAAAAGCATGGTTGCAACTTCCAACCTCGAGTTGTGATTCAGTGTTGTTGTTCACCAAAAAGACAATCTGTTTTCGAACGGATCCAATATGAACCAATGTTGGATGAAGATGAACCTCTTTATGCTTCTGTCAATATGACCTCCAGAAATATTGGGGGTAGCATACGGTCTGATGCTATATCAGACTCTGAAGATGGTGTTTATCTCGGCACCCGATCCAGGACCGAAGCCTTGGCCAGAGTCTCTTCTTCTCATCCAAGTGGTAATCCGGAGATCACAGAGGACTTCCTTGGAGAATCCAACTTTCCAGTATTGACTTCCGTAAATAGTCCTGGGAAAGATACCGACTCACACAGTGATGATTCAGAACAGACTGTTTCATCATCTATTCCTCGAATGATTACTACTTACATGGAAGAGGGCAATCATGAACCTTCAACTAGCACCGAAGCTCATGAACAAAGGATTTCTTCCTTAGAACAACAGTTGCGAGCTATGGCAGATACATTGAATGCTATGCACACTCTTATGCAAGTTCAGCATCAAACTCAGCAAGTCCAACAGACAGCTCCTCCAGTTATATTAAATACTCATGTTGTTCCAAACCCGGAACCCTCTATTATTCTGGGGGTACAATCTAATGTTCCAGTACAACCCACTCCAAGTCAGTCTGGAGCTGGGGGTGGTACATATGCTGCAGTCCCTCCTTCCAATTACACTCAACAAGTTACAACTCCCCAATCTTCTGGAATTGTTACTGAAGAGTTAAGGAATCTCCGAACTCAATTCGAGGCATTTAAACAAAAGGATGGTTTGCAAAGGTTAGGTATCAAGCAACCTTACCCAATAGAATGGAAGCAGGTATCGTATCCACCAAAATACAAACCTCCAACCATCTCTTTCTTTGATGGGACAACCTCCCCAAGTCAGTTCATTAATCACTTTGAAGTAATGACTGATCAACTGCAACCAAGTGACGCCCTCCTTACTCGGGTGTTTGTTGGGTGTCTCAAAGGAACGACTTATGAATGGTATAGAAGTCTCCCTGATGGGTGCATGACTTCATTTGCCGGTTTCAAGCAAATGTTTCTTGAACGGTTCTATGAAGGGCTTAATGACATGACCATGTCAGCCCTCATAAGAATTAAACAGAAAAATAACGAAACCACCGAGGACTTCATTGAAAGATTCAGAAGAGAAGCCCTCAAAATGCCTCTCGGAACTCCCGATGCTGTTACTATCGACACTTGCAAGTCGAATCTCTTACCAATTATCAGCATGTGGACAGGGTCCACTCAGTTCCAAGATTGGCCTTCTTTCATTGTCAGTGCCAAGGCTGCTGAAGTCAGTGCTGAGACCTTCAAGGGTCTGGGGGTACAAATGGCTCCCAAGGAATCAAATCAGAGTGCTAGTAATAGTATTCGACCCAATAATCGCAAAGGGAAAGAAGCCCTTGAAGTCAATCTCCAAAGCAGTAGTCAAGAGGTAAAAACTACTCAAGCTACCCCAGCTCCAACAAATCAACAACAGAGACCTCCTCGGCCGAAGGAAGAATATTCTTTTGACGATGACGATGTTCAGGGTATCTTTGAATGCTTGCTCAAGGGTAACAAGATTCAATTGCCAGAAATTAAAAAGCCTGATGAAGCCAATAAGATAGATCATCCAAAATATTGTCCATATCATAGAATGCTGGGTCATACAATCCGGTCTTGCTATGTATTAAAAGGGAAGATTCAAGAGATGATTAAATCAGGAGCTGTGACACTAACACCCAAAGACAAAACAGTCACAGCAAATGTAATTTCAATGCAGTTCGGTGACTTCCCTCCCTTAATGGTAGAAAGCGGGATTGTTCCTATCCCCAAAGCAACTCTCGAAATTGTAAACATCCCACCAGCGCAGAATGACTGACTTGTTCTTGTCACAAGTAAGAAGGGAGAGATCATGTGGATTCACCCGGATTTAATGACGGAGTTTGAGACATCTTCCTCTTCTTCTCGGAAGACTCCACCATCTAAAAAGAAGCTCGGGAAGACTAAGTCATGCAATGTGACGTCTAGTTTCACACCCGATTTTTACCTAACCTCTACTTTCATCTTGGCAGGAAATTCACTCCCTACGAAGATAAAATCTGTACCTCAATCTGAAGATAGATACAAGCCTGCTTTTCATCTATACAGTTCACAATCTCGTAAATTGATGGCGAAGATGGGTTATGATCTAGCCACTGCTCCTGGTTTGAACTCAGGCAAGGGACTCCGAGCACCTTTAGCCATCACTATGAGGTATAATCAATCTCGTGTTGGCCTTGGTTTCTGGAATGAAGCTCTCATCAAACATAAAAGAACCAAGAGCAAGATAAAGAATTGCAACATGGTTTCCATAGACCCTAAACCAGAATCTGAAGTTGAAGTCCATGCTGGAACTCGGTCAGGAAAAATATATCTGAAAGATTATGCTGAAATTCCTGAAGAAACTTCTGATGTCCTTCCGGTTACAGCTCCAACACCAGTCTCTACTGAAGAGCCTTTAAATGTTCCTATTGAGACAGTTCCTTCTAAACCAACAGCAGCTGACAAAGGCAAACAACAAGTCCGCTTCAACAAACCATTGAAGAAGTCATCTCCTACAGGACTTAAAAAGCCTTATAATTTTGATATATTGGCTCAACTAGCCAATACTCCAGCTAAATTATCAATCTTCGAGCTCTTACGCCTCTCTAAAGAGACTCGAGAAACTCTAAGTGAAGCACTGCTGCAAGCAGAATCCTGCCTAACTCTTCTCAAGAAATTGGAAACAGAATCTGTTTCTTATTGCCATAATGTATTGGAATTTATTCCAAATATTACCTTTACGCAGGACGATATGCTGCTAGAGGATAATCGACATGACCGTCCTTTATATCATACATGATATATTGATTCTATGAAGGTTGATCGTCTCCTGATTGATCCAGGATCTGCTCTCAGTATTATGCCAAAGGCTATGCTAGATGCACTGAAGATACCTGTGCATAGTCTTTCCAGCACTATCACTACCATCTTGGGATTCAATCAAGGAAAAAGCGAGCCTTTGGGGAAGATTCGTCTCAAATTTCAAATAGGCGATCTTCGCACTAAAGTTACTTTTTACATCATCGACAATCATGGTTGCTCATACAATGCTCTATTGGGGAGACCATTCTTGCATGAACATAATGTCGTTCCTTCGACTCTTCATCAGTGCTTCAAATATGTTGATGATAATGGAGAAGTTCAAAAGGAGGTTGCAGATCTCTATCCATTCAAAGGAGTTGAAGCTTACTTCAATGACGCTTGCATGTACAAAGATGAATACTGAAAAGTTTTGCAAGCTATGGATAATGATGATGAGATAGCAAAAGTTGGCACTTTTGTTATTCCTGTAAAAGGGCGTATCACTCCTCCGCAGTCTGTTAAATCATCTGAAGAAGGCTCACTGATAATTCCTGTCAGTGGACGTACTACTTCATCTCCTGCCCAGGCTCCACAAGGCTCACTGATAATTCCTGTCAGTGGACGTATCACTCCCCCTCCACCTTCTCAGGCTAGACCAGATACTCTAGTCATTCCAGTCAGTGGACGTACTACTTATCCACGATCTTCTTCAAGGGAGCTCACCTCTTCTAAGCCTTTTGTTATCGATCTTAATCGAAACAAAACTTCTGATCGCTCTTCCTCTCCCCCTTTTGTCATTAATTTGACTAAGTGTGATAAGGCTCAGCCTTCTGTTGTAAATACAGTATCTAATATTAATAAAGTATCTCCTTTACAGTATATTGATGTCTGTAATCATGTACAAAGTTATTTACAATTGCTAGATAGCTTAGAGTCACTAACTATAGGGGTTGTTCAAACTCTTCATACAGACGTATCATTGGAATCCATACAAAAATCATACTTCGTGATCCCTACTAGAAAGAAGGGAGAAAATCCGATCTTCTTTTATAAAGGACCCCAGAATCCTCCTAACTTGGAAGAAGATGACATAAACGACGATACTGGAAGGTTACAACTACGTCGCTACAGTCAGCAATCCAAAAATATTATTAAGAATATGGGTTATGACTTTAGAACCAGTCTCAATAATGGAAAAGGAAGAAGAATGCCTGTTCGAATTCCTCCATTAAAATACGGAAGGATAAAATGTGGGTTAGGTTACATTGCTCCTACCTCCTTTATCAACATCGTCCATGAAGATTCAAAATCCGATGAAGACGAACGATCTGAGTCTTCTGATTCTCTCTCTTGGGATTCTGACACGAGTATTGGCGATCTCCATCGCTCTATTTTATCCATCAATATGGTCTCCGTTGGTGGCCCGCAAGAAAATGATGAAGATGAGGATGATTTTGAAATATCACCCGAATCGGAACAATGGGCTCAAAGATTAGATAATCAATGGGAATTCAGGTTTGAGCAGAGGGAACCTCCTACTGAAGATAAACTGATCCAAATTGATGTTGGTGAAGAAGGGTCTCCTAAACCAATATTCATCAGCGAAAGTCTTTCAGAAACAGATAAACAAGACATGATTAAACTTATTCATGATTATATCGATGTCTTTGCCTGGAGTTATAAGGATATGCCAGGACTAGATCCAAAGATTGCAATGCACAAACTCAATATCATGCCAAATGCTAAACCGGTCAAACAACAACAGCGACGATTTCGTCCGGACATCATGGATGCAATTGAAGCTGAAGTCAACAAGCTTATGGCTTCTGGATTTATTCGAGAGGAATAACATCCTGAATGGGTGGCTAACATCGTTTCTGTCCTTAAAAAGACTGGCAAGATCCGAGTCTGTATAGACTTTCGCGATCTCAATGCAGCTTGTCCTAAAGACGAGTTTCCTCTTCCAATTACAGATGTCATGATCGATAATACATGTGATTTCGAACGAATGTCATTTATGGATGGGTATTCAGGATACAACCAGATCAAAATGTTTCCAGATGATGAAAAACGCACTTCCTTCAGAATGCCGATCGGTACATATTGTTATACAGTGATGCCGTTTGGTCTCAAGAATGCATGGGCAACATATCAGCGAGCAATGAGCACTATATTCCGTGAACATCTCCAAAAAATAGTCGAATGCTATGTTGATGATATTGCAGTCAAAAGTCGACAAAAGGAGGATCATATCCAAGATTTGAAGACTATCTTTGATTTAATGCGTCAGCATCAACTTAAAATGAACCCTACTAAGTCCTTCCTGGGCGTCTCTAGTGGTAAATTTCTCGGCTTCGTCATTACCGCTAAAGGTATACACGTGGATCCCGAGAAGATCAAAGCCATTCAAGAGATGCGTCCTCCACGCACCTTAAAAGAGCTACGAGGATTTCAAGGAAGAATTGTTTATATCAGGAGATTCATTTCCAACTTATCAGGACGCTGCAGACCATTCAACAAACTTCTGAAGAAAGGTGTATCTTTCGTTTGGAACGAAGAATGTCAAAAAGTATTTGACGATATTAAACAGTATCTCATGAGCCCTCCAGTTTTGGTACCTCCCGTCTCGGGAATACCATTCCTTCTATATGTTCGAGCCATGGATCATTCTCTTGGTGCATTACTTGCCAAGAAAAATAAAGATGGCCATGAACAGGCTATTTATTATCTCAGTCGCACAATGACAGGTGCTGAACCGCGTTATTCTCCAATCGAGAAAGAATACTTAGCATTAATATTTGCTGTTCAGAAAATGCGATATTATATTATCGGTCAAACGATTCACGTCATTTCCAGAGTGAATCCCATCAGGATTATGATGAAGAAACCTGGTATTCTCAACTCCAGACTAGCTAATTAGAGAATCTTGTTAGCTCAATACGATATGCATTATATTTCTCAGAAGTTAGTTAAAGGACAGGCTCTTGCTGATTTTCTAGCTGCTCATGCGATTCCAGAAGATTCTAAATTATATGATGAGATCCCAGATGAAGTCTTGGATTCAAATCTGATTTCTGAAGAAATTCCTACCTGGCGTCTATTCTTTGATGGAGCATCTAGAATAGGTCCTAACGGCGATATTGTCGCTGGAGTTGGGATTGTTCTTGTATCCCCAGAAGGTCTAACTATTCAGAGGGCTTATTCTCTGGATCAATCATGTTCAAACAATGTAGCCGAATACAATGCATTGCTCATCGGCCTTCAACTTGCTAAACATCTAGATATTCAATATTTGGAAGTTTATGGAGACTCCAAGCTTATCATCAATCAGATCAGAGGAACGTATGAAGTTCGTCATCAGGATTTGATTCCTTATCATCGAGCAGCACTCCCTATAGCCTCATCTTTTGAAGGTTTCTTTATTGAACATGTTCGACGAGCTTATAATGCAGAAGCTGATGCTTTAGCTAATCTTGCTGCTGTATTAGCTATACCAATCAGACGTCAGCAAGTGATAGTGGTTTATAATCGAGAACTATTCTGTGTTGAGAATAATTTGGCCTTGGCTTTTCCCTATAAACCATACCAAAATTCTCTCAACCTTGATGCTGGATTAAAGTTTGACAAAATGTCCTCGTCTTCTTCTGATTCTACTATGGAATATGTCTTTTCTAATGAAACAGAAGCCATAACTGAAGATTGGAGACGCCCGTTTCTAGACTTTGTTTTGTATGACATACTTCCTGATAATCCGAGTGAAGCAGCGTCTATCCGGCGTCGATCTCTCAGATTCTATTATAATCATACGACGAAGACATTATATCGTCGGTCTTACGACGGTCTTCTCCTCCGATGCATTGCTGGTGAAGAAGCACAAAAGATAATCCGTGAAGCACATAATGGTGTTTGCGGAGCTCATCAACCAGGTCCTAAACTTCAAGATCGTATCCGACGTATGGGTTATTATTGGCCCACGATGGTGGCTGACGCTATTGAATATGCTCGGAAATATAAAGCCTGTCAAATTCATGCAGACTTTATTCATCAACCGTCAGAATTCTTACACCCAACAGCGGCATCATGGCCCTTTGAAGCTTGGGGCATGGACGTCATTGGTCCCATCAACCCACCATCATCAAGAGGACATCGGTTTATTCTAGCAATAACCGATTACTTTTCCAAATAGGTTGAAGCAATCCCGTTATCTGAAGTCAAAACTTCTAGTGTTATCAACTTCATCAAACATCATGTTATCTATCGATTTGGTGTTCCTCGACGTATTATCTATGATAACGGACCGCAGTTCGTCAGTCAAAAATTTACTCGATTCTGCGACGATCATCGGATTAATAATTTAGCTTCTACAGCATATAATCCAGCAGCTAATGGATTGGCAGAAGCTTTCAATAAAACAATCATCAAACTCTTGAAAAAGTTTGTTTCTTCCAACAAACGCAACTGGAGTGAGAAGCTTGGTGAATGTTTATGGGCCTACCGCACCACAGTTCGCAATGCGACCGGACGTACGCCTTTCTCTTTAGTATATAGGTGTGAAGCTGTTCTTCCCCTTGAGATCCAGATTCCTTCTCTGAGAATTGCAATCTCCAATGAACTTACAACAGAAAACAATGATCGTCTTCGACTTCAAGAATTAGAAGCTCTAGATGAAAAATGATTGTATGCTCAACAAAATATCGAGCTGTATCAGGCCCGAATCTCAAAGGCTTTTAACCGGAAAGTCAAAGTCAGAGCATATCAGAAGGGAGAACTGGTCCTTACTGTCAGACGTCCTATGACCATGACACATATGAGCAAAGGCAAATTTGACGCGAAATGGGAAGGCCCATTCGTAGTAAACAAAGTCTTCTCTAACGGAGCATACCAGCTTGCCTCTATGGATGGGAAAGTCATGATGATGCCTATCAATGGCAAATTCTTAAAGAAATATTATGTATAATATTTTCATCATTCCCCAGCAAATATGAAATCAAAGTTAATTCTTCTTTACAAAAGTTATCTCGATATCGTTATCCCCAGAGGAAACTGATATTCCACCATGTATCATCTTTCCAGAGAATTTGATATTTTGTTTTATTAGATCCCCAGTGGTTTTAATAAAGATCTTGAATAGAAAATCATGTCCATATTACCTCTGAATTTTCTATCTCAGTATGTATCATATTTTCTATTTTATGAAAATGATATCTCGTTTTTTGATTTCCGAATCCAAAGATCATGGAAAATAGAATCTAAAGATATCTTTATATCTGAATTCTGTTTTCTCTAATCAGTATTAAACTAAAAATCTTTGGTTTAATATCATGATAGAGTTGCAAAGTTTATTTGTATATTCTATTCTATTGAAATATGTCATGTATTATTTACCTCTGAACATGTTTTCTACAAAAATATTATCCACAAAATTGAAATCAAGCCAAGATATTCATTTCAATCAAAATCAGAACAATGATTACAAATGGGTATCAAAATTTCAATACATGATAAATGTAAAAGAATTATTTAGGAGGAGTAATGATCTCCTGAATACGAACGATTATATTATTCATCTTTTCTTCATGAGCTTTCTTGATTCGCTCTGCTGTTTCAGCTCCAATCATCCGTTGGTCATATTCTACAATAATAGAGCTACGGCGATTGGTCTCTTCAATCTGATTGGTTTGCATCAATTCTCGCTCTTGCTGTAAAACTTGACAGCGTTCAGCTGCAGATTTACGATCAGTAGCAATCTTTGATTGTTCTGTTTCCACAGAGGCAATTTGCTCCTGAATACGAGCTAGCTCTTCCCTCAACTTTCTAAGCTCTTCAGCTTTTGACGCTTCATCTTTCTCTAGGCGTTCCATATTCTGATGAGTACTTATTATTTCTTCGTCTTTCGCCATTAGCTCTTTGGAAGACTGAGCAAGGAATTCTGTCAGAGCAATGTGCTGAGCTTGAGCTTCATTCTCCAATTGAGCAATCTCAGCCGCAGTTAGAGAATTAATATCTTCCTTTTTAATCTCCCAATATTTTTGGATGTTGGCTTCTAAATCATTCAAGAGATGTTCAAAGAAGACACATTGAGCCTCATAACCAGATTGTCTCAAGGCTGAACGTGGGAAACTAGTCGCCTCTCTAAGACTCGAAAAGGACATAGTCTCATCTTTCATGAGTCGCCTCGAATATGTATCCAGATATGTATAAATAATATCTGAATATATCCCCATGACTTTTGCTATCCCTGTGTCAAAACTGTGAGTCGCTGCAATAGTAGGGGAAGGAGCAGGAGGAGCCTCTATTCTTGGAGCTGAAGTTAGTGCTTTTGGAGAACTCGGCAGATGGGAACTTCCCTCACCCACTTCAGTTTGAATAAGTGGGGCTTGAGTAGAACTCATAGCCGGTGCAGTTCCTACAGCTGTTAGAATCAAAGAAACATGATCAGAAATTTAAAGACAATAAAACCAAGACAAGACAAAACTTTGAAGGATAAAATATTATCTGGAGTTGGTTCATATTCAGTCTCCTTCGGATCATTCAATCCGACTCTTAGTCTGTTCAGGGTACTTTCTGACACGGGATTTATTTTACTGCTTCCCGCCCCAGAAGTACTCGAAACTTGAACTTCTATTTCCAGATGCCTCTCCGGTTCTGGTGTCAACTCCGAGTGCTGACCAATAGTTTTCAGTGCATCAATTGAAACCTTAGACGGTGATTCATCGTCTATCTCTATGTCTTCTTCTCCAGAAGAATGAGACGACGGTTCATAGTCAACTTGTTCGCTCTCTGAAGCTTCAACAATTGGATTGAGAGGAGTGGCTTCCTTCACTGATTCTCCCGAAATCAGTAAGTCATTAGCCGTTTCAGTCTGATGCTCAGCCTCTACCGCAGGCTGACTAATTTCCTGCGCATCATCGGCCATTGGTGGAACTGAGCCTATATCAGAAGGCCTAGAAGACCCAGCAGTTTCAGGAATCTCTTCTTCTTCTGTCTTTACAGAAAAATCAAAAGAAGCTTGCTTTTCTGCGGCCAATCGCATAGCACGATCGGTGGGACTCTCTCCATCCAGACAAATTACGGATTTAGTTTTTGAAACTATTACTTTCCTTCCTATTCTTTTGGTTAAAGGAACAGTAGGATAATTGTCTATTGGATCACTACCTGCTTCATCAACATCTCTGACTCGTTCAGAAACAGGAGAATTCCTGGGAATAGTAATTCCTCCGCGACTTCGAGTCTCTGCTCGAGTAGCTCTTTTTGCGGCAGGACCCGCAGCATCTTTACTCCTCTTCCTCTTCGGTGTATTATCAACAGATATACTTTCTTCAGCACTCCCGATAGGCACATGCAATGGTTGATGAAGGTCATCAGAGAAGAAAGTTTCCAAAACATTATCATCAACTTCATCGGTGGCCAGAGGATCTTCTTTGTCGTGACAATCCCTAGGCAAGGCGGATTTGGTTGATTTCTTTTCAACATGAATAAAGCTTTTACCTAAGATGCTAAATTTTTCATCAAAGGTATTAGCTGATACATAAAATCTGGCATAGGACGCCAATATCTTAGCTCCTCTCCGATAGTTGACCGGATCTGGCATAGAAAAGGTAGCCCCTGTACCTTTGGCAATGTAATATAGCCAAGCTCTGGCACCATCAACCAACCCGCCTTGATGAGCAAAACACGTCGTTGCATTGCCCACATGCAACTGATCGTAACCAAATTGATGAGCAAATCTGCTCGAAAGATATGGCTCTAGATATGTGATGTTGTCACGGCGGCAAATTAAATGAGATAGCCTGATTCTCTTTAGCCATTCATGTTGGACATTATCCAACTCATTAGCACCAACGCCGTCAATCAATCTCCCGGACATGGTCTCATAACCAACAGGTGGAGGAACACAGGTGAAGCTCCATAGTTCTCCCCTGTTCAAGATGGTTCTGCAATCGGTTAAAGTGTAATATCTCCACTTCGGTATGTGCTTGTACCTTTCCAGAAAGGTATCATCTGGTCTAGCCATCCCAGCACTCATCAGAGATTCGAAATACAGAAGCAGCCATCCAAACAAGTATGTAAAGGGCATTTCTACCCGAGGAAAGGACGTCAGGCTCTTCCGTGCCAATTCGAACATCCTATCTGTGTATGCCCTTACCGGCATTCAGACGGCAGGTCATTGCCGTTAATAGATCCATCTTATACCCAAAAACCAGACGGACTGCTGCGAAGACGACTCTTCTGTGCATCCTGTCTGCCGAACAGGTGCCAGGAACTACAAATTTCCTCAGCCAAAGAGATATGAATCCGGCCAGATGACCTTCAGCGGACAATTCTCGGCCACCCTGCTTAATATAGGTTTCTAACCTATCACCGGCCTTGTAGCTGTCGATGTCTTCTTCGACGACAATGTCGTCATGATTAGTCTTCCGGATTAATCTGTTAATCTCGGCTTGACTCAAGGGCTTGAATTTACCGACATACTGATCGGTCTTTTTCTTCTTCTGAATTTCGTCAGTGCGGCCTTGAAACAAATAAGCCATCCACTTCGAAGAATAGCAATTGGAGTCCCCCTCTCCACCTTGTCCCTTATAAAAAGCTTTACAAATGCTGTAATGACACATTAATTCTTTAAATACATAAAGAATTAGTGGGTTGGCTGCAGAAATCTTATTTATTTCATCAACAAAAGGGATATATTCTTCATATAGCAAATCTGCTGTTGGTAGCTGAGATATATATGCCATTTCATGAAGGGCGAATCCCATCTCGCCCTTTGGGGTCATGAAGGTGCCGGTCCGATAGTTATATCTCTCCGCTAATGCCAAAAACAGATCCGGGTTTGGTTTGAAACCATAAGCAGTACACTTAATGGCATCATATAAACCTATCGCCTTTAACTGTGTACCGAAGTTCTGCAAAATCTATCTCACTAGAGCAGTCCATCTAGTGTTCTCTGGATTTACTAGACCAGTCAGCCTCATTGACTGTTTTGGGTAGATGGCATTCTTTAATTGAGAAAATTCGTTGGCAAAAATTGGGACTCTGACTGGCTTCAGCAGTGCCGAGTCCTCAGGAGGGATGGTGGCAGGTAACAGTCCTCGCAGAGATGTGACATGTGGTTCAGTACCACTGCGGAACCTTCCTTGACGATATCCAATCCACCCAGCCTTAGCTTGTCGGGATGGAGTAATATCCCACTTTATCTGTCTTTGCTGGCCCGAATGGAATAAACGGGCTATGTTGATACTCTTTGTCAAACCAGTCAAATACATAGGTTGATTTGCATCACCATCCCTGTGATAAGAGTATGCTACTTTATCAAGAGCAGGCTGAGAATTCATGTCAATAGCATCTCCAAAAAGGAATGCTGGCCTCAAATGGGCAACACCATCTACACTCTGTAACGGCAGTCCACTCATCAGGTTCAACAAAGTATCATCTTCCTGATTGGTCAACAGAGCTATTCTTGTGGAAGGTCCGTCAAATTGGGGAAAGCGAACATGTGATAGATCACTTTTATAATTATTTCCCATACTTCCTTCAAATTCTGCCTCCTGAGCTAGAATATCCACTGCAAATGAAGAATAAAGTATTAGAAATCTTCAACATCAAGAGAGGGTAAAGTTTAACATACGCTCAGTTTTTACTAAGCGTACAGCTCAACATACGCTCAGTTTTTACTAAGCGTACAGTTCAGCATACGCTCAGTTTTCCTTAAGCGTATGGCAGACTCAAGGTTTAGCATACGCTCAGTTTTCCTTAAGCGTATGGCAGACTCAAGGTTCAACATACGCTCAGTTTTCCTTAAGCGTATGGCAGACTCAAGGTTCAACATACGCTCAGTTTTCCTTAAGCGTATGGCAGACTCAAGGTTCAGCATACGCTCAGTTTTCCTTAAGCGTATGGCAGTCTCCAGGTTCAGCATACGCTCAGTTTTCTTTAAGCGTATGGCAAACTCAAGGTTCAGTATATGCTCAGTTTATCTTAAGTGAATGATTTTAAAAGTTCAGTTTATGATCAGTTTGAGCGTATCAGCGTATGGTTGACAAGATGATCATAAAAAATTTACGCTAACACAGGAGTTAGCGTATCTCATTAAGACAAATTGCCATAGCATATTCTTTTAAGATAGCGTATTTTGATATCTCTATCAAAAATACGCGTATCTTACAGATATATGCTCCAAACATATTTTTCGTAAAAACGAAAAACATAGAATACGGCTAAACCCTAAAAAGGGAAGCGTATTTGCTGACGTATTGACCCTAAAGAGGGATACGTTTTCTGAGTTTTGTTCTAAACCAGAGCCCTAAAAAGGGAATAGTTATTTGTTCATCATCTTCGTCCTCACCATAAAGAGGTTTCAATGGCCGTTCACTGCGTAAAATATGCTGACTGGCTGTCTTCTTGGTGGTGGCAGTGTCGATGGCAGGATGAGATGACTCCTCAGGGGCTTTCCCCTTTCCATTTGCAGAAGCATCAGCTTTGGGCGCCATTAATGGAGGTTGAGTCGAAGACGAAGAAGGAGAAGAAGGATTTTGAGTTTCTGAAAGCACTTTTCTCTCTCGAAAGCAAAAGCTGTGGTAAAGAAATAAAATAGGTTTTGGAAGACCTATTTATAGAAGAAAGGAAGAAGTTCAAACGGCGGATATTCTTTAAACAAAATCCCTAAAGATTTGCACTGATATTGAGGAAGATAACAAACTCATGCCAGCGTGTCAGGACTTATTCTCACTTTAAAGTTCAAAGTAATTTCGAACTTTTGAAATTCATAAAGTTCGAAAACTTTGAAGGGGTCTTGTAGGGTGTGAAAATTATGATACGCTGACATGAGACTCAGTCAAAGCCATACGCTCAGTCCAAGCCATACGCTCAAGGCCATACGCTCAGTCAAGGCCATACGCTCATCTAAAGGCCATACGCTCAGCGAATATTTTATTATTTTTTGAGATGACAGCACAGCATGTATTTAATAAAGTATGAATCTGACACTTCGTCTTTCGTGCAAAGACAGCTGTCCAATGAAGACTAGCCGTCGTATAGGTTTTCGAAGAGTCGGTTTTGTCTTTTACGAGGACAGCTTAAGCATCTCTCATAAATGTAAGCGCCATCATTATTGTCAGTTTTGACAGTCTGTCAGCCATCATATCCGCAGTCACGACGCTCGAAAAGATTTTGTCAGTTATTGGAAGATATGGCGTATCAAAGAAGATTGATGATGGACACGTGTCTACTTATTCAAACATGCCATGTGCCTACTTATTTCAACATACGACTCCTTCCAAATTAAGTGAGCGTATGGATCTCATACGACTCCTTCCCAACTAAGTGAGCGTATGGACCCCATACGACTCCTTCCCAATTAAGTGAGCGTATGGATCTCATACGACTCCTGCCAACCAAGTGAGCGTATGGACCCCATACGACTCCTTCCCAACCAAGTGAGCGTATAGATTCCATACGACTCCTTGTCAAGTGAGCGTATAGTTTCCATACGACTCCCTGTTAATAATGTGAGCGTATCAGCTTTATATGGTTCTACGCTGTCCAAGTTAGCGTATGCAAGACATGTGCCTTCAAAAGCTAGCGTATGACTCTTCTTCTAAGGCAGCGTATCACAGCAGTTGTGTCCAGAATGATTTCCAACGAGCAGTTAACACACGTTCTCACGTGTCCTGCACTCAGTTATCCACTTCTTCAGAAGTTATGCAACATGGCATTCATGCCATCAATCTCTCCTGAATATGCTCCACTACTTTCAACCGCACGCTAATGTGTCTCCATCAGAATTTGCCACGCGTCCCTGCAGTTATGCACACGTCAAGTAACTACCTGAGCGTATGCTTAAGGACAGTTATCCTGAACTCTATAAAAGAGAGTTTCTTCATCTTCATCAGAGACTACAGTCAATTTCAGAGAGAACATAGAGATTGCCCAGTTGCTGTCCAAGTTCTTCAAAGTTCGAGTTTTCTTCATCACATCGTCCAAGGGATAAAGTAATCGTCTTCTAGATTAGATTCCTACAGTTGTAATTTTCTCAGATACAAAATAAATAAAGTGAATTTATTTATGGAAAACAAGCAGGATGTTCAATTTCTTGGGTCTGAACGAAAGGCTCTCTGAATAAGGAAACTAAAGTGGAGCTGGTTGCTCCTCCTGGTTGTTCCTCTGCAAAATTAAATATTATCATTTTGCCTGTCGTTTGCTATTGTCAAAAAGAATTGAAAGTAAAACAGTCTTACCATGATTCGATCCGTCAACAGGCCTATCATCAGTTGGTACAGATTCTAGTTGAGCAGAAGTAGCCTCAGACATTACTGCCTGGCTACTTCCGGCTTCAGAACCACCCGAGTGATGTCGGCTACCGCTAGCGATAGCCGTTACTGGCACTATGTCTGTGCACACGAGAGGAGCAGGTGAAGATCCGGATTCTGTATGGATAAGAATAAAGATGTTAGCTATCAAGCTATTTATTAAAAGAAGATCACTAATTTTATTACAATACCTTTGGGAGCAACAACTGGAGTTTCCTCCAAAGCCACTTCTTCATCAGCAATCTTCTCTGGAGATATCGGCACTTCAGCCTCCTTTTCAAGAGACAAAGTGTCATCAATAGCTTGAGGAGATATCTGGATCTCAACATCTTTTTCCGGATTTTGTGTCTCATCAGCAGTTTCCGATGAGGTGCTCTCCTCGTTTTCTCTGTCCTCGGGAGTCTCTTCACTAGCAGCAACAGCAGCATGATCAGTTTCTTCTTGATAACCGAAGTCACAATCATTCAGTACCTCGATCATGAGACGATCTTTCTCCTCACGAGCTGCTCCCGGTATAACAGGGAGATAAGTCATTACTGCCATTGGTGAAGGTGATCGTACAGCCTCTTCTTCTCTGGGCTCTACAGCTTCTTCTCTCTGTTCAATTTCTTCTCTGGGCTCTGGTATCTCTTCTCTTTGTTCAATATCCTCCCTCTGCTCTGGACTCAACTCAAAAACAGGGGTAGGAGATGGCATAGTGATGCCAGCCGCGGCGTCCATTACTACCGAAGACATAATTTGCCTCGGAGGAGAAATTGTTCTTTTCTTTCTTTTATGAGCTAGCTTCTTTCTCCTATGCAGAGGCCTCTCAGGACTCTCTATGTTTACTACTTCGACCTGTTTCTGAACAGAGGTCGGTGTAGCGGCTTCGTCTCTAGTGGACTCAGCCAATTGTCTAGATTGCGATCTGGTGGTAACTTTCTCTGTAGAATGTTCTAATATCAATTTCTTCTTCATGGTTGGGGAAGAAGGTTCTTCTCTCCTTCTCTTGACTGGAGACTTAACAACCTTCAGAGAAATTTTCAAAGGTTGGTTAATTTCCTCGGGGAAATTTGCGTCTCTAGAAGTTTCCAATGGATCGTCTACTGGTTCATGTTCTTCATCATTATTAGGAGCTATTGTGTCGGTCGCTCTTCTCTTCAGGCGATTTGTTGTTGCAAAATTATCCGCGAGGCTGTAGTTTTCAGCAAATGTATTTGCTGCTGTATAAAACTGAGAATAAGTGTACAGCATTCTTGGGCCAGCATCTGTTCTGTTTGGCATCGAGAACATAGCCTTTGTGTCTCGAGCATTATAGTAAGCCCAGGCCCGGGCACCATTAATTAAATAACCTTTTCCTTGTAGGCACGTAATGGCGTTATCTACATGAAACTGGTCATATCCAAACTGACGAGCAAAGCGGCTCGGCAGATATGGTTCAAGGAAGCATTCTTCTTCAAATCTGTATACTAGGTGGGATGGTCTGATTGTCTTCAGCCATTCAAAAGATCCCCGACCTATTGGTTGCCTCCCCAGGTCAATCAAATTTGCTGCCATGTGTTCATAACCAGTGGGAGAGGGAGTGCAAAGAAAATTCCATCCTCTGTCGAGGTTCAGTGTTCGTCTACAGTCTCTCAAACTAGTATATATCCATCTGCTCTGAGAGAATCTGCGTAGAAAACTGCCACCAACTGCTCCCATGGCAGGATTCATCAATGATGGATGATACAAGAGCAACCATCCGAATAAATATGTGTAAGGTAACTCCAGCATAGGGAAGTTCACCTTATCACCTTTGCACTTGATCATAGCATCAACATATAGACGAAGACCCGCGTTTATACTACAGGTTATCGCTGAAAGTAAGTCCATCCTGTAGCCGAAGACTAACCGGACAGCAGCAAAAAGAACACCGCGATGAAAGCGGTCTACAGCACTGGCGCTAGGTACAACAAATCGACGTAGCCAGTACGTCAAGAATCCTGCTAGCTGGGCTTGTTTGTACATGGACCTGTAGCCCATTCTTATGAAGCTCTCTACAAATTCCCCAGCCTTGAGAGGAGGATATTGGTGTTCGTCCTCAACTTCGATATCCATTCTGTTATTCTCCTCCATCAACTTCATCACCTCACTATTGCTGAGAGGATGGAAGAAATCAGGATTACAGAAATCATGATCTTTTGTCTTTTTCTCGATAATACGGTTGAGAAAAAGATAAGTCAGCCATTTTGATGAATAGCACGTGCCAGCAGAGCCACTTTGGTAATACAAGAAGTAGATGTTGTAATGGCACAGGAGCTCGTCAAAGACTTCTACCATTCTGGAATTCTCTCGACGAAGCCTATCTAATTCATCATTTGTCGGGACGTACTCCTCATAAGGCAACTCACCCATGGGTAAATGTGAGATATACTTCATCTCATGTAAAGCCAAGCCCATTTCTCCGTAGGGAGTCATAAATGTCCCTGTCCTGTAATTGTACCTCTCTGCCAGAGCCAAGAACAGATGAGGATTTGGAAAAAAAGCCATATACAGTAGCGTGTACAGCATTATACAGTTCAATTTCTCTTAGTTTGTCTTCAAACTGGACCAGTATCCAGTTGGCAATACAGCACCATCTTTTGATCTCTGGATTTACCAGACCTGTCAACTGGATATCTTGATCTGGATATTTACCCTCTGCTTTGGCATACACGTTGGCGAAGATTGGGGTCCTTAGCGGTAGTAGCAAAGACGAGTTCTCGGGGGGAATACAAGCTGGCTTTAACCCCCTCAATAAAGTGCTGTGTCGTTCAGAAGAACTGTAGAACATGTTCCTTTTATTCGGACCCTTTTTAACACAGATTTTTTCAGTCCTTGCCTGTTGTAAAGGAGTAATATCCCATTCCATCCTCCTCGGATGGCTC